>JABWTJ010000752.1:0-323497 GCA_016801875.1 Solanum sitiens
AAGTTCCAAGCAAACTATCACATATGTTCTTCTCTATGTGCATCACATCAAGATTGTGATTTAATTTGTTATGTGCCCAATATGGTTATTCAAAAAAATAGATAAATAGATCTTTTTTTCCATGGACCCTTGTTATCTCGCGATCTCTTTCTTTTACCCTTTCCAAAGACATTATTGAATTCATTCAACTCTTCAAGTAATTATAAACCCAACAAAGGAGTAGGTGCAGGCCTGTGCTTCTCCTTACCATGAAATGACTTCTTATCTTTTCGCAATGGATGATCAGGAGGTAAAAATATCCGATTACCCAAATAAAACATCTTACGACTATGTTTAAGATATTGAGAGCATGTGTCATAGTTACAAGTAGGGCATGCCAATTTTCCCTTAGTGCATCCTGAAAGCATTGCTAGTGCTGGAAAATCAATAACTGTCCACATTAAGGCTGCACACATTTGGAAAGTCTGGTTGGTTTCAGCATCATATGTTTCTATACCAGGTTCCCATAGTTCCTTCAGTTCTACAATTAGTGGTTATAGGTACACATCAATATCATTTCCAGGAGAAGATGGGCCTTGAATGATCATTGATAACATAATATACTCCGACTTTATACAAATCCACGGTGATAAATTATAGTTCATCAACATAACAGGCCACGTGCTATGAGAAATACTTATGGTTTGAAATGGGTTGAAGCCATCACTTGAGAGACCCAGCCTAACATTACGAGGATCAATAGATAAGTTTGGATGTAAATGATCACAATCTTTCCACGCTTCCTGTAACAACCCTAAAAATGAATAGGATAAAGACTTAGGGTGTCAAGAATGCTTGTGATTAAACCAAGGCACATGGATTGATACGCGTAGAACCGGACCTCAGAACCCTTAATACAACCAATTCAACTAACTTGGGGAGTTAGTTGAGCTTGGAAAGGTTGGAACCAACCATGTGAGGCTCTCGAAAACAAAGATTTAATTGAAGGAGTCTTTACCGTACTTAAAAGAAGAAATTTTATGTTTTGAGTGTCCAGGGGTAAAATGGTCATTTCCAGGCCAAGGGTAATATTGTAATTACCCTGAGGAATTAATAAATTAATTAATTAATTTAATTAAAAGAGATTTTCAAATTTGGGGCGACCCGGAGTGACCCATTTCGCTAATGGGTTGCCACTCGGGTTCGAGCCCCACTAGGAGCAAGGAATTGATGATTTAATCATCAATTAAAATCTATTCATTAAGGGTAAAATGGTCCTTTCACGTATTAATTAAAATAAATCAGATTTTTAATTAAGTTAATTAAATCCTAATTTGACTAAGTCTTGAATTTAGTCTCCTAATCCTAATAACTCACTCTCCCTCACGTTTCTCAATTCTCTCTCATGTTCTCAATCTCTCTCTCTCACGTTATTCTGCCAAAAACAAAAACCAGAACAAAATACATCAAGATTTCTTCACACTTGAAGAACTCACAAGAATTTTTAAGTAAAAGACAAAGTAATCAAAACGTCAAGGCTAAGAGAGGTTCGTCGAGTAGGGTGTACGTTGAAGTGAATTGGGCGTGGTTTGGAGGAGTTTCCAGGCAGCAGCTTCACACTTGCATAACGTCCAAAGGTATGGGTTTTTCTCCTGGAATTCTTTCTCCAAGAGTACTTTCCTTCGAACGTTTCTCAAGTTCTTGAAACTAAGGTTGTTCCCCTTTGTATGTCCTTGTCCTTAGCTCCCAAACGAATTCGTAGGATAGGTATGTTGTGCTGCTAGATTTAGGCATGAATGACGTGTTTATATTAAATGTGAACATGTTTATGTGAGGGAAATTACGAAAACAATATTCAAACTGTGACTAAAAAATTGATGTCTGTGTGTGCTCGTGGACAGTGGCTTTAGCCACTGTTTTGGGTTCGTTTGAGACATGTTTTTCCTTGTGTATTTTATGTGTAAAATATGTGTACAATAGGATGTTCATTTTAATGAAATATGGTTGATTGAGTAATATCCTTTAGCCAAAAAATCCAAGGAAGATACGCTTAAGAATGTGTTTAAATGACTTATGAAAGAACCTTGAATATCATGTGAAAACGTCGATGAAAAGGAGTTGAGGAATGGTGAAAATTTCCAGCAATTATGCCTTAATATTTTAGGCTAAATTTCAACCCAGAAATCTGGGAATTTATACATTTTTAAAGAAGTGAGGCCACCAGGTTTCGAACCTGTGACCTCACTCCTTAGTCACTGATTCGCGAAAAAGAAAAAAAAAATAAAGGGGGGGCTGGGGGGAATCGAACTCGCGACCTATGGGGAGGAGAAGGAGAGAAATTAATTAAACAAGTAAATGGGAGGCGTGGGATTCGAACCCACGACCTCCCAATACGCGCGAAGGGAGAGTAAATAATGAAAAAGAAAATGTGAGGCATGGGGATCGAACCCACGACCTCAGAGCTTAAGGGAGAGGCGAAATAACAAGGAAATAAAGTGAGGCTGTGGGGATTCGATCCCAAAACCACACTGCTACTCGCCCATTTAAATAAAATAAAGATAGAGGGGCTGTGGGGGTTCGAACCCACCACCTCACAGCCTCCTCAGCGAAGTTTAAAACGAAAATAAGGGGGATTGTGGGAGTCGAACCCACAACCTCCCCATTGCAGCGAATTTAATTAAATAAAATCAAAGAGGTTGTGGGGGCTCGAACCCCCAACCAGTCGGTTAACTAAGAGTGAAATTAAAATGGAAAATTAATTTCAATGTAAATGTTGAGATTTAATTTAGAGTTCTTATATTATGAATATTAGAAATAAAATTAATGAAAAATATAAATGATATCCAAGTGATTCAAGATTTGGGTTCCCTTGCCCAAATTTCCGTATTGATGCATAAGTCATACGTGAGAAAAATGTCCAAGAATAATGCCATCTACTTAGATAAAAAATTAAGATCTTGGCATATACACAAGATACATAAGTCTTGTGCTACATAATCTTAGGAAAGTAAGAATCACTTAGCAAACAACGAATGAAGCCCCATGGCTTGTATGTATAGACACATAAGTCTAACATACATTCAAAAATAAGTGAACCTAAGATGTATATAATGAAACGATGAACCCTAGGAGTCTTATGTATGAGTGTAAGATACACTAAGTAGCCAAGTGCATTGACATATGATGAGATAAACTATGAAATGATGAAATAAACATTCATGTAATAAGAGGTGAGTAACTATGAAAAGCAAAGGTGCTAATAATGAAGAATGTGGTGACAACATGACATGAGGCTAATGAATATGATGAGAGCAATATCAAATGAGCCTAAATAAATATACCAAAACGTACTCACCAATGAGAGTGTAAGATAATGAAGAGACCAGTCTCTATGAATACTCTAATGAAAGTATTGAGCTTAACATACTTAGTACTAATGATGAGATGAGAAATCATCTAATGAGCTATACTGTCCTCATACTAGAAGCCTGCTTCCATGACATATGAGTTTAACGTAATGGAACTTTATACTGAGCACCGATGGGCTAGCTATGAGCGGTGATGCCTTCTTTTGGGAAGGGCGAAGGTTCACGTAACTCTCATGAGATGAGACTGTCCGGCTTGCCGGGTATGAGTCTCCATACATCTCCTATTCTTTGAACCTATACTGCCAATATAGGGATCTGGCGGGGTTAAATTCCCATGTACGCTAGCATGTTATTGTTTCACTTTGGCTGGTGATTCTACCTCTTTTCGGTGTGGGGGAGACACTGGATTTCATGATGCTCACATGATATATGTCGGTTAAAGTTAAAGTTCCCAATAAATGAATGAAGTCAACCTCAAATGAAACACATAAAGAAATGAATGATACCGAAGGTGTTAGAATAGGATAATCAAAAGGTGAGCTAGATTCAGGTAATGACATTACGTTATTCCTGATCATTGCACAGCAAACCCGATGAATGTCTTAAACTATATCCTAGGTATAGCTGGTGTTCACACTTGCCTATGAATGAAATGAGATGAAGTACGTATGAATGAATGAAGCAGACTCTGTGTTTGCTAATGAAGACTCCCTAGTTGAGGTCCCATATGTTGAGCCCTCATTTTGGATAGTCTTAATGTTAAGTCCATGATTCCAAGGTCTCATGGCATATGAATGAATGATACGAAAGAAGTTATGTGTTATATGTTATGTGCTATGATATGTGTTATATGAAGATGATATGTTCTGTGTGCAATATGATATTTAATATGATGCATGTTACTCTCATGGCATGACCTTCCTAACTCAATTTGGAAGTTCACTAACTTTCCTAATCTCAATTTGGCAAGTTCGCTGACTTGACTTCCAAAAATCATGTTGTTAGGAAAGAGCTATTCTTTCTCATGCATGTCCGTGGTGTGTGATTGCATATACCCATACTTAGTACAAGTGTGTACTAACCCTATACATCTATACTATTTTAGGTGCAGGCACCGGTGGGCGGTAGAGCTACAGGATCATTGTTGCAGCTATCCGAACGTCAGCATTCATCCGGAGTTTGGTAGGTCCCATGCTTTTGAGGATGCTACTGTTTTATATTCTAGCTTAGTATTAGAGTTGAGCTAGTGGAGCGTGTTCCACTAGCGTTTCTTTCCTGTTTTTATTGAGATTTTGTATTGGTGCCATTTTGGCAATTATACACTTAATGCTTATTAATCTATTTCTTTCAGTTGCTTATCCCTTAATGTTAGATGATTGATGGTGAACTATTATGAAATGTTAAGAAGGTTTAACAAATATGTTAAGGAACAAAAAGTTTCAAAATTTTCGCTAAAATTAACCTAAGTGAAGTATGATTAACGTAAGTAGGCTTGTCTGTGACCTCTGAGAGGTCAACGACGCCGGTCTCATCTGGGGTCTACATTCCAGTCCTGACAAACTTGGTATCAGATCACTAGGTTAAATTATGAAAATAATAAGTTCACATCAACCACATTGAGTAGTTTCTAAGTCATGGTAGTGAAGTGCACCATTATCCTAAATTAGAGACTGCATGATGCGTAGGAAAATTTCCCTTCTTCTGATCTTATCGTGCTTTTCCTAATGTCTGAGTTCTTGGTGTTAGGAACGTGTCTAACATCAATCCCTGTTTTGTTTTTCCAGAGAATGAACACTAGGAGGGCTATTGGTCAGAGGAGAAGGGTAGCAGCTGCTGGGGGCAATCAAATTCCACCCCAGGCTCCAGCTGAAGGTGTGGCCATGCCGGTTAACCCAGCTGGGTTGACTGATGCTGAGGTGAGGGCATCTCTGGCCTAGATGGCAAAGTCCATCACGATGCAGGCTCAGGATATGACTGCCCAAGTCAACCGGCAGAATTTTCAGAGGGAGAACCCACCGGTTCGTAGCATGGCAGAAAGGCTGAGGGATTTCACGAGGATGAATCCTCCTATTTTCACAGGGTCTAGGACTGCAGAGGATCCCCAGGAGTTTGTGGATAAGGTGCATAAGATCCTGGTGGCTATGGGGGCCACTGATATTGAGAAGGCTGGCTTCCTATCAGTTCAAGGATGTTGCACAGACTTGGTATAAGATGTGGCAAGATAGCCGAGTTTTGGGTGGAGTGCCAGTCACATGGGAGCTGTTCAAGACAGCATTTATGGAGAGATTCTTCCCCAGGGAGATGAGGGAGGCCAAGGTTGAGGAATTCATCAACCTTAAACAAGGGTCTATGACACTCAGGGATTATTCCCTGAAGTTTTTTAAGCTATCAAGGTATGTTATATTCCCTAGTATTTAATAGCAAGAATGAGGAGAATACTGAACTTTGTTGAAATCATTCAGGTATGCTACTTCCCTGGTTTCTAACAGCAGGGATGAGATGAGCAAGTTCCTCACAGGAATCAATGGAGACCTGGAGGAGGAGTGTCGATCTGCGATGCTCCATGATAATATGGATCTTTCCAGGTTGATGGTGCATGTTCAGCAGGTAGAGGACAGCCGCAGAAAGAGAGGTGTTCGTGATGATAGGAGTCCTAGGCCTTAAGATCATGCAGGTCCCAATCATGGAGGCTACAGAAACAACTTTGGCGTCCTTGAGCAGCCAAGGTTCAAAAAGGGGAAACAAAGTTCTGGGAATTCTAATCCTCAGAGTGGTGCTACACCTAAAGGAGGCAGACCTGAGCCCAAGAAGGTCAATGGAGGTGAGATCCAGCGTCCTAAGAAGAATTGTGCTAAGTGTGGCCGAGCTCACAGTGGAGAGTGAAGACAGGGCACAAATGCCTGCTTCAGTTGTGGTAAGAGTGAACACATGGTCATAGACTGTCCACAGAACAAAGGTCAGGCTGGAGGTAATGCTCAGCCTAGGCCTAACCCAAAGGGTGCAGCAGCAGCCGAGCCTCCCAAAAGGAACAGATTCTATGCCCTAAAGGGCAGGGAGGAGCAAGAGAAGTCCGCTGATGTGGTTACAGGTATGCTGCAAGTATTCTTAACTTCTGTTTATGCTTTACTTGATCCAGGGTCTACTCTTTCCTTTGTAACTCCTCTGCTTTCCCTTACTTTAGAGGTATTACATGAAGTTCTGCATGATCCTATAGTGGTTAGTACACCTTTAGGAGAAAATGTAAGGACTTATAGAGTATACAAGGATTGCCCAATAGTAAGTGATAAGACCATGTGTGCAAACTTGATTGAGTTACCCATGCATAATTTTGATGTTATTCTTGGCATGGATTGGCTTCACAGTTGTTATGCTTGCTTGGACTGTCGTAGTAGAGTGGTGAGATTTCGCTTTCCTAATGAAGAAGAGTTAGTCTGGGAGGGGTACAATTCGAGTCGTCCTAATCCCTTGATTTCGAACCTTAAGGCCAATAAAATGATGTCCAGGGGGTTATTGTGTCATCTAGTGAGTGTTAATGATTTAGATCATGACATTCCTTCCATAGACTTAGTGCCTGTAGTGAATGAGTTCCTAGATGTGTTTCCTGGTGATTTGCCTAGAGTTCCTCCCCTTGGAGAGATTGACTTTGGTATCGATTTAGAACCTGACACTAAACCAATTGTAATTCCTCCTTACAGAATGTCTCCAACTGAACTCAAAGAGTTGAAGCTGCAGTTAAAAGATCTCACTGACAAGGGTTTCATTCAGCCGAGCATATCCCCTTAGGGCGCTCCAGTGTTATTTGTGAAAAAGAAAGATGGAACCCTTAGAATGTGTATCGATTATCGACAGCTCAACAAAGTCACTATAAAGAATAAGTATACACTTCCCAGAATAGATGATTTGGTCTATCAGCTCCAAGGGTCTAGTTTCTTCTCTAAGATTGATCTTCGTTTAGGGTATCATCAGCTTAGGGTAAGGGATGGAGATATCCCAAAGACAGCCTTTCGTACCCGCTATGGTCACTATGAGTTTCTAGTTACGTCATTTGGTCTCACGAATGTACCTGCTGCATTTACGAACCTCATGAACAGGGTTATCCGTGAATACCTTGACTCTTTCGTCATAGTATTCATTGATGACATTCTCATCTACTCTAAGACCAAGGAAGAGCATGAACAACATTTGAGACTAACCTTGCAGGTACTTATACAGCATCAGTTGTATGCCAAATTCAACAAATGTTAATTCTGGCTGAGATCAGTGACCTTCCTGAGTCATGTTGTGTCCGATAAGGGCGTGGAGGTGGATCCCAGGAAGACTGAGGATGTGAAAAACTGGCCAAAGCCTCTTACTCCCACTGATATCCGTAGCTTCTTGGGATTGGCTGGTTACTACCACAGGTTTGTGGAGGGCTTTTCTTCCATTGCTGCCCCATTGACAGCTTTGACTAAGAAGAAAGCTAAGTTTGAGTGGACGGAGACTTTTTAGAAGAGTTTCCAGGAACTCAAGGACAGACGCACTTCAGCCCCGATGCTTACTTTGCCTAAGTGTGGTGAGAATTACACTGTTTATTGTGATGCATCTGGGGTTGGTTTGGGTTGTGTTCTTATGTAGGTTGGTAAGGTGATAGCCTATGCATCCAGACAACTCAAGGTTCATGAGAAAAATTATCCCACTCATGACCTGGAGTTGGTAGCTGTGGTTTTTGCACTGAAGCTGTGGAGGCACTATTTGTATGGAGTGCATGTGGATGTATTCACAGACCACAAGAGTCTCAAGTATGTGTTCACTCAGAGGGAGTTGAATCTACGTCAGCGGAGATGGTTGGAGCTGTTAAAGGATTATGACATGAATGTGCACTACCATCCAGGTAAGGCTAATATTGTAGCTGATGCTTTGAGCAGGATGAGCATGGGAAGTACAACCCACGTTTAGGATGAGAAGAAGGAGCTGGTGAAAGATTTACACAGACTGGCCAGACTGGGTGTGCGATTGGTTGACTCTACTAGTGGGGATGTTTTAGTTCATCCTAGTTTTGAATAATCCTTGTTTGTTGAAGTCAAGCAGGGTCAACATCTAGATCCTGTGTTGAAGGAGCTGAAAGACTCAGTGCTGATGAAGATGAATGAGTCTTTCGCTTTGGGAGGTGATGGCATACTTAGGTATCAGGATAGGCTTTGTGTACCAGATATGGACGATTTGCGGACCAGGATTGTCCAGAGGCCCATGGTTCCAAATATTCCATACATCCAGGTTCCACCAAGATGTATGATGATCTTAAGCAGATTTATTGGTGGGATGGCATGAAGAAGGACATTGCATAATATGTGGCCAAGTGTCCTAATTGTCAGCAGGTTAAGGCAGAGCATCTTAAGCCTGTTCGTATGACTCATATTATTGAGGTTCCAACTTGGAAGTGGGAGTCCATTAATATGGACTTCATGGTTGATCTTCCGAGGACTAGGAGGCAGCATGACTCCATATGGGTTATTGTGGATAGATTGACTAAGTCTGCCCACTTTATCCCTGTGAAGTCTACTTACAGAGCCAAGAATTATGCGAGGCTCTACATTGATGAGATCGTGAGATGGCATGGGATTCCCTTGTCTATTATTTCTGACAGAGAAGCTCAGTTTACTTCACATTTCTGGAGATCTTTCCAGAAGAACTTGGGCACGTAGCTAAAGCTTAGCACTGCCTTTCATCCTTAGACAGATGGGCAGGCAGAGCACACCATTCAGACATTGGAGGACATGTTGAGAGCGTGTGTGATTGACTTCAGAGGTAACTGGGATGACCATCTGCCTTTGATAGAGTTCTCGTATAATAATAGCTATCACTCCAGCATTGGGATGGCACCGTTTGAGGCACTGTATGGTAGGAGGTGTAGATCTCCAGGTGGTTCGAGGTTGGAGAGTCATCCATTTTGGGTCTTGAGATCATTCATGAAGCCTTAGAGAAGGTCAGAGTGATTAGGGACATGTTGGATACTGCTTATAGTCAGCAGAAGTCATATGCAGATAACAGAAAACGGCCCTTAGAGTTTGATGTTGGTGACCAGGTTTACTTGAAGATATCACCTATGAAAGGGGTGATGAGATTTGGTAGAAAAGGGAAGCTGAGTCCGAGGTATGTGGGGCCATATGAGATCCTACAACGTGTGGGTGAGGTGGCCTAAGAGTTAGCATTGCCTGCGGAGCTAGCTTCTGTTCATCCAGTCTTTCATGTCTCTATGTTGAAGAAGCACCTAGGTTATGCAGCATCAATCCTACATGTTGAAGGTTTAGGGGTTGGTGAAGACTTGTCTTATGAGGAGGTACCTGTTGATATCTTAGACAGACAGGTCAAGCGGCTGAGGAACAAGGAGATTGAGACAGTGAAGGTATTGTGGAGAAATCATCTTGTTGAGGGTGCTACGTGGGAGGCTGAGGCCGACATGAGATCCTGCTACCCTCATCTTTTCAGTTCTTGAGGTTAGACTTCCTACTCTTCAGCCTATGTTTCCTTATCTCTCCGTCTTTTGTTGCTATTGATTGACTGTGCATAGTGATTTTTATTATGATCTGACTAGCATTACGATGTGAAGTGGTAGTGTTATTTGGGGACGAATGTTCCTAAGGGGGGGATAATGTAACAACCCTAAAAATGAATAGGATAAAGACTTAGGGTGTCAAGAATGCTTGTGATTAAACCAAGGTTCACACTGATTGATACGCGTAGAACCGGACCTCAGAACCCTTACTATGACCAAGTCAACTAACTTGGGGAGTTAGTTGAGCTTGGAAAGGTTGGAACCAACCATGTGAGGCTCCCGAAAACAAAGATTTAATGGAAGGAGTCTTTACCAGACTTAAAAGAAGAAATTTTATGTTTTGAGGGTCCAGGGGTAAATGGTCATTTCCAGGCCAAGGGTAATATTGTAATTACCCTGAGGAATTAGTAAATTAATTAATTAATTTAATTAAAAGAGCTTTTAAAATTTGGGGTGACCCGGAGTGACCCATTTCACAAATGGGTTGCCACTCGGGTTTGAGCCCCACTAGGAGCAAGGAATTGATGATTTAATCATCAATTAAAATCTATTCATTAAGGGTAAAATGGTCCTTTCACTTATAAATTAAAATAAATCAGATTTTTAATTAAGTTAATTGAATCCTAATTTGACTAAGTCTTGAATTTAGTCTTCTAATCCTAATAACTTACTCTCCCTCACGTTTCTCAACTCTCTCTCACATTCTCAATCTCTCACTCTCACGTTATTCTGCCAAACACAACAAAAACCAGAACAAAATACATCAAGAGTTCTTCACACATGAAGAACTCACAAGAATTTTTAAGTAAAAGACAAAGTAATCAAAACGTCAAGGCTAAGAGAGGTTCGTCGAGTAGGGTGTACGTTGAAGTGAATTGGGCGTGGTTTGGAGGAGTTTCCGGGCAGCAGCTTCACACTTGAATAACGTCCAAAGGTATGGGTTTCTCTCCTGGAATTCTTTCTCCAAGAGTACTTTCCTTCGAAAGTTTCTCAAGCTCTTTAAACTAAGGTTGTTCCCATTTGTATGTCCTTGTCCTTAGCTCCCAAACGAATTCGTAGGATCGGTATGTTGTGCTGCTAGATTTAGGCATGAATGACGTGTTTATATTAAATGTGAACATGTTTATGTGAGGTAAATTACGAAAACAATATTCAAAGTGTGACCGAAAAATTTATGTGTGTTTACTCGTGGACAGTGGCTTTAGCCACTGTTTTGGGGTCGTTTGAGACATGTTTTTCCTTGTGTATTTTATTTGTAAAATATGTGTACAATAGGATGTTCATTTTAATGAAATATGATTGATTGAGTAATATCCTTTAGCCAAATGAATCCAAGGAAGATACGCTTAAGAATGTGTGTAAATGACTTATGAAAGCACCTTGAAAATCATGTGAAAACGTCGATGAAAAGGAGTTGAGGAATGGTGAAAATTTCCAGCAATTATACCTTAATATTTTAGGCTAAAGTTCAACCCAGAAATCTAGGAATTTATACGTTTTTAAAGATGTGATGCCACCAGGTTTCGAACCTGTGACCTCACTCCTTAGTCACTGATTCGCGAAAAAAGAAAAGAAAAATAAAGGGGGGGCTGGAGGGAATCGAACTCGTGACCTGCGGGGAGGAGGAGAGAAATTAATTAAACAAGTAAATGGGAGGCGTGGGATTCGAACCCACGACTTCCCAGTACGCACGAAGGGAGAGGAAATAATGAAAAAGAAAATGCGAGGTGTGGGGATCGAACCCACGACCTCAGAGCTGAAGAGAGAGGCGAAATAACAAGGAAATAAAGTGAGGCTGTAGGGATTCGATCCCACAACCTCACTGCCACTCACCCATTTAAATAAAATAAAGATAGAGGGGCTGTTGGGGTTCGAACCCACCACCTCACAGCCTCCTCAGCGAAATTTAAAACGAAAATAAGGGGGGCTGTGGGGGTTCGAACCCACAACCTCCCCATTGCAGCGAATTTAATTAATAAATCAAAGTGGTTGTGGGGGCTTGAACCCCCAACCAGTCGGTTAACTATGAGTGAAATTAAAATGGAAAATTAATCCTTCAATGTAAATGTTGAGATTTAATTTAGAGTTCTTATATTATGAATATTAGAAATAAAATTAAAGAAAAATATAAATGATATCCAAGTGATTCAAGATTTGAGTTCCCTTGCCCAAATTTCAGTATTGATGCATAAGTCATACGTGAGTAAAATGTCCAAGAATAATGCCATCTACTTAGATAAAAAATTAAGATCTTGGCATATACACAAGATACATAAGTCTTGTGCTACATAATCTTAGGAAAGTAAGAATCACTTAGCAAACTACGAATGAAGCCCCATGGCTTGTATGTATAGACACATAAGTCTAACATACGTTCAAAAATAAGTGAACCTAAGATGTATATAATGAAACGATGAACCCTAGGAGGGTTAAGTATGAGTGTAAGATACACTAAGTTGCCAAGTGCATTGGCATATGATGAGATAAACCATGAAATGATGAAATAAACATTCATGTAATAAGAGGTGAGTAACTATGAAAAGCAAAGGTGCTAATAATGAAGAATGTGGTGACAACATGACATGAGGCTAATGAATATGATGAGAGCAATCTCAAATGAGCCTAAATAAATATTACTAAAATGTACTCACCAATGAGAGTGTAAGATAATGAAGAGACCATTCTCTATGAACACTCTAATGAAAGTATTGAGCTTAACATACTTAGTACTAATGATGAGATGAGAAATCATCTAATGAGCTATATTGTCCTCATACTAGAAGCCAGCTTCCATGATGAATGAGTTGAACGTAATGGAATTTTATACTGAGCACCGATGGGCTAGCTATGAGCGGTGATGCCTTCTTTTGGGAAGGGCGAAGGTTCACGTAACTCTCATGAGATGAGACTGTCCGGCTTGCCGGGTATGGGTCTCCATACATCTCCTATTCTTTGAACCTATACTGCCAATATAGGGATCTGGCGGGGTTAAATTCCCATGTACGCTAGCATGTTATTGGGTCACTTTGGTCGGTGATTCCACCTCTTTTCGGTGTGGGGAAGACACTGGATTTCATGATGCTTACATGATCTATGCCGGTTAAAGTTAAAGTTCCCAATGAATGAATGAGGCCAGCCTCAAATGAAACACATAAAGAAATGAATGATACCGAAGGTGTTAGAATAGGATAATCAAGAGGTGAGCAAGATTCAGGTAATGACATTAGGTTATTCCTGATCATTGCACAGCAAACCCGATGAAAGTCTTGAACTACATCCTAGGTATAGCTGGTGTTCACACTGGCCTATGAATGAAATGAGATGAAGTACGTATGAATGAATGAAGCAGACTCTGTGTTTGCTAAAGAAGACTCCCTAGTTGACGTCCCATATATTGAGCCCTCATTTTGGATAGTCTTAATGTTAAGTCCATGATTACAAGATCTCATGGAATATGAATGACTGATACGAAAGAAGTTATGTGTTATATCGTATGTGCTATGATATGTGCTATATGAAGATGATATGTGCTGTGTGCAATACGATATTTAATATTATGCATGTTACTCTCATGGCATGACCTTCCTAACTCAATTTGGAAGTTCACTAACTTCCCTAATCTCAATTTGGCAAGTTCACTGACTTGACTTCCAAAAATCATGTTGTTAGGAAAGAGCTATTCTTTCTCATGCATGTACGTGGGGTGTGCTTGCATATACCCATACTTAGTACAAGTGTGTACTAACCCTATACATCTATACTATTTTAGGTACAGGCACAGGTGGGCGGTATAGCTACAGGATCATTGTTGCAGCTATCCGGACGTCAGCATTCATCCGGAGTTTGATAGGTCCTCATGCTTTCGAGGATGCTACTGTTTTATATTCTAGCATAGTATTAGAGTTGAGCTAGTGGAGCATGTTCCACTAGCGTTTCTTTCCTGTTTTTATTCAGACTTTGTATTGGTGCCATTTTGGCAATTATACACTTAATGCTTATTAATCTATTTCTTTCAGTTGATTATCCCTTAATGTTAAATGATTGATGGTGAACTATTATGAAATGTTAAGAAGGTCGAAAAAATATGTTAAGGAACGAAAAGTTTCAAATTTTCCGCTAAAATTAACCTAAGTGAAGTATGATTAACGTTAGTAGGCTTGTCTGTGACCTCTGAGAGGTCAACGACGCCGGTCTCGTCTGAGGTCTAGATTCCAGTCCTTACACTTCCCCATCATCAGGATGCCTTAAATTTTCATCATTAGGTCATTCATTAGCATGCCAACTCATTGCAACAGCTGTTTCAGGACACATATGTAACTGTTGAAGCCTGGGATTTAAAGGCATGTACCTTAAAATCTTTGCAGGAATTTTTGAGCTTGCATTAGTTGAGGTAGCACCAGTATCTTTCCATCTAGAAGACCCACATATAGAGTAGTTATCGGCTTTCTCATTGTCCTTCCAGAATAACATGCAATCTTTTGGGCATGCATGTAATTTTTCATATTTAAGACCCAAATCATGTATCACCTTTTTAGCCTTACCGAAAGAATCTGGTATCTGAGCAAAGGGAAAATCCTCTCTTAACATTTCTAACAAGTCTGAAAATGCAACATAACTTAACCCATGCAAGGTTTTCAACAAATATAATCGAATTATAAAACTCAATTTGGTAAATTTTTCACACTCCGGATATAACGGTTGTTTTCCATCCTCTAATAATTTAAAATATTTTTTTGCATCTTCAGATAGTCCCTCTCTCACTTATTGTCCATGCCCCGATTCATCTTCCACATTTCTAAATGTATCATGAAGTATCCCATCAATATCATCTCGCAAATTAGAACCTTCATCATCATTGATTGGATGAGGTGTATTTCTCGTGGAAGACCCTTCTCCATGAAAAACCCATTTAGTGTAACAATCAACGAACCCATCAACAACCAAGTTATCCTCCACCACATTTCTATAATACCAATATCGATTAATGCACTTTTTGCAAGGGCACAATATTTCATTTCCGTGAGAAGGTCGTTCAAATGCCTTATCAAGAAAACTGTTTACTCCATGAATATACTCATATGTCCATCTTAGGCAACTCATACAACTTTTATCATGATTATCCATTGAAATTCTATTTAAAACAAGGAAATCATAAAGAAAAATGGATAGTCGGTATAATTGTTAAGATTAAATGGAAATCAAATTATGTTTCTCTTTTATCTTTTTTGGTCTTTTATGTTGTTTCAGACATTAGTTTTGTAAGTTATATTTGGATGTTCATATCATATATAAACTTTTAAAGAACACCATAAGAATTAAGAGGATAAAAAATTCTTCTCTTTTCAACTCCTTTAAAGCTAAGCTTTTATATCCTGATGTGTATAGATTTCTATCCAGCTACTAGAACTAGTATTAGGTAGAGATAGTAACTTTAAATTTTCCAGATTGCTTCTGGCAAATTGACATTCTAAGTAATGTTCTGTTAATATTCTTTTCTTTTCTATTCTGCTATCATTTTTCTCCTAACTTAAAAAATCCCATAACTGAAGCATCAGAAGATTAAAAAGGTAATCAAAGTGTTCTTAAACAAATATAAACTTGAATTATCGATTCTAAAACTGTTTCTCCAAAGTGTTCTAAAACAAATCCTCGAAACAATTTAAAGTTGCTTGGTTGTAACAATTCCAAGTTTAATTTCTAAGTTTAAATGTTTATATGTAATTAACTATTAAACTTGAATCATGTTTTTGCACAACTATCTCAACTCGTAACTTGATAATCAAATCACAATTCCAACCAACAGTTAGATACTATAAGTTTCTCAAATTTACATCAAAACACTACCATTAATAACAGATTTCTATCTTCATACAAGTAAAATTGAAAAAAACTTAAGAATAGACAGCCAAAGTTGCATATAAACAATAGTGTATTGCTATTTTCTTAGATGTATCAACTTAATGCTGACTAAATCTTTAATAGAAAATCGATATGAAAATCCACAAACTCAATAATTTTAAGAAATAAGAACGCACCTTCAACAATATCCAAGGACAAGTTTTTTCTTCAGCTGCTCTCGTTGATTTCTTTCTTCTTCAACACTATAACAATCTACAGTTCAAATAATCGATCTAAGTGACTTTATAATTCAGAGAGAATAACCTAAAATCAGAAAATAAGTCCAAAATAGGCATGAGAAAATAGAGAATATAACCTAAAATTAGAGCTTTGGGAAGTTGAGAAAGAACTTGGTGCAGCAAATCTTGGAGTTTTGGGGAGAGTTAGAGAATCAGATGAACCCAACAACAATTTCAGAACTGGTTGAGCGCTCTTGCTGTGAGTTGAGCGCAATAGAACACAAAAAAATTCTAACAACCAGCACCGATTAGAACAAAGCAAGCTACACTACAGAGGCAACTTTTAGTGCTGATCGATTTGGTGAACTGACCAGTGATGATTAGGGCTTTTCGAGTAGAAATCGTCGATGAGGAAAAGGGACAAATTTCAGCGATACTTTTGTTATTTTTGGGAAAAGAAAAAATTTTGGTGCTTTAGTGAAAATATTTTAGGAAAATTAGGAGGGAAATATACGACCCGTTGCTATATATGACCTTTTACAACGATTATGCAAAATGTTGCAATACTAATTTTTTGCAACGTCTGTCACTTTATTGTAACGGTTTTCAATGTATCATATACACAAATCGTCGTGGGCCTTATGCAACGCTTATAACCGTTGATATATATATATATGGAAATAATTTTTGAACCGTTGTGATATAATCTGTTGCTGTAGGCCTTATTTCTAGTAGTGTGATAAATGGTCAATGCAATAGAGTATGACTGAACTGTGGGGGCTACTAATAATCGATAATAAAACCACATGAGCTAAATTTGGAGTCCGATGTATACGCTTCATCGAGAGGACCCAATATACCCTGCCAGAGGTATAAAGGCACGCTGACGTGATCACTAAACTGATGCCCATAGAGGAGACTTACAACCTACTTGGCTAGTAGTTCTGGAACTAATTGGGTACACTGAACTCTAGTCTAACTCGGTATTATGCTACTCCCAATGAATTATCTGGTTAACTGATTATTACTGAGTTTTTGTAAATACTAGATAGCTCAAAACTTAGCATGCAAACTGGGAATGCAACAACTAATCTGGTAATGATGCATTAATAACTGAGTCTTGTATATGAGAAGTAATTGAAATATCTGACCTAGCATCTGTAATTCAAGAACTAAAGGTACATAGCTATGGTTCTGAAACTCATGCAATAATCTGAGTAATAACATGGAAATATGATTTGGAACATATAACTGATTCATTCATGAAGTTCTCTTATATTTCTAGAAACCCTAGGTCTAATCATGATATGGGAATCAAGAATGTGACTTAAAACTAGGGACCCAGTTGTGAAAGGAACCCACTAGTGAAATCCCACATACCTTATGATGAAATCCACAGAGAGATATTTAGATTTTGGGGATGGAACAGATGGAACCTTGTTGCGTTCTTGAACTTGGGTTCTTGACCTTTTTCTCATTTCTTGCTTCTAATTTTCTATGTTTTGATTTAATGATTTGACTTAGGTATGTTTTAGTTATGTTTCTAGGCTTAATTAACTAAAATATGATGATTGAGGGTCAAAACGACGTATCTTAGGGTTTAAACAAAGTGAGAAAAGACCAAAAGACCCCTGAGTTAATTGCTGTCAAAACTAAACGACCTGGACTGATGGGTTGTCGTTCAATCGACGGTCCGTCCTTTGGGTCCGTAGATTGGGTCTGTTTGACAGGCCTTTGAACTAAAACGGGTATAACTTTTTACTCGGAAGTTTGATTTTAGAAAACTCGGTGGCTATGGAAATATAATTCAATTATCTATCATTTTGTAGGTCATGGGACACCTAATTCATCTTGTGATTAGAGTTATTATCATTTGAAGTTGACACAACAGCATATTCCCCCTAACTGGTTGCTAATTTTCACCTAAGGTCATACCTGGACCTACGGACCGTACTGGTCAATCATGGTTCATGTCAGAGGTCGGATAAATGGGGTGGTGATCAACGGACATAGACTACGGATCATAGTCTGACTTACGAACCGTAAGTCTGTCCGTGTATTGACACTTAGTTCATTTTTTTCTGGGGTGCATCATGGGAGAGTTTTAGTCACAAACGACGAATGTGCCTTACGGACCGTAGATAAGACTACGATCCGTCGATAGTGATATTCGATTGTACCTAAAGACTTCTAAAAAGCTGAAAAGGAGCCATTGATATAGTACAATGGTAACTATTGTTATAAGAGAACTCAACCAAAGCCAAATGTTCATCCCAATTTCCCTTGAAGTCGATCACACAAGGTCTAAGCATATCCTCGATGGTTTAAATAGTACGCTCCGCATGACCATCCTTTTGGGATGAAAAGCAGTGTTTAATTTCACCTTTGTACCCAACCCTTTTTGGAATGACCTCCAAAACCTAGATGTGAATTGTGCACCCCTATACGATAGGATGGATAATGAAAAACCATGAAGACACAAAATCTCATCTATGAAGATCCTTATATAGTCCTCCGCCGAGTAAGTGGACTTAACGGGAATAAAATGAGCGGATTTTGTCAATCTATCCACCACCACCCGCATAGAGTCATTTTCCCTTCTAGTCCTAGGCAAACCCACTACGAAGTCCATATTAGTCTCTTCCCACTTCCAAGTGGGAAGTTGCATTTCTTGGAGTAAGCCACCCGGTTTTTTGGTGCTCGGCTTTCACTTGTTGGCAATTGGGACACTTTGCAACATATTCCTCTATGTCCCTTTTTAAGCCATCTATCACATCCGGGAAGCACCCCCTAGACGTAACCGGCGTCGTTGTCCTCAGAGAGGACTAAGACTAGAATCTTAACATTCATCATTAGATTCATACGCTAAAAAGTGCGGAAAATTAAAACATTTCATCTACATCTATATCATGAGATTTACATAGACCTATCGCATACACATATCATATACATAGGGAGTTTACTTAGACTCCTCTCAATAAGAATCTTACTTAGTCTTCTACTTTTATGGCATATATATATATATATATAACATTCACAATATATTCTTAATATTGATTTCTGATATAAAATAATCTAACGGAATAGAACAATATGGGCATAGCCCTTACACAAATGTATAAGTTCCACTTAGGGCTTACAACAATGTCTTGAAACAACTAGAGTGCAATGATTGTCTTTAGACTATAACAATGTAACATAGGTAGAGTGAGAAAAGGCATCATCCTCAGAACTTGAAGACATACCCACACTTGGAGAAATGATCCAAGCCTTCTTGCAAATTGGCCATGAACCCTTCAACGATGGAAACCTCAAATGTTGGGGGAAAAGGGAGAAATAGGGGTTAGCACATCACTTGTACTAAGTATGGAAACATATGCACACAGAACAGAGAAATCATGCTAAAAAGGGACATTTGATAAAACCATGCCATGTTACTTTGAAAAGCTTTATGCATAATCAAGAAACACATATAATACAATAATCATGTATCCCTTAAGCCAATAGCATATTCAACACAAGACCATCTTCATCAAGTTAAGTCAAGTCAACATATGTATAGCATATTAGAACTCATAACCAAAGCAACTACAATATCATGTTATAACAACAAAACATGCTCATGAGTTCACATTATTACAATACAATCCAAACCCATACTCATAACCCCTTACCAAGCTCACTAGTTCAATAGTCAAGTGAATCACCATAACCCCACTTAACTTAGCAAACAAACCAAAGGATCATAAATAATGTCTAAATCCACATAAAATAGCATCATAAGTATCCTTCATCATATTTAACAATATAGACAAACAACATGTTCATAAGTGAAACTAACATCATATAGCATCATTAACATGTAAAATTTATCATATGCATATCATTCACTTCATAAGAGTATAAGAACACAGGAACATCTTTCTAGGACTTCCAATAAGGTCAAATAGAGCAATGTATAGGTAGAGTCCCATACCCCTACCTAGACTAAGTCAATCCCCTCAAGTCCTTCTAGTTAGAGTTCACTTTATTACTTTATTTTACTTTTGGGAACATCTTGCCTTAACCGACATAGAACACATGAGCTAATGTGGAATTCGGTGTCATGGAAACCTACACTGAAAGAAGGTGGACTACTTGTCACGGTAGTACCAAATCATGAACATAAGATCTATGTGGATCCACTAGCTAGTATTCCTATGGGGGAAACATAGTTCAAGAATTAGGAGATGTGTTTGGGACCCTATTTATGCATCATGCATTATACTCTCCAATCTCATGAGTACAATAGTGAACCTACCTTCCCTATTCAAAAAGGGACACTTCTCACTACTAGTTCACTCGGTGCTAAGCTAGAGTCCCATTTTGAAATGTCTTTCTTTAAATTTCATAACTTAGTTTAGGTCATAGGAGACTACTCCTTGTATATTCATAGTTTTTATCTCAATAGGAAATGTATGAGAACATCCTTTCAATACAACCCTCACATGTGACATTAACACTTTACATCATCATATTATAGTAAGGCACTTAGGTACATCATAACCTACCTTATATCATTACATCTTAACATAATCTCACAATACACAATAATCAAGACATTTCAATTGCATCATCATACCAACACCTACTTAGTTCAATCATAAGGTATATTTCAATTAAACTTCATCACCAAGTACAAGCCACCATAATTGAAAAAAAGGTTTGAGATCACAAAGACTTACCCAATCTTCTTCACAAGCCATCATCCAAGGTTTTAACATCAACCACCCAATTCCACCTAACAATGGGTGTAATATCATAACGTAATAGTAATTAACATAATAATGAAGTCAATTGCACCACTACAACTCAATGCGTCACTAGTTCATAACCTTGGGTTACGAAATTTGGGTCAATCTTGATCTATTCCACATACTAGATTAAATCATCAAGAACTAGCATACTTGAATCATAATACATCATAATATAAGAATAATAATCAATAGAAACCATACACAATACAATTTAGAAGATCAAATTCGTATTAGGAAGAAACCCATATGAAATCATCTTTTTGAAAACCAATTTTGGAAGAACCCTTTGGGGAAAGGAATCCCAAAGGTGAAGAGTTGCCATATGTCACATCTGGGGAGCACCCCCTAGACGTAACCGGCGTCGTCGTCCTCTTTGAGAACTAAGACTAACCTCTTAGCATTCGTCATAACATTCATAGGCCAAAAATATGGAAAAATTAAAAACTTTTACTACTTCTACATTAAGGTTCACATAGACCTCTACATACACATATATATATATAGTCATATCGAGTATACATAGAAACTTCGTATAGGACGATTACATAGTCTTCTACTTTTATTGCACATACATATATGTAACATAGAATATAGTCTCAAGGTTGTCTCATCTCATAACTATCTAAAACGATCATAGCAATTTGGGCATATCCCTACATCAATGTCAAGAAGCCACATATAGTCTTATACAAATCGTACTCAAATGAAATAGAATGAATATAAGAGTCTAAACAGTAAAACAAACTCCATAGGCTAGATATTGGCATCGCCCTCGAAAAGCGAGGACCTACCCACTCGGATGGTAGAGAATATCCAAGTCTTCTTCAAGTCGTCTCGAATGAGCCTTCAACGACCGAAACCTAAAATGTTTGGGAAAAGGGGAGAAAATAGGGTTAGTATGCCACTTATACTAGGTATTAGACCATATGCACATATAACATCAAAACATGCTAAAAAGGGACATTTAGTTAAATCATGCCATTTTACCTTTTTAAAGTCTTATGCACAATCAAGCAAACCATACCAACATCAAGACATGATCAACGAGTCAAAGAAAGTCATATACATATCAAACATACTTGAACCCATACTCTAATACGACTCTTCATCAAGTAATAACCATCACAAACGTGAATGAGAGTTTAATATATCCTAATAAAGAAAGACACTAATCATGAATCCCTATCAAGTCAACAAGTGCAATGACCAAGCAAACCCTTATAACCTCACTAAATCAGGTAACCCTAAAATAACCATAGTTAATAACCTACTTCACATGACATAACTTTCAAATACACATAACCTCATACTTTAGCGATAAGAACCAATTACATGTTCATAAGCATTATCATTATCATACAATATCATTTACATGTAAGATAATCACATCATCATCATTAACATTTATCATCATATACATACATAATATTAACCTCCTAAAGCTTGTATCAAGGCAAACTAGTGCAAGGCATAGGTAGAGTCCCATAACCCTACCTAGGCTAAGTCAAACCCTTCAAGTCACTCTAGTTGGTTCATACATCATTACCTAATTTTAATTTAGGGAACACTTGCCTTAATCGACATAGAACACATGAGATAAGTGTGGAATCCGGTGTTGCAAAACCTTTCACCTATGAATGGTGGTCTACCGGCCAAGATAGAGCCTAACATGAAATGTAGCATCTAGGTGGATCCACTAGCTAGTATTCCTATGGTGGCAACATAGTTAAGGACCTTGGGACTGTCTTGGAAACATCACTCTACAACCTATTTTGGTCATGAGGCTATCCACCCTGTAAGGACCGTAGTGAACCCAACATTCCCTATGTGGGAAAGTGTCACCCCCTCACATACAAGATCACTCGGTGCAAATCTAAGTCCCTTTTTGAAATGTCTTTAATGTCTTTATTTATCAATTATAACTTAGTTTAGGTCATAGGGTCTAGCCCTTGTATAATCATCATCATAGATCAATATGAATTGCATGAATATAATCCTTTCATATCAATCCATATAAGTAAGGTTAACGCATTTACATATTCGTTCATGATAAGGCACATTGTTAGTCATCAACACCCTTATAACATTTCACCGTAATCAACCTCACAACCATAGTCAATACATTTCAATTCAACATTATACCACCCTATCAAACCTAATCAAGGCATACTCAAATACAACCTCATGACGAAATTACAATTTACGATAATTTGAAGTAAAGTGTAGGGACCACAAGACTTACCAAGTCTCCTTTATAGTTAATCATCAAGGTCTTACCATCAACTTATAACTCAACCTAATTAGGGGAGTAACATCATCACACAATGATATCCAATAGAATAACAAGGCCAATTGCATCATTATAACACAGTTCAATACTAGATCATAGTTTAAGACAAGATACTTAGGTCAATTTCAGATTATACTTCATAACCTAAATCCACATCTAAAGAACTAGCATGATAAACCTAAAACTCATCTCAATCTATTCATAATAACGACATAGGATAGCAATCTAATCAAAAACCAATTTAATTAAATGAACATTATACAATACATGTCAAGATCACCACCTAGGGTTAAGAATTGAGGATCATGTTCTACAATTTAGATTAAACCATCACAATTATCTTGATCAAGTTAAAATACATATTAATATAACCATTATATCCTAAAGAAATCATAAACAACTTGGTTCACAACATCAATATCGAGATTAGATGAAACCCACTTGTAAACTCAACTTTAGAAATACTTTGAATGAACCCTTTGACGAAAGAAGTCTCAAAGGTGAATAGATCCCATACCTCAACGTTTGATGAAGATTTAATGGTGAAATCGGCCCTTTGCATCCCCCATAACCCTTCCCTAGCTTGGTCTTCAATGGTGTCTTCCAATAGAGAGAGAAAGAAGAGATAAGGAAGAGGATTTGTTTTGTGAGTTGTAATTAGTTAATGGGGTTGGGGTCTTTATATTGGGGGTTAATTAACTTAATTAGGATCCATTAATCCCCTAACTAACCACCTAACCCCTTAATTAAGTTAATTGGACTCAACTTAAAACGTGCAGAAAATGGACCCTCAGAGATGAGACCCCGATCGACGGTCCGTGTGTGAGTCGACGATCCCCCCTCCGTCCTGCACACTCATCGTTTTGGTCAGAGACTTGTGCAGGCGAGGGCTTCATAAATTTGGCTAAGTGTTGTACGACGGTTGGCATCGATGCCCCGTTGATCCACACACGAACCGTTGATGGCCTCTCGTGGTTGCATATTGCCCAGGCAGTGCTGCCTCCTACATGCTAGGGTCCTCCTCAAGGGCCCTTGGTTGGTACTTGGGGAGTAGTAACCGGACGTTTCAACCATGAATCGACTTTAATATATGTTATACACCTTTCCACTAAATTTCATGAATTTACAACTCTTAAAAACTAGTCAAATATGCTAAGGCACGCTAGTACCTCTTTGAACCAATTTTCTGATGTCATGGACATTCTTGAACGTTTTGGTTTCTAAACTTCCTAAATGAACTATATTCATTAAAATAGACTTAAAACAGTGTATAGACCTCATGACACCTGTATTAGGATTTAAGAAACGTCTTGGATTTTCAAAGTGTTACGTTATCCCCCCCCCGTAGAAACATTCATCCCCGAATGACACTAAAACTCTTTTGAATGAACGAATAGACTCAATACTAGCAGCCCAACCAACAACATTAAAAGACAACATAAATCATATTATTTCAACAAGGCAATTCAAAACTTCAATTACCACACATAAGGCTCAAACATTTCATTATGAGGAATTTCCTTCTCACAACAACAACATGAGATCAACATGCTATACATGAGTCAATTAGAACAAAGTTCAACCTATCAACATGCTACATATCATTTCATAAAGACTCACCATGTCATAATGCACAATATAACTCAACCAAGCAAAATTGCAAAATTTCAAGTTCAAATGCACAGTTCACTGTAAGTCACTGTAATGCAAATTCAAAAATGCACATTTTTGCTAGCCTTTACCAAAAATCAAGAAACTTCAATTTCTAGTCATATTTATATTATTAAAAAGGATGACTAACCTTAATTATAAAAAAGATGAGGGTAACGGTACTTCATTTCGGCCTCGACATCCCATGTTGCACCAGCAACTAGGTGATTTTTCCATAACACTTTTACGGAAACCACCTCTTTGTTCCTCAACCTCTTTACTTGTCTATCAAGGATTTGAACCGGTACCTCCTCATAGGAGAGGTTATCCTTGACACCAAGACCCTCAATAGGAAGATTGTACTCGGGATCACCAAGACACTTCTTTAACATAGAAACATGGAAAACCGAATGGACCGAAGCCAATTCACTAGGCAACCTCAACTCATAGGTAACCTTCCGAACCCTTTGAAAGATTTCATAGGGACCCACATAACGAGGACATAACTTCCCTTTCTTGCCAAATCTAACCACCCCCTTCATAGGTGAAATTTTCATTTATCATCTTCTTCAAATTCTATATCCTTCCTCCTATGATCAGCATAAAACTTTTGCCAACTATAGGCCGTTTGCAAGCAATTCCTTATAATAAGAAAATTTTCCAAAGTCTTAAAAATCAAATCGGGACCAAGAATCAAAGACTCCACGACTTCAAACCACCCAATAGGAGACCTACACCTCCTACCATACAATGCTTCATAGGGATCCATGGAAATGGATGAATGGAAACTATTATTATAAGCAAACTCCACAAAAGGCAAGTGCTTATCCCAACTTCCCTTGAAGTCAACGACACAAGCTCTAACAATATCCTCAAGGGTTTGAATAGTACATTCTGCTTGACCATCCGTTTGGGGATGAAAAGCGGTACTCAACTTCACCTTAGTACCTAACCCTTCTTGAAATGACGTCCAAAACTTAGATGTGAATTGTGCACCCCTATCCGATATGATGGATAAATGAATACCATGGCGACACACAATCTCATCTATGAAGCTCTTTGCATAATCTTCCGCAGAATAAGTAGACTTGACGGGAATAAAATGAGCGGACTTGGTCAACCTATCAACCACCACCCATATGGAGTCATATTGTTTCTGAATCTTAGGCAAACCTACCACAAAATCCATATTGATGTCTTCCCACTTCCAAGTAGGAATTTGGATTTCTTGTAGTAAGCCACCCGGATTTAGATGTTCGGCTTTCACTTGTTGGCAATTTGGACACTTAGCAAGAAACTCCGCTATGTCCATTTTCAAACGTTCCCACCAATACACTTTCCTAAGGTCATGATACATCTTTGTTTACCCCGGATTAATGGAATAATGGGACCCATGAGCTTCCTCAAGAATCTGGTTTCTCAAATCATCAACATTAGGAACACACAACCGCCCTTGATACCTCAAAACACCTTCCCCCCTAAGGAGAATGACTCATTAAACTTGACAAGGACATATTCTTTCAACTCTATCAATGGTTGATAAAGGTGTTGTTTTGACTTCACCTCAACAACCAATGATGACTCAGAGTTATGATGAACCATCACACCACCATTTGGAGAACCTTCCAATCTAACCCCCAATCTAGCCAACCTATGAACATCTTTCACTAGGTCTTTCTTGGCTTCTTCTATATGAGACACACTACCCATGGTCATACAACTTAGAGCATCCGCCACCACATTGACCTTGCTAGGGTGATACAGAAAACTCATGTCATAGTCTTTCAACAATTCTAAGCACCTTTTATGTCGGAGATTCAACTCTTTTTGGGTAAACACATATTGGAGACTCTTATGGTCGGTAACAACATCAACATGAACACCATAAAAATAATGCCTCTATATTTTCAAGGCAAACACTACGGACGCTAACTCAAGATCATGAGTGGATAGTTCTTCTCATGCACCTTAAGTTGTCTAGAAGCATAGGCAATCACTTTCCCATATTGAATAAGCACACACCCCAAACCCACACGGGATTCATAACAATACACAACGAAGCCCTTTGTACCCTCTGGTACAGTCAACACCGGAGCGGAAGTAAGCCTGTTTTTCAAGATTTTGGAAGCTCTTTTCACATGCCTCCGACCACTCAAACTTCTTACCCTTTTGGGTCAAAGAAGTCAAGGGAGATGCAATGGACGCAAAACCATCCACAAACCTCCTATGGTAACTCGGTAGACCCAAGAAACTCCTAATGTCGATTGAAGTCAATGGTTTAGGCCAACTTCTCATCGCTTCCATTTTCCTTGGATCAACCTAAACTCCCTCACTAGAGATGATATGACCAAGAAATACCACCGACCTCAACCAAAACTCACATTTGCTATACTTGGTAAACAATTGATGTTCTTTAAGGGTTTGTAATACCACCCTCAAATGAACCATGTGATCACCCTAATTTTTCGAATCTACCAAGGTGTCGTCAATGAAGACAATGACAAATGAATCTAGGTAACTTCGAAACACCCTATTCATTAGGTCCATAAATGCCATCGGAGCATTAGTGAGACCAAAGTACATAACTAAGAACTCATACTTCCCATATCTAGTGTGAAATGCCATCTTTGGTATATCCTCACCTATCACCCTAAGTTGGTAATCCCCCGATCTCAAGTCAATTTTTGAAAAGTAGCATGCCCCTTGGAGTTGATCAAACAAGTCGTCAATCTGAGGGAGAGGATACTTATTCTTAATAGTGACTTTGTTGAGTTGACGATAAACAATACACATTCTAAAGTACCCATACTTATTCTTCACAAACAAAACTGGAGCACCCCATGGAGGAATACTAGGCCTTATGAAGCCCTTGTCTAGTAAATCTTTGAGTTGTGCCTTCAACTCCTTCAATTTGGCCGGAGCCATCCGATAAGGAGGAATTGAAATGGGATTTGTTTTTGGTATCAAATCGATACCGAAATCAATTTCCCATTTGGGAGGAATACCAGAAAGGTCATTAGGAAAGACCTCTGGAAATTTACTCACTATGGAGACCGACTCAATGGGAGGAATTTGGGAGCCCAGATCTTGGACTCTTACTATGTGATAAATACAACCCTTTGAGATCATTTTGTATGCTTTTATACAAGAAATGATACGACCTCTAGGAATAGAATTTCCCCCCTTCCACTTAACAATGGGTTCATTTGGGAAATTAAACCTCACCACCCTTCTTCAACAATCAATTGTGGCAAAACAAGAATGTAACCAATCCATACCCAAAATGATATCAAAATCAAGTATATCTAGCTCTACTAGATCAACATTGGAAACTCTATTGGGAAACATGATAGGACAATTTCTATATACCCTCTTTGCAACTACCGACTCACCCACTGGACTAGACACTAAAAAGTGTTCATGCAAGATATCGGTTAAAGTATCAAGATTTTTAGCTACAGGAGGTGTAACAAAAGACAAAGTATCACCCGGATCAAGTAAAGGATAAACATAAATAGAGAAAACTTTCAACATACCGGTCACCGCATCGGGAGAGGTCTCTTGCCCACCCCTAGTACGAAGAGCATAGAAGCGGTTCTTCTTACGAGCATCACTAGAACCACTTGCTTGAGTTTGACCACTCTTTTCTTGCCCCTTCACATTAGGTCAATATCGAACCTTGTGCCTAAATTTCCCACAACTAAAGCATTTATCCTTACCAATGAGGCAAGCACCATAATGCTTCTTTCTACACTCACCACAAGTTGGCTTCTCATTTCGTGAACTAGTACCTCTTCCCTTTTTAGGGTTAGGGTTTGGAACCTTTTTCATTACGAGCCTTAGGGAACTTGGTTGGGACTTGATTAGACAACCTCTTTTTGAACCTAGGCTTGTCTTGGATCTCAAGCCTATTCTTTAAAGAACCACCATCATAAGATCTTACCCTTTTTGCATCTCTACTCTTCCTCCTAGACCTTTCCTCCTCCACCTGTCTAGCATGCACCATAAGACGGGAAATGTTCATGTTGTCATGTAGCATAGCCGAATGAAACTCCTCTTGCAAGTCTTCCGACACCCCCGTCACAAAGCGGCTCATTTCATCTCTAGGATCAGAAACCAATGAAGGAGAATATCTTGGCAATTGAGTAAATTTCATTGAGTATTCAAGCACACTCATATCTCCTTGACGAAGGTTGATGAACTTCACCACTTTATCTTTCTGCAGCTCCCTAGGAAATAACCGATCAAGAAAAGTCTTCTTGAAGATCTCCCAAGTCACCGGTCCACCCCATAGAGGCCTATTGTCCCTCCATTGAACATACCAAGTTTGGGCCACATCTTTGAGTGGGTAAGTGGCTAACTCGGCCTTCTCACTAGTAGGCAACCCCATAGCAAAAAGTATATTATAGACATCATCAATGAACTATTTGGGGTCTTCTTCAACCTTGAACCCATAGAAAGTAGGAGGATTCATCCTAGTGACATCCATTAGACGGGATGCCACGGTAGTAACTTGTTGATTGGCTTGGGGCACAACCTCCCGATTAGTTTGGGTTGTCATAGCTTGGTCTTGAGTAATGGCGGCTAGAGCTTGAGTAGTGATGGCTTGGGCCATTTGGAGAAGGGCAGCCCTTATATTCTCATCCGTCAAAGGTGGAGGATTGACCGGAGCTTGGTCATCATTAGCTTCTTCTTAAAGAGGAGGAACTTGATCACTACGGGGAGGAGCTCCCGCACTAGCAACCTCTTACTCAAGTATTCTAGCCACATTCCTTCGAGTATTCATTGCCTATAACCAAAATACAAGATTTAGGTGAAAGCAAACAATAGTTAATCTAGAGGCACGATATTGGATTTCGAAAAAGAGAGAGATTCCTAAGCATCATATAGATTCCTATTCATAAGTATGGCGCGCTTCAAAATTATGAACATGAATCTACATAGACATGGTTGACAGAGACATCAAAATCAAGGATATTGAACCTCATGCTCTGATACCAAGTTTGTCACATCCTGGGAGCACCCCCTAGACATAACCGGCGTCGTTGTCCTCTTTGAGGACTAAGACTAACCTCTTAGCATTCGTCATAACATTCATAGGCCAAAAATACGGAAAAATTAAAAAGTTTTACTACTTCTACATTGAGGTTCACATAGACCTCAACATACACATATATATAGTCATATCAAGTATACATAGACCCTTCGTATCGGAAGATTACATAGTCTTCTACTTTTATTGCACATACATATATATAACATAGAATATAGTCTCAAGGTTGTCTCTTCTCATAACCATCTAAAATGATCATAGCAATTTGGGCATCTCCCTACATCAATGTAAAAAAGCCACATATAGGCTTATACAAATCGTACTCAAATGAAATTGAATCAACATAAGAGTCTAAACAGTAAAGCAAGTCCATAGGCTAGATATTGGCATCGCCCTCGGAAAGTGAGGACCTACCCACTCGGATGGTGGAGAATATCCAAGTCCTCTTCAAGTCATCACGAATGAGACTTCAACAACCGAAACCTAAAATTTTGGGGGGAATAGGGAGAAAATGGGTTTAGTACACCACTTGTACTATGTATGAGACCATATGCACATATAACATCAAAACATGCTAAAAAGGGACATTTAGTTAAATCATGTCATTTTACCTTTTTAAAGTCTTATGCACAATCAAGCAAACCATACCAATATCAACATATGATCAACAAGTCAAAGAAAGTCATATACATATCAAACATACTTGAACCCATAATCCAATATGACTCTATCATCAAGTAATAAACATCACAAGCATCAATGAGAGTTTAATATATCCTAATAAAGCAAGACACTAATCATGAATCCCTATCAAGTCAACAAGTGCAATGACAAAGAAACGCCCCATAACCTCACTAAATCAAGTAATCCAACAAGAACCATAATTAATAACGTACTTCACATGACATAACTTTCAAATACACATAACCTCATACTTTAGCAATAAGGACCAATTACATGCTCATAAGCATTATCATTATCATACAATATCACTGACATGTAAGATCATCACATCATCATCATTAACATTTATCATCATATACATACATAATATTAAACTCCTAAAGCTTATATCAAGTCAAACTAGTGCAAGGCATAGGTAGAGTCCCATAACCCTACCTAGGCTAAGTCAAACCCTTCAAGTCAATCTAGTTCATTTATACATCATTACCTCATTTTAATATAGGGAACACTTACCTTAACCGACATAGACCATGAGCTAAGTGTGAAATCCGGTGTTGTAAAACCTTACACCGATGAATGGTGGTCTACCGACCAAGATAGAGCCTAACATGAAACGTAGCATCTAGGTGGATCCACTAGCTTGTATTCCTATGGTGACAACATAGTTAAGGACCTTGGGTATGTCTTGGAAACATAACTCTCACCCTATTTGTGTCATGCGGGTATCCACCCGTGACGACCACAGTGAACCCTACCTTCCCTATGTGGGAAAGTGTCACCCCCTCACATATAAGATCACTCGGTTCTAAGCTAAGTCCCTTTTTGAAATGTCTTTAATGTCTTTATTTATCAATCATAACTTAGTTTAGGTCATAGGGTCTAGCCCTTGTATAATCATCATCATAGCTCAATATGAATTGTATGAATATAATGCTTTCATCATAATCCATATAAGTAAGGTTAACACATTTACATATTCATTCATGATAAGGCACATTGTTAGTCATCAACACCCTTATAACATTTCACATTAATCAACCTCACAACCATAGTCAAGACATTTTAATTCAACGTCATACACCCTATCAAACCTAATCAAGGCATACTCAAATACAACCTCATGACTAAATTACAATTTACCATAATTTGAAGTAAAGTGTAGGGACCACAAGACTTACTAAGTCTCCTTTATAGTTCATCATCTAGGTCTTACCATCAACCCATAACTCAACCCAATTAGTGGAGTAACATCATCACACAATGATATCCAATAGAATAACAAGGCCAATTGCATCATTATAACACAGTTCAATACTAGATCATAGTTTAAGACAAGATACTTAGGTCAATTTCACATTATACTTCATAACCTAAATCCACATCTCACAAACTAGCATGATAAACCTAAAATTCATCTCAATTTATTCATAATAACGGCATAGGATAGTAATCTAATCAATAACCAATTCAATTGAATGAACATTATACAATACATGTCAAGATCACCACCTAGGGTTAAGGATTGAGGATCATGTTCTACAATTTAGATTAAACCATAAAAATTATCATGATCAAGTTAAAATACATGTTAATCTATCCATTATATCCTAAAAGAATTATAAACAACTTGGTTCACAACATCAATTTCGAGATTAGATGAAACCCACTTGTAAACTCAACTTTCAAAAATACTTTGAATAAATCCTTTGAGGAAAGAAGTCTCAAAGGTGAATAGATCCCGTACCTCAACATTTAATGAATATTAATGGAGAAATTGCCCCTTTAAATCCCCCAAAACCCTTCCCTAGCTTGGTCTTCAATGGTGTCTTCCAATAGAGAGAGAAAGAAGAGAGATGGAAGAGAATTTGTTTTTTGAGTTGTAATTAGTCTAATGGGGTTGGGGTCTTTATATTGGGGGTTAATTAACTTAATTAGTCTCCCTTAATCCCCTAACTAACCACCTAACCCCTTAATTAATTTAATTGGACTCAACTTAAAATGTGCTTTAAATGGACCCTCACTGACGAGACCCTGATCGACGGTCCGTCTGTGAGTCGACGACTAGTTCCCCCTCCATCCTGCACACTCGTCGTTTTGGTCTGAGACTTGTGCTGGAGAGAGCTTCATCAATTTTGTCTAAGTGTTGGACGATGGTTGGCATCAACGACCCATCGATCCACACACGAACCGTTGATGGCCTCTCATGGTTGCACACTGCCCAGGCAGTGTTGCCTCCTACGTGCTAGGGTCCTCCTCAAGGGCCCTTGGTTGGTCCCTGGGGAGTCGTACATGGACTTTTCCACCGTTATTCGACTTTAATATATGTTATACACCTTTCCACTAAATTTCATGAATTTTCGACTCTTAAAAACTAGTCAAATAGGCTAAGGCACGCTAGTACCTCTTTGAACCAATTTCCGGACGTCACGGACGTTCTTGAACGTTTTGGTTTCTAAACTTCCTAAATGACCTATATTCATTAGAAAGGACTTAAAATAGTGTCTAGACCTCATGACACATGTGTTAGGCTTTAAAATACGTCTTGGATTTTCGAAGTATTACACCATACCATGATATTTGTTGAAGATTGATGGAGAAAAGTGGCCTTCTTGCAGCCCTAGAACCCTTAGACCTTCATCTTCAATGGAGTCTTCCTTGGGAGAGAGAAACTATAGAGAAGGAAGAGCAATTTTTGTTTGGGAATTGGGAGGTGTTAACTTGGGTTTAGGCTTAGGGTAGTTTATATAGTTAATAACTAACCTAATTAACCACCCCCTAATCACTAATTAAACCCCCAACAAAACTAACTTAATTAAATGAACCAATTAAAACTTAACAGAAAAGTGCAGCTTTAACCTATGAGACCCCGACCTATGGGCCGTAGGTTAGTCGACGGACTCACCCCCAACCGTCCTACACAAACGTCGTTTTTGTCAGAGAGTTGTCACTTGGACACTTTTAGAAAAGTGTCTAAGTGTTGGTGGACGGTGTCATCAACGCCCCGTCGATTATCCCATGCTCTGTCGCCTGCAACCATTGGTGCACACTGTCTTGTGACAGCTTCTTGGACAAAATGGAAGGGTCCTCCTCAAAGACCCTTAGGATGGTCCTTGGGGAGTCGTATTCAAATGTTTTTAAACTAAACTTACTCTAATAGAGTTTTGACACCATTTTACCAAATTTCATCAAATTTTGACTCTTGAAATCCCGTAAAATAGGCTAATGTACACTAGCACCTTTTGCACTAGTCTCCGGATGTCATAGACGTTCGTTGACATTTTAACTCAAAAACTTTCTACATGACTTTTATACATTATTCTTGACCTTAAAAAAGTGTTACTAACTTTAGACACTCATGTGAGGCTCTAGATTAGGTTTTATACTCATCATCCCACCAAAACACTTCTCTAAGATCATGATACATCTTAGTAGAATCCAGATGAAAAGAATAATGGGAACCATGAGCTTCCTCAAGAATCTCGTTTCTCAAATCATCAACATTGGGCACACACAACCTCTTATAATACCTCAAAACACCATCCCCTCCCAAGGAGAATGACTCATTAATCTTACCAAGAACCAATTCCTTCAACTCCATCAATGATTGATCAAGGTGTTGCGTAGACTTCACCTCAACCATCAAAGACGATTTGGAGTTATGATGGACTATTAAACAACCATTTGGGTAATCTTCCAATCTAACACCAAAACGAGCCAACCTATGAACATCATTCACTAGGTCTTTCTTGGCTTTTTCTACATGAGACACGCTACCAATGGTCATACGACTAAAAGCATCAACAACCACATTGGCCTTGCCGGGGTTGTAGAGAACACTCATGTCGTAATCTTTCAACAATTCTAACCATCTTCTTTGTCGGAGATTTAACTCCTTTTGAGTAAACACATATTGAAGACTCTTATGATCAGTATACACATTAACATGAACACCATACAAGTAGTTCCTTAATATTTTTAAAGCAAACACCGTGGCCACTAACTCAAGATCATGAGTTGGATAATTCTTCTCATGCACCTTAAGTTGTCTAGAGGCATAGGGTACTACTTTCCCATGTTTCATAAGAACACACCGCAAGCCCACTCGAGATTCATCATAATATACCACAAAGTCATTTGTACCCTCCGATAATGTCAATACCAGAGCGTAAGTACGCCTATCTTTCATAATTTGGAAACTTCTTTCACATGCCTCCGAATACTCAAATTTCACACTCTTTTTTGTCAAGGTAGTCAAGGGAGAAGAAATGGACGCAAAACCATCCACAAACCTCTTATAGTATCCCGCTAGACCCAAGAAACTCCTATTGTCGGTTGGAGTCAATGGTCTAGGCAAATTTTTCACTGCCTCGGTTTTCCTTGGATCAACTTCAACTCCCTCACTAGAGATGTTATGACCAAGAAACGCCACCGACCTTAACCAAAACTCTCATTTTCTATACTTGGCAAATATTTGGTGTTCCTTTAGCACTTGACCACTCTCAAATGGTCCATGTGTTGACCCTCATGTTTCGAATATACCAAGATGTCTTCAATGAAGACAATGACAAATGAATCTTCGTAACCTTGAAACACCCTATTTATTAGGTCCATAAACGCAGTCGGGGCATTAGTGAGACCAAAGGTCAATACTAAGAACTCATAGTGACCATATCTAGTTCGAAATGTCTTTTTTGGTATATACTGACCTCTTACCCTAAGTTGGTGATACCCCGATCTCAAGTCAATCTTAGAAAAGTAGGTTGCCCCTTGGAGTTGATCAAACAAGTTGTCAATTCGAGGGGAGGATACTTGTTCTTAATAGTGACTTCATTGAGTTGGCGATAATCAATTCACATTCTAAGGAACCCATCCTTCTTCTTTACAAACAATACCAGTGCACCCCATGGAGAAATACTAGGTCTAATGAAGCCTTTGTCTAGTAAATCCTTGAGTTGAGCCTTCAACTCTTTCAATTCGGCCGGAGCCATCCGATAAAACTGAAATGGGGTTGGTATCAATAGCAAGGCAATACGAAAATCAATTTCCCATTCGGGAGGAATTCCGGGAAAATCATTTGAAAAGACCTCTGGAAATTCCCTCACTACAGGGAATAACTCAATGGGTGGATTTTCGGAGTCTAAATCTTTGATTCTTATAATATAGTATAAACACCCTTTAGATATCATTTTACAATCCTTAATACAAGAGATGATACGACCTCTAGGAACAGAATTCCCCCCCTTTAACTCTAAGACGGGTTCATTTGAAAAATTGAAATTGACAATTCTTGTTTTTCAATCAATGGAAGCAAAACAATCATGCAACCAATCCATCCCAAAATGACATCAAAATCAACCATATCAAGTTATACTAATTCAACATGAGTAACGCTATTGGCCAACATTATAGTACAATTTGCATATACCCTTTTGGCAACCACCGAATTACCTACCAGAGTAGTTACCATAAAAGGTTCATTTAGGACATCGGGAAAAATATAAAACTTTCTAGCTACTAAAGGAGTAAAAAAAGATAATGTAGAACCCAGATCAAGTAAAGCATAAACATCAATAGAGAAGACTTTTAACATACCGGTTACCACATCGGGATAACTCTTTTGGTCACCCTTAGAGTGAAGAGCATTAAAGAGATGCTTTCTTGGAGCATCAGCATTAGAACCACTAGCTTCAGCTTTTTCACTTTCTTTGTCATTCCCCTTCAAATTAGGGCAATCTTTAACCTTGTGGCTACTATTGCTTCTTACTTGGTGAACTAGTACCTTTTCCCTTTTAAGACATAGGGTTAGACACCCTATTATCACGAGCCTTGTGAAATTTAGAAGTAACATAATTGGAGAACCTCTTCTTCAATCTAGGCTTGTCTTGAATTTCCAACCTCGCCTTTGAAGAACCACCTTCATAAGGCTTGTCCCTCATGGCCTCCCTATTCTTCCTCCTTAGCCTACTTTCTTCCACTTGTTAAGCATGAACCATTACACGAAAGATATTCATATTAACATGAAGCATAGCCAAATGACATTCTTCTACCAAGTCTTCGGACACTCTCGTATGAAAATGACTCATCTCATCCCTTGGGGTTTACACCAAGGATGGAGCATAGTTGGATAGTTTAGTAAACTTAAAGGAATAGTAAAGTACACTCATACCTCACCTCTTAGTTCCCTTTTATCCCTCCATTGTATGTACCAAGTTTGGGCCACATCTTTGAGTTGATAGGCCGCTAACTCGGCTTTCTCAATTGAGGTCACACCCATAGCATAGCGCATATTATAAACCTCGTTGAGGAAATCTTGAGGGTCTTCATTGAATTTTGAACCAAAGAACATAGGTGGGTTCATTCTAGTAAAGTCTCTCAAACGGGAAGCCATATTGTTAGCATGATGAGGCACTCGGGGTCCAACCTCCCTATTCACTTAGGCCGTGATAGATTAGACTTGAGAAGTGACGGCATTAGCTTTAGAGGTCATGGATTGGGACAAAATGAGAAAATCCGCCCTTATTTCTCCATCCGACATAGGTGGAGGAACAACCGAGACTTGATCACCCATAGGCACTTGCTCAAGTGGAGGCACTTGGTTGTCTTGTGGAGGCACTTGGTTGTCTTGTGGAGGAGCTTGGTTGTGATGAGCTCACACATTAGTAATGCCTTATTCGGACCTTCTTGTGGATGCCCTTTGAGTACTCATACCTATAAACACAATACAAGTTTTAGGTGAAATCACATAATAAGACTCTAGAGGCACGACGTAGGAATGCAAGAAGATGAGAGTTTCCTAAGAATCACATAGTCTCACTCATAAGTGTGGCGCGCTTCACAATTATGAATAAGAATCTACATAGACGTGGTTTAATGAGACCTTAATTCTAGGGATATTCAAACTCATGCTCTGATACAAAGTTTGTCACATCCGGGGAGCACCCCCTAGACGTAAACAGTGTCGTCGTCCTCGGAGTGAAATATGACTAGCCTCTTAGCATTCATCATTACATTCATAAGTTAAAAAAGTGCATAAAATTAAAACTTTTTCATCTACATCTACATCATAAGCTTTACATAGACCTCTCGCTTACGCATAATATATACATAGTGAGTATACTTAGACTCCTCGCAATAAGAAGCTTACTTGGTCTTATACTTTTATGTCACATATATATAACATACACAATATAGTCAAAATAGGTATGTCTCATATAAAACCATCTAAACTAAATAGAATAATATGGGCATAGCCCTTAGAAAAATGTATAAATTCTACTTAGAGCTTACAACAATGTCTTGAACAATAAGAGTGAAACGAATGTCATTAGACTATAACAAGTCACATAGGTAGAATGAGGAAAAAGGCATCATCCTCAAATCTTGAGGACATACTCATACTTGGAGAAATGATCAAAGCCTTCTTCAAAATTGGCCATGAACCCTTCAACGACAGGACCTAAAATGTTTGGTGAAAAAGGTAGAAATCGGGGTTAGCACACACTTGTACTAAGTACGGAAAGATATGCACACACAACATAGAAATCATACTAAAAAGGGACATTTGATTAAACCATGACAAGTTACTTTGAAGTGCCTTATCCATAATCAAGAACACATATAAGACAATAATCATGTATTCCTTAAGACAATAGCATATTCAACACAAGACCAACATCATCAAGTTAGTCAAGTCGACATATATATAGCAAGTTAGAACTCATAACCAAAGCAACTCCAATATCATGTTATCATATCAAAGCATGCTCAAGAGTTCATATCATTACAATACCAGACAAACCATTACTCACAACCCCTTACCAAGCTTACTAGTGCAATAGTCAAGTGAAAACCCACAACCCCACTCAACCTAGCAAATAGCCAAAGGATCTTAAATAATGTCTAACTCCACATAACATAGCATCATAAGTATCCATCATCATATTTAGTAATATAGACAAATAACATGTTCATAAGTGAACCCAACATCATACAGTATCATTAACATGTAAAGTCAACATAGGCATATCATTCACTTTGTAAGAGTATAAGAACACAAGAACATCCTTGTAGGACTTATCTCAAGGCCAACTAATGCAATGTATAGGTACAATCTCATACCCCTACCTAGACTAAGACAATCCCCTTAAGTCCTCCTAGTTAGAGTTCACATTATTACTTAATTTTACTTTTGGGAACATCTTGTCTTAACCGACATAGACCACATGATCTAATGTGGAATCCGGTTTCATGGAACCCTACACCGAAAGAAGGTGGACTACTTGCCAAGGTAGTACCAAAACATGAACATAGCATCTATATGGATCCACTAGCTAGTATTCCTATGGGGGGAAATATAGTTCAAGAACTAGGAGATGTGGTTCGGACTCTCTTTATGCACCATGCATTATAGTCTCCAATCTCATGCGTATAATAGTGAACCTACCTTTCCTATTTGACAAGGGACACTCCTCAGTACTAGTTCACTCGGTGCTAAGCTAGAGTTCCTTTCTAAATGTCTTTTTTTAGCAATCATAGCTTAATTTAGGTCATAGGAGACTACTCCTAGTATAGTCATAGTCTTTAGCTCAATATGAGTTGTATTAGAACATCCTGTGAGATTAACACTTTAACATCATCATATTATAGTAAGGCACATAGGTACTTCATAAGCAACCTTATATCATTACATCCTAACATAATCTCACAATACACATAATCAAGACATTTCAATTGCATCATCATACAAACACCTACTTAGTTCAATCATAAGTTATAGTTCAATTAAATTTCATGACCAAGTACAAGCCACTATAATTGAAGTAAAGGTTTGGGATCAGAAAGACTTACCTAATCACTTTCACAAGCCATCATCGAAGGTTTTAACATCAACCATCCAATTCCACCCAACAAAGGGTGTAATATCATCAAACAATAGTACATAATATAATGTGTAAGTCAATTATAACCATCCTAAATAATTCAATCAAGAGTTCATAATCTAGGGCTAGGAAATTGGGTCAATTTCATCATCCCTACCACATACTAGGTATAATCATCAAGAACCAACTCAATTAATCAATAGTATCATAATCTTCTCATACTAACCAATAGAAACCATAAACAATACAATTTAGAAGATCAAATTCGTAGTAGGAAGAAACCCATATGAAATCATCTTTTTGAAACCAATTTTTGGAAGAACCCTTTGGGGAAATGAATCCCAAAGGTGAAGAGTTCCCATACCTTGATATTTTTTTAAAATATTGATGGATAAAAGTGATCTTTTTAAAGCCCTAGAACCCTTTTACCTTGGTCTTCTATGGAGTATTCCTTGGGAGAGAGAAAGTGGAGAGAAGGAAGAGCAAAGTTGAGTTTGGGAATTGTGGGAGTTGGGTTAGTTTAATTAGGCTTAGGTCTTTATATAAGTTCTTAATTAACTTAATTAGGCCTACTTTAGCCCTTAATTAACTAATAACCAACTAACTAATTAAATGAAGTCACTTATACTTAACAGTGAAAATTCAGGTTGGACCTACGAGACCACAATCGACGATGTGTAGGTCAACCTATGCCCCGTTACCCCAATCGTCCTGCACAATCGTTGTTTTGGTCGGAGATTTGTCATTTTGGACTTTTTGGCAAAATTAATAAGTGTTGGTCGATGGAGGCATCGACGCCCCCATTGATTGACCTACTATACGCCTCGTCATCAGCAACCGTCGATGGCCACTACATCATGACAGCTTTTTAGCCACAATAGAGGGATCTTTCTCAAGGAACCTTAGGGTGATCCCTGTGGAGTTGTACCCAAACGTTTCTAATCTAAACCTATTCTAATACGTGTTTAACACCTTCATACTAAATTTCATCAATTTCCAACCATTAAAACCCCGTGAAATAGGCTAAGGCATACTAGCACCTCTTTGACTAGTCTCTAGAAGTCATGGATGTTTCTTGACGTTTTGACTCTAAAACTTCCAAAATGACTTTTATACATTATTATTGACCTTAAAACAGTGTTACAAACCTTAGACACTTATGTGAGGCTCTAGAATATGTTTTGGACTTTTGGAGTGTTACAAGGGTATTCCACCATCAACACTTGGGAGCAATTCAAGAGGAGTTCAAGAAGGCATTATTCCCGGACAATATCATATATGAGACGAAGTGCAAGTTTAGGGAGCTGAAGCAAACGGGCAGTATACGCGTATATGTGTAAGAGTTCACCACCCTCACGCTTCAGATTCCCAACCTCACGGATTAAGATATGTGGTTCTACTTCATGGGTGGGCTGCAGAAATGGGACAGGACGGAGTTGGAAAGCCGACAAAGTCAGGACTATCGATGAAGCCATCACGCAGGCTAAAGATTTGATAGACTTTAAGCATGAGAAGACCGACAGAGCTGGAGGGGAAAAGATGAGAGATATTCATGACCATGGTGGGGGAGATCGTGGCAGAGCTAAGGAGCAGTGGACACATTCCAAGAAATATGACACCTATAAATCTGATGGCAAGATGTTTGGACGTCAAAGCAATGTCGAGAGGAAGGCACAGACTTCCAAAAGAATTTGTTTCTACGTATGTGGTGGGCTGCATGGCTATGCTAGGTGCCCACAACTTAAGAGCCTTGGTGCTATCCTTCGAGAGAGGAAAGATAAGGATGCACAGAAGCAAGAACAAGGAACAAAGATGACGCAGTTGCGATTGATAGGACTATGCAAAGCAATCACGAAGTAGCCAGGGAAGCCGAAAGAATATGAAGTGTAGTATGTCAACATCACAATCAATGAAAGAGCCCTCGTGCTATGGTCGACATAGGTGAAGAGGCTAATATCACGACCAACACAGAAGCGACAAGGTTGGGGCTGAGTTAAAATCCAAGTAACACCCAACTCAGGACGGTCAATTCACCACCGACTCATATGTGTGGAGCCGCGCATAGAGTAAGCATTATGCTAGGCAAGTGGCAAGGTAAAACCAACTTCACAGTCTCTCCTTTAGACCTATTTGATATAATTCTGGGTCAAGAGTTTATCAAGTAGTGCCACACGGTGATCGATCCATATCTCAAACAACTCTTGGTCATGGAGCAAAGAGGGTCATGCATGGTTCCACTAGTTAAGGCACCAAAGATGAAAGAACAAGTCAGACTAACGGTCATGCATCTCGAGAGAAGTCATAAGAAGAAGGAATCTACATTCGTAGCCACCATTGTAATTTAGATAGGAGGCAATGGTGCTAAAGGGCCCTTTTCACCATGCATGAGGAAAGAGAACAATGTCTTGATGCCAAAGGAGCCAACGAGGCGCTTGCCTACTAGGAAAGAGGTAGATCATAAGAACAAACTGGATATAAGTAGGTTGTTGAGAGAGTTGCAGAAGGGCATCGATCGAGCCAACATACTATTGGTTACGCGTGCACAAAACTTTGACGCCTATGCAGCGGCCATGCGATGCGGTTATCAAATTAATAGGTGGGGGAGAGTCTCACGTCCTGACAACTATCAATAAGCTTTTACATCTGGACATGAGCGGAAGAGTCTATAGTTTTGGAGTGGTTTATAGAAAACTTTAGAAGCCCTTAGATATTTCAAGAAGGTTTGGAGAGTTCTAAAAGAAGAACTAGATATTTTCTAGGAAAGCTTTAGTATTCCATATGAAGTGTAGATAATTCTAGAAAGGACAAAACTGTAAATACTTTAGGGACTTGTAAAGTAATTATAAATTACACTTTAGCCCCTAGGTGTTAGTATAAATACAGGTTACACTCATTTGTAAATCATCCAAGAAAGTTGCAAGTAGTCTTCCAAGCAATATAAAGCCTTCTTCCAAATCTTTCTAAGTCTTTCCTTTCATTCTCTTAGCGATCTTAGCTTCAAAGGTCTTACTTGATCTTACAATATCGTTAAAGATTCGTGAGTAAGTTGTCAAGTGCCGCACGGAGCTTTACCGAAAATTCTATGTCCATGACACAAGGCTTCTTACTACATTCGAGGGTTCTACTTACTATCGTCGCATGAATTATTGAAGTTTGTTGTATCTATTATAGTATATTAATTTATTTGACAATTCTTAATCATTGATCATGCTTATTTAATCCCATGAACTATATTTAATTATTAATTTTATGAAAGCGTTGATATATTAGTTCTTATGCATTATCTTTTAGAAGAAAAAGCATAATCAGTTTTAGAAAAACGATTTTAAATCAGTCTTTAAAGTAAGTTCAATGCATTCATAAAAGGGTATGCAAAATAGTGAGTCAAAATTTTATTTTCATTGAAGCATAGTGAAGTTCAGTTTAGTTCAGTTCAGTTTTGAAGAAGTATTATTGAGCATAGACACAAAGTATTATATTTTTAGTTTTCCCCTAAAGAGGGACATCTTTATCGTGTGAGCATTATTGCATGTTTTGGGATTATTATTGAGCACCAATTTGGGAAAGATCTAACAAGTAAAAGCCTATAAATTATGTATCTAGCATCAATAAGATCATGTCGTTGATTCGGGCGACTCATTACAACCTTATTGAGGGCTTTCAGATGGATCCATAGTTTAAGCTATGTTATCCTATACTCCGATAAGGTATAGCATGCAGGAAACATGTGATAGACATTGTATTATCATGAGGATCATAGTGATGGTTTTCGATTAGTGAAACTCCCCATAAAAAATTAAGTATATTATTTAAGTATTTTGATATTATTGCATATCTCATTCTAGAGCTTTAATGATTTCATCTCATGTTCATGTTTTACTTTTTGTCATGGTACTTTAAGTTTATTTTTAGTTCAAATATTTATTTCATTAAGTCGTATTACATATCATACATTCTATACACTGACACCATTTGACGCTGCATCATTTCATATGCAGTTTAAGGTACTCTTGATAGTAGACATTCAGTAAGATCACTTTCCCCTAGCATTTGGTGAGACCTCCTCACTTTGAGGGGGGTCTAATTTAGTTGCGATAGTTTATTTAATTTGTAAGAATTGTCAGTCGAATAGTAAGGTAGTCATGAGTCTTGTCCCAACACCTATCTTGAGTTAGTAGAACCTTCATAGAAGGACAAAGTCAGTAAGTCAATTCAATATTTTGTGTTTAGAAGTTTAAACATTATTATAATTGTTCATATTAAAATTTATTTTAGACCTTTATATAAGATATATTTTATTAATTTTAAACGTTTATTTTATAAGGCTTCTGCATGTATATTCAGTCTTCCGCTTAGTAGTCAACCAGAACAATGGTTCACCAAGGACTAAAAAATAGTTTCTAAGTGTCGGCCATGCCCGGGGTGTAGGACCAAGGCGTGACGATCTATATAGCGTACAATTGATCAAGCTCGACAGATAGACGAGTTAGAAAGTGACATTTGGCAAAAGCAACAGGTCCGGCGTGACTAAGAGATTGACACCACAATATGAGCCCACCTACCTCCAAAGATGCACCATGAGATACGACACACAATGGGATGAGGTAAATATGAAATTCAACCATTATAAGAAAATTCATGATTAGTGAGTAGAAATAATTAGTATAAATAGGTTTCTTGAGGCTTGATGCACAAATTTTATTCTCGTCTAATTTTCATTCACTTATAGCATTTTACTTAGCCTATGCTTTGGAAAGTCATGCTCTCAAGTTATATTTTATAAACAAGTTGGTTTATACTAACTTGCTTGCTTGATCATAACAACCCACGGGTAAAACTAAAATTTATCCATCCCTGGACGGACAACTTGTGCATATTTTCAACAATATCTTTTTCCATTCACTTCTTTTAACCCAACAACAACTTCTTGATAGAATAAACTTCAATATAGTGGTATTCGTGTTCATTATTGCATCTGTTATTATGTCTCGTCAAGAACTTTTTAACCTTATATATATATATATATATATATATATATATATATATACAGAAATTGAGTTTACAGATGATTGTGCGGTCTATGTATTCATATGCAGGTTTAATGTTCATGTACCACATGACGCTATATATCATCAAGTTGTAGATGATTGTATTCTAGACGATGCTTATTGTGCCCGATCTAGAGTGGCAAATTGTAAGCAGTATTTGATTTTTATAAACAACAAGATTTTGTTCTGTTTTTTTATATACAAAGATTTCGCAAGATTGAGGCCCACAGACAAGATAAAGTATAATGAATTTGATGAAACTGTAAGATTCTAATTAACAAATTTGTGAATTGAGACTTGAAAGGTGTTGATATGAATGAGTATTTTGTGGCAGAGATATGATGATTTGCCTTACTGAAATGAGTTAACTGTAACAACCCTAAAAATGAATAAGATAAGAAATGCTTAAATGTGTCAAGAATGCCTACGATTAGACCAGGGTTCACACGGATTGATGCGCGTTGAACCAGACCTTGGAACCCTTGATACAGCCAAGACAACTAACTTGGGGAGTTAGTTGAGCATGGAAAGGTTGGTTCCAACCATGTAGGGCTCTCGAATACGAAGATTTACTCGAAGGAGTCTTTATCGAACTTAAAAAGAAGAAATCTTAGGTTTGAAGGGTGTAGGGGTAAAATGGTCTTTTTCATGGCTAAGGGTAGTATCGTAATTACCCTAAATATATAATTAATTATTTAATTAATAAAGTGGAGGGGTAATTTTCGTAGAGAGGGACGAAATTGAGCCCTTGAAGTGAAGTCTTGCTCCACCCAGGTTTGAACCTAGGTGGGAGCAATGATTTAATGTGATTTTTTTAATTGGTGAATTAATTTAATAAATTAATAATTAATGGCTGATTTAAGAAAAATGGAAATCAGATTTTCATTATTAATTATTATTTATTTATTAATTAATGTGTTTATGACTAAGTCTCCTAGTTGACTAAGTCTAAACTATTTCACCTCTTTTAATTCTTTCTCACGCTCATCTCTCTCACATTTCTCCACTCTTTTCATGCTTTCTCTCTGCATAAGCAACTACAAGAACAGAAAAATTACTAAAGTTCTTCACACTTGAAGAACTCACACGAAAATATAAGAAAACAAGCTAAGTGAACACGTTAGGCAAAGAGAAGGTTTTTCCGTCGAACGTTTTGTATTGAAACTTGGATTGGACATGAGTTTTGGAGAAGGTTTGGGTATCAACTTCAAGGTTGGAAGGTCCAAATAAGGTATGGGTTTTCTCTCTTGGAATCCATTCTCCAAGAGAAATTTCTTTCTACAAAATTCAACGTATGAAACTAGGGCTGTCCCCTTTATTGTTGAATTCCTTGTCCCTAATCTCCTTCCGATTTCAATCTATATTAGGTTAGAAATCATGTTGTTGGTATGGTTGCTGGTAGCTAAGTATGAAATGTGATGCTCTTTGTGATTTTGTGTTTGGAAATAGCAAGCATGTTCAATGATGTTAACAGAAAATGATGTGGTGCAATATGTAAAATGTTTGTTGTTGTTCTCCGTTTTAAAGTCTTAAAATGGCTTGTTTGATGATTGGAATTATTGTGCATAAGGTGTGTAAGTTGTGATGTTTAAATGAAGTGTAAGGTGGCTGATCTTAAGTGGAAAAATCTAAGCTAAACAACAATGAATCAACACCTAAGAATGTGTTAAACGAATCGTGAAAGTACCTCAAAACGAATGTATGAATGTTGTTAAGTAAAGGCTGGAAAATTTAATTAAATATCCAACATTTGGTGATAAGGTTTCGGTCAAAAAGGGTGCACCACGTACTATGTAAAAATGCAAGAAAATCAGTGAGGTCAGCAGGGTTCGAACCCTAGACCTCACCTTGCTAAGTTACAAAAAAAAAATGAAAATATAGAAATGGGGTTAAGGGGGATCGAAATTGGGTACCTAGGTTGATTCTCCTAGACTTAAGAATAAATAAAAATAAAGGAAAAGAGAGGAGTGGCATTCGAACCCACCACCTCTAGGCTTAACGTGTAGCCAAGGAAAAATAAAAGAAACAAAAAGATGAGAAGTGTGGGGGTTCGATCCCACGACTCTCGGTCACGTGAGGAGACAAAGGAAAATAATCAATAATAATGAAAGTGAGGGGAGTGGGATTCGAACCCACCACCCCTCGGCCGAGTGGAGTAACTATAGTAGAAAAAATAAGAATAGTGATGTTGCTAATGGGATTCGAACTCGGATCTCCAAACCGAAACATAAATCGAAATTAAGAGAAAAACTAAGTGTTGTTCAAGGGATTTGAACTTGGGTTCCCTTGCCCAAATTTCCGTATTGATACATAAGTCATACGTGAATTAAATGTTCAAGAATAATGCCACCTACTTAGATCAAAATTGAGATCTTGGCATACATACAAGATACATAAGTCTTGTACCACATAATCTTAGGAAGATATGAGTCACTTAACGATCTATGAATAAAGCCTCATGGCTTGTATGTATAGACCCATAAGTCTAGCATACGTTTAAAAATAAGTGAACCTAAGATGTATGTAATGAAATGAAGTAACCCTAGGAGGGTTAAGTACTAGTGTAAAATACACTAAATAGCCAAGTGCATTGGCATACGATGAAATAATTATTATGTAATGAAATGATAAAACAATAGAAGGGTTAAGTAAGAGTGTGAAACACCCAAATGGCCAAGTGCATTGGCATGTGATGAAATGAACATTCACCTAAAATAGGTTGAGTAATTATGAAGAGCAATTGTGCTAATGTTAATGAATGTGGTGACAACATGATATGAGGCTAATGTAAAAGATGAGAACAATCTCAAATGCTTAAGTAATTGTTACCAAAACGTACTCACCTACGAGAGTGTAAAGTTAATGAAGAGACCAGTCTCTATGAACACTCTAATGAAAGTATTGAGATTAACACACTTAATACTAATGATGAGATGAGAAATCATCTATTGAGCTATGATGTCCTCATACTAGAAGCCAGCTTCCATGACGTATGAGTTGAATGTAATGGAACTTTATACTGAGCACCGATAGACTAGCTATGAGCGTTGATGCCTTCTTTCGGGAATGGCGGACGTTCACATAAATCTCATAAGATGAGACTGTCCGGCTTGCAGGGTATGGGTCTCCTTATATCTCTTGGTCTTCGAACCTATACTGCCAATATAGGGATCTGACGGGGTTGAATTCCCATGTACGCTAGCATGTTTTGGGTCACTTTGGCTGGTGATTCCACCGCTTTTCGGTGTGGGGTTTCATGACACTGGATTTCATGATGCTCACATGATCTATGTTTGTTAAAGTTAAAGTTCCCAATGAATGAATGAGGCCAGCCTGAAATGATGCACATAATGAAATGAATGATACCAAAGGTGTTAGGATAGGATAATCAAGAGGTGAGCTAGACTCAAGTAATGACACTAGGTTATTCTTGATCATTGCTTAGCAAATCCGATGAAAGTCTTAAACTATATCCTAGGTATAGCTGGTGTTCACACTAGCCTATGAACGAAATGAAATGAAGTACGTATGAATGAATGAAGCAGACTCTGTGTTTGCTAATGAAGACTCCCTAGTTGAGTTCCCATATGTTGAGCCCTCATTTTGGAAAGTCTTAATGTCAAGTCCATGATTCCAAGGTCTCATGGCATATGAATGAATGTTATAAAAGATGTTATGTGTTATATGCTATGTGATATGTGTTTTGTGTAAGATGTTATGTGATGTGTGCAATATGATAAGTATAATGATGCATGTTATTATCATGGCATGACTTTCCTAATCCAAATTTGGAAAGCTCACTGACTTTCCTAATCCAAATTTGGAAAGTTCACTAACTTTCCTAATCCCAATTTGGCAAGTCCACTGACTTGACTTTCCATAATCATGTTGTTAGGAAAGAGCTATTGTTCCTCATGCATGTCCTTGGTGTGTGCTTGCATATACCCATACATAGTACAAGTGTGTACTAATCCCATACAACTCTATATTTTTAGGTGCAGGCACAAGTGGACGCTACAGATTACAGGTTGACGTTGCAGCTATCCGGACGTGGAGCTTTCATCCAGACTTGGTAGGCCCTCATGCTTTCGAGAATGTCTACCGTTACTATCTAGCTTAGATGTAGGCTTTAGCTAGTGGAGCATGTTCCACTAGTGTTTCTTTCCGTTCTTATTTCAGACATTGTATTGGTGCCATTTTGGCAATTATACATTTATTACAATATTGAACTGTTTCTTTCATTTGTTTATCTCTATATTAGATGGTTGATTTGTGAACGCCCATGATGTTAACGCTAAAATTAACCTAGATGAAGTAAGAATGACGTGTGTAGGCTTGTCTGCGACCTCTGAGAGGTCAACGACGCCGGTCTCGTCTGAGGTCTAGATTCCGGTCGTGACAAAGTTGGTATCAGAGCAATAGGTTAAATTCCGAGAATAATGAGTTCACATCAACCACATTGAGTAGTTTCTAAGTCATGATAGTGAAGTGCACCACTATCCTGAATTAGATACTGCATGATGCATAGGAAAATTTCCCTTCTTCTGATCTTATCGTGCTTTTCCTAATGTCTAATTTCTTGGTTTTATGAGCGTGTCTAACATCAATCTTTGTTGTTTTTAGAGAATCAATACTAGGAGAACCATTGGTCAGAGGAGAGGAGGTGCAGCTGCTGGGGACAATCAGGTTACACCCTAGGCTCCAGCTGAAGGAGTGGCTATGCCGGTTAATCCAGTTGGGTTGACTGATGCGGAGGTGCAGGCATCCTTGGACCAGATGGCACAAGCCATCACTATGAGGCCCAGGCTATGACTGCCCAGGTCAATCGGCAGGATGTTCAGAGAGAGAACCCACCGGTTCGTAGCATGACTGACAAATTGAGAGACTTCACAAGGATGAATTCTCCTATTTTCACAGGGTCTAAGACTTCAGAGGACCCCCAGGAGTTTGTGGATGAGGTGCATAAGATTTTGGTGGCTATGGGGGCCACATATATTGAGAAGGCTGAGATGGATTCCTATCAGCTCAAGGATGTTGCACATACTTGGTGCAAGATATGGCAGGATAGCCGAGCTTTGGGCGGAGTTCTGGTCACTTGGGACCTATTTAAGACAGCCTTCCTGGAGAGATTCTTTCCCAGGGAGATGAGGGAGGCAAAGGTTGAGGAGTTTATCAACCTTAAGCAAGGATCTATGACATTGCCTGAAGTTTGTTAAACTATCCAGGTATGTTATTTTCCTTAGTATCTAAGGATGAGATGAGTACTGAAGTTTGTTAAATTATCCGGGTATGTTACTTCCCTTGTATCTAATATCAGGGATGAGATGAGCAGGTTCCTCACAGGAATCAACAGAGATCTGGAGGAGGAGTGACGGTCTGCGATGCTCCATGATAACATGGACCTTTCCAGGTTGATGGTGCATGTCCAGCAGGTAGAGGACAGCCGCAAAAACAGAGGCATTCGTGATGCTATAAGGCCTAAGCTTCAAGATAAGGCAGGTCCCAGCCATGGAGGCCACAGTCATAATTATGGCGTCCGTGAGCAGCCCAGGTTCAAGAAGGGGCAGCAGAGTTCTGGGAACTCTAATTCTCAGAGGAGTACAGTACCTAGAGGAGGCAGACCTGAGCCCAAGAAGGGCAATGGAGGTGAGACGCAGCGTCCTAAAAACAACTGTGCTAAGTGTGGCCGTGCTCACAGTGGAGAGTGCAGACAGGGCACAAATGCCTGTTTTGGTTGCGGTAAGAGTGGGCCAATGGTTAGAGACTGCCCACAGAACAGAGGTTAGGCTAGAGGTAATGCTCAGCCTAGGCCTAATCCACAGGGTGCAGCATCAACCGAGCCTCCTAAGAGGAACATGTTCTATGCCTTGAAGGGCATGGAGGATAAGGAGAAGTCTGCTGATGTGGTCACAGGTATGCTGCAAGTATTCTCAACTTTTGTTTATGCTTTACTTGATCCAGGGTCTATGCTTTCCTTTGTAACTCATTTGCTTGCTCTCACTTTTGAGATATTGCCTGAAGTTCTGCATGATCCTATAGTGGTTAGTATACCTTTAGGAGAAAATGTAGGAACTGATAGAGTATACAAGAATTGCCCAATAGTTGTAAGTGGTAAGACTATGTGTGCAGACTTGGTTGAGTTACCCATGCATGATTTTGATGTTATTCTTGGCATGGACTGGCTTCACAGTTGTTATGCTTGTTTGGATTGTCGTAGTAGAGTGGTGAGATTTCGTTTCCCTGATGAAGATGAGCTAGTCTGGGAGGGGTACAACTCGAGTCGTCCTAATCCCTTGATTTCGAACCTTAAGGCCAATAAAATGATGTCCAAGGGGTTATTGTGTCATCTTGTGAGTGTTAATGATTTAGATCATGACATCCCTTCCATAGACTCAGTGCCCGTAGTGAATGAGTTCCTAGATGTATTTCCTAATGATTTGCCTGGAGTCCCTCCCCCTCGAGAGATTGATTTTGGTATCAACTTAGAACCCGATACTAAACCAATTTCAATTCCTCCTTACATAATGGCTCCAGCTGAACTCAAAGAGTTGAAGCTGCAGTTAAAAGATCTCAATGATAAGGGTTTCATTCGGCCGAGCATATCCCCTTGGGGCGCTCCTGTAACATTTTGAAATCCCAACGTCATGTTATAAGACTTAAATAGGCTCCTTAAGGTCTAAACCATTGTTACTAGCCAAATTAGGCGTATATGGAGTCGTTGAAGTGTTTTGGAACCAAAATGTTCATAACGTCCGGTAAGTTGGTTCATAAGAGGTCTAGAATGTCCTTTAGTTTAACCAAGTTAAAGAGTCGGAATTTAGTAAATATTTGTAACAATAGGTGTAACGCAGAGTGTGGGATGGTTTCATGTTGGAAAAGTCAGGGTACGACTCCCTGAGGATCAACTAAGGGCCCTCGAGGAGGACCCTTGAGACAGTAGACCACGATGGACCCCATGATGGGGAATCACAGACGTGACGGGGCATCGAGGCCACCGTCGTGCCACCCTTAGATGCTGGGAAGAAATCCTCCGCCTGCAAGTCTCTAACCAATGCGACGGACGTGCAAGACGGAGGGGGGCCTGTCCGTCACGCCCACGATGGCTCATCGGCGGGGAGTCGTCGTGGAGGGCCTGTAGTGTTTTCACGGATTTAAGTTTTAGTTAATTATTTTATTAAGTGTCTTAGGGGTAATTAGCGGATTAAGGGAAGACTAATTAAGTGACTTAAGACCCCACTATAAATACCCCAACCTTCATTAACCTAATCACAATTCTCCAAACAAAACTCTCTTCCTTCTCTATACTTTCTCTCTCTATTGGAAGACTCCATTTGAGAATAGCTTGGGAAGATCATTGGGGACTGGTTTTAGCACGAAATCACCATCAAAACGTCATCAAACCTTAAGGTATGGGATCTAATTCACCTTTTAGACTTCTTTCCTCAAAGGGCTCCTCCAAAGATTTTCTAAAAAGTTGAGTTTCATATGGGTTTCATCCAATTTCGAATTTGAGTATATGAATTGAGTTGTGTAGGTATTATTTGAGTTATAATGAATAGATTATCATGTATTGCAACTTTATTATGATGAATTGATGTAGTTTGATCTAGATTGTGGGTGATGACCCCTGACCCTTAACCCTAGGTATGAGATTGATATGAATTTTGGGTTGGATTGATGTAATTGATCTAGTTCTTGTTTAAATCATCTTTAATGATTGTTATTGCATCGATCATGAATCTATTATGGTGAATTGAAGTTCTTCTTGCCTATTTTGTGAGTATCGAATCTAGGGTAAGAAGATAGACTTTGATATCATGTTACCAAGCTTTGATGTAGTACTGCACTATGGTATAGTGCTTCTCTTAAATTAGTTCTTATGTTGACTCTTGAATTACATTAATGTGATGACCCAAATTGGGTTAGTCTGTGGGTTGATGGTAAGTCCCTTTTATTGGTGAACTATGGAGAAGTATTGGTAAGTCTTCATTATCCTAATCCTTGCTTCAAATGGTGATTTATTGTCATCAAGTGATAATGTGTGTTGAAGTATACCTTGCTTAAGGTGATAGATTGGCATGATGATTGAATTGAAATGTTTAGGTTGGTTGTGAGGCTGCCTAAGAATACATGATATAGGGAAGTTGTTATGTAAAGATGTGCCCTATTGTGATGAGATGTGTGAGGGCTAACTTCACCTATATGAATTGTTAATGAAAGGATTATTTCTCATACAATTCTTATTGAGCTATGATGATGAATATAGAAGGGTTTGACCCTATTATCTAAACTAATTGAGAATATTAATAAAGTACTAAAGACTTCTCTAAATGGGGACTTAGCTTAGCACCGAGCGAACTTGACAATGGGAGGTGATGACTTATCCATAGAAGGAAAGAATCATCCTAAAGTTGCCCATGTGATGTTAACTTCCTTGTTTATGGGATATGTCATTTAAGGGATTCCCATGAGGAGCGGCCCACTTTACCTAATGGTATGAATAGGGATATCTACCTCTTAGTTCTTGAACTATGTTGCCACCATAGGATACTAGCTTGTGGATCCAACTAGATAGCTACGTTTATGTTAGGTTCTACTTTGGCCGGTAGACCACCTTCCATCGGTGTAAGGTTTCATGAAACCGGATTCCACATTTGCTCATGTGGTCTATGTCGGTTAAGGCAAGGTTTCCCTAAACTAAAATGAATGAATAAGATATAGACTAATAGAAGTAACTTGAAAGGGTTTGGCTATAGCTTAGGTAGGGGTATGGGACTCTACTTAAGCCTTGTACTAGTTTGCCTTGATGGGAGCTTTGAGAGGTCAATGTTATGTATGTAAAAGAGTGATGTAATGTAAATAACATTATACATTGAATAACATGCTTATGAGTATAAGGTTGTTGCTTTGGTTGAAGAAGAATGTTTTCATGAAATGGGAGAGTATAGGTAAGGTTAATTGCTAATTGTAGTCTTGATAGGTTACTTGATTAAGTAAGAGTCATGGGAATTTACTTGATCATTGCACTTGTGAGTTTATGAAGGTTATAGTTAGTATGCTTTGCTTTGCCTATGATTCACTTGTATATGTTTCATAATGATTTGTCTTAAATATCCCTTTCTAAGTATATTTGATTGGTAATTGTATACATGGTTCCATACTTAGTACATGTGGTGTACTAACCCCATTTCTTTCCCTTTTTCAAAAACATTTTAGGTTCGGGTCGTTGAACTTGCTCCGAATTGTTGGAAAGGGAGACTTGGATATCTTACCATCCTAGTGGTAGGTCCTCACTCTCCCGAGGGCATCTCCGACAATAATCTTATGTTTCTTAGTTACTCTAATTCTGTATTGACTCTATTATTCGTTTGAGACGAGGTTGTATATAGCCTATATGTGGCTTCTTGTATTGATGTAGGGCTATGCCTAAGATTTATTGTTTTGATAGATGGTTTATGAGATGAGACGACTTTTATGACTATTATTCTTTAATATATAAATGGGTGAAATAAAAGTAGAAGACTATGTAATCTTCGTATACGAACAAGTCTATGTATACTTGATATAAATACGATTATGTGTATGTAGAGGTCTATGTAAACCTCCGAGTAGTTATAGATAAAAAGTTTTAAATTCCTTCACATTTTTAATCGATGAATGCTATGACGAGGCTAAGAGGCTTGTCTTATTCCTCAAAGAGAACAACGACGCCGGTTACGTCTGGGGGGTAAACCCGGATGTGACAGCTCCAGTGTTATTTGTGAAAAAAAAGGATGGAATCCTTAGAATGTGTATCGATTATCGGTAGCTCAACAAAGTCACTATAAAGAATAAGTATCCACTCCCCAGAATAGATGATTTGTTCGATCAGCTCCAAGGGTCTAGTTTCTTCTCTAAGATTGACCTTCGTTCAGGGAATCTCAGCTTAGGGTTAGGGATGGAGATATCCCAAAGACAGCCTTTCGTACCCGTTATGGTCATTATGAGATCTTAGTTATGTCATTTGGTCTTACGAATGCACCTGCTGCATTTATGGACCTCATGAACCGAGTCTTCCGTGAATACCTTGATTCTTTCATCATAGTATTCATTGACGACATCCTCATCTACTCTAGGACCAAGGAAGAGCATGAACAACATTTGTGACTAACCTTGTAGTTACTTAGACAACATCAGTTGTATGCCAAATTAAGCAAGTGTGAATTCTGGCTTAGATCAGTGACCTTCCTGGGTCATGTTGTGTCCGATCAGGGCATGGAGGTGGATCCCAGGATGACTGAGGCTGTGAAGAACTGGCCAAAGCTTCTTACTCCCACTGACATCCGTAGCTTTCTGGGATTGGCCTGTTACTACCGCAGGTTCGTGGAGGGCTTTTCTTCCATTGCTGCCCCACTGACAGCTTTGACTAAGAAGAAAGCAAAGTTTGAATGGACAGAGACTTGTGAGAAGAGTTTCCAGGAGCTCAAGGACAGACCCACTTCAGCCCCGGTGCTTACTTTGCCTAAGTGTGGTGAGAATTACACTGTTTACTGTGATGCATCTAGGGTTGGTTTGGGTTGTGTTCTTATGTAGGTTGGTAAGGTGATAGCCTATGCGTCTAGACAACTCAAGTTTCATGAGAAGAATTATCCCACTCATGACCTGGAGTTAGCAGCTGTGGTGTTTGCACTTAAACTGTGGAGGCACTACTTGTATGGAGTGCATGTGGATGTGTTCACAGACTACAAGAGTCTCCAGTACGTGTTCACACAGAGGGAGTTAAATCTACGTCAGTGGAGATGGCTGCAGATGTTGAAGGATTATGACATGAATGTTCACTACCATCCAGGTAAGGCTAATGTTGTAGCTGATGCTTTGAGCAGGATGAGCATGGGAAGTACAACACATATTGAGGATGAGAAGAAGGAGTTGGCGAAAGATGTACACAGACTGGCCAGACTGGGTGTGCGATTGGTTGACTCTACCAGTGGGGGTGTTTCAGTTCATCCTAGTTCTTATTCATCCTTGGTAGTTGAAGTCAAGCAGGGTCAGCATCTCGATCATGTGTTGATGGAGCTGAAGGACTCAGTGTTAATAAAAATGAATGAGTCTTTCGCTTTGGGAGGTGATGGCATACTTATGTATCAGGACAGGCTCTGTGTACCAGATGTGGATGATTTGCGGACAAGGATTATTGCAGAGGCCCATGGTTCCAGATATTCCATACATCCAGGTTCCACCAAGATGTATCATGATCTTAAGAAGATTTATTGGTGGTATGGCATGAAGAATGACATTGCATAATATGTGGCCAAGTGTCCTAATTGTTAGCAAGTTAAGGCAGAACATCTTAAGCCTGGCGGTCTTACTCAGATTATTGAGGTTCCGACTTGGAAGTGGGAGGCCATTAATATGGACTTCGTGGTTGGTCATCCGAGGACTAGGAGACAGCATGACTCCATATGGCTTATTGTGGACAGGATGACTAAGTCTACCCACTTTATACCTATGAAGTCTACTTACAGAGCCGAGGATTATGCGAGACTCTACATTTATGAGATTGTGAGATGGCATGGATTCCTTTGTCTATCATTTCAGATAGAGTAGATCAGTTTACTTCACATTTCTGGAGATCTTTCCAGAAGAGCTTGGGCATGCAGGTAAAGCTTAGTACTGCCTTTCATCCTCAGACTGATGGGCAGGCAGAGCGCACCATTTAGACATTGGAGGACATGTTGAGAGCGTGTGAGATTGACTTCAGGGGTAGCTGGGATGACCATCTGCCTTTGATAGAGTTCTCGTATAATAATAGTTATCACTCCAGCATTGGGATGGCACCGTTTGAGGCACTGTATGGTAGGAGGTGTAGATCTCTAGTTGGGTGGTTCGAGGTTGGAGAGTCATCCATTTTGGGTCCAGAGATCATTCATGAGGCTTTAGAGAAGGTTAGAGTGATTAGGGACAGGTTGGATACTGCTTACATTCGGCAAAAGTCATATGCAGAAAACAGAAAACGTCCATTAGAGTTTGATGTTTGTGACCACGTCTATCTGAAGATATCACCTATGAAGGGGGTGATGAGGTTTGGCAGGAAGGGGAAGTTGAGTCCAAGGTATGGTGGGCCATATGAGATCCTACAGCGTGTGGGTGAGGTGGCCTATGAGTCGGCATTGCCTACGGAGCTAGCTTCTGTCCATCCAGTCTTTCATGTATCCATGTTAAAGAAGTGCCTAGGTGATCCAGCATCGATTCTACCTGTGGAAGGTTTGGGGGTCGATGAAGACTTGTCCTATAAGGAGGTACCTGTTGAGATCTTAGACAGACAGATCAAGTGGCTGAGGAACAAGGAGATTGACACAGTGAAGGTATTGTGGAGAAATCATCTTGTTGAGGGTGCTACGTGGGAGGCTGAGGCCGACATGAGATCCCGTTACCCTCATCTTTTCAGCTCTTGAGGTTAGACTTCCTACTCTTAAGTCTAAGTTTGCTTATCTCTCCATATTTTGTTGCTATTGCTTGACTGTGCATAGTGATTATGTTATGATCTGACTAGCATTACGCTAGATAGTAGTAGTGTCATTCGGGGACGAATGTTCCTAAGGGGGGGATAATGTAACAACCCTAAAAATGAATAAGATAAGAAATGCTTAATGTGTCAAGAATGCCTACGATTAGACCAGGGTTCACACGGATTGATGCGCGTAGAACCAGACCTCGAAACCCTTGCTACAACCAAGCCAACTAACTTGGGGAGTTAGTTGAGCCTTGAAACGTTGGGTCCAACCATGTAGGGCTCTCGAAACGAAGATTTACTCGAAGGAGTCTTTACCGGAATTAAAAAGAAGAAATCTTAAGTTTGAAGGGTCTAAGGGTAAAATGGTCTTTTTCATGGATAGGGGTAGTATCGTAATTACCCTAAATATATAATTAATTATTTAATTAATAAAGTGGAGGGGTAATTTGGGGAGAGAGGGCCGAAATTGAGGCCTTGAAGTGAAGTCTTGCTCCACCCAGGTTCGAACCTAGGTGGAGCAATGATTTAATGTGATTTTTTTAATAGGTGAATTAATTTAATAAAATAATAATTAATGGCTGATTTAAGAACAAGGGAAATCAGATTTTTATTATTAATTATTATTTAATTATTAATTAATGTGTTTATGACTAAGTCTCCTAGTTGACTAAGTCTAAACTACTTCACCTCTTTTAACTCTCTCTCACGCTCATCTCTCTCACGTTTCTCCACTCTTTTCATGATTTGTCTCTGCCTAAACAACTACAAGAACAGAAAAATTACTAAAGTTCTTCATACTTGAAGAACTCACACGAAAATATAAGAAAACAAGCTAAGTGAACACGTTAGGCAAAGAGAGGGTTTTTCCGTTGAAAGTTTTGTGTTGAAACTTTGATTGGACGTGAGTTTTGGAGAAGGTTTGGGCCGCAACTTCAAGATTGGAACGTCAAAATAAGGTATGGGTTTTCTCTCTTGGAATCCTTTCTCCAAGAGAAATTTCTTTCTACAAAATTCAACGTATGAAACTAGGGTTGTCCCCTTTATTGTTGAATTCCTTGTCTCTAGTCTCCTTCCGATTTCAATCTAAATTAGGTTAGAAATCATGTTGTTTGTATGGTTGCTGGTAGCTAAGTGTGAAATATGATGCTCTTTGTGATTTTGTGTTTGGAAATAGCAAGCATGTTCAATGATGTCAACCGAAAATAATGTGGTGCAAAATGTAAAATGTTTGTTGTTGTTCTCCGTTTTAAAGTCTTAAAATGGCTTGTTTGATGATTGGAATTATTGTGCATAAGGTGTGTAAGTTGTGATGTTTAAATGAAGTGTAAGGTGGCTGATCTTAAGTGGAAAAATCTATGCTAAACAACAATGAATCAACACCTAAGAATGTGTTAAACGAATCGTGAAAGTACCTCAAAACGAATGTATGAATATTGTTAAGTAAAGGCTGGAAAATTTAATTAAATTTCCAAAATTTGGTGATGAGGTTTGGATCAAAAAGGTTGCACCACGTACTATGTAAAAATGCAAGAAAAATCAGTGAGGTCAGCAGGGTTCAAACCCGAGACCTCACCTTGCTAAGTTACAAAAAAAAATGAAAATAAAGAAATGGGGTTAAGGGGGATCGAAATTGGGTACCTAGGTTGATTCTCCTAGACTTAAGAATAAATAAAAATAAAGGAAAAGAGAGGAGTGGGATTCGAACCCACCACCTCTAGGCTTAACGTGTAGCCAAGGAAAAATAAAAGAAAGAAAAAGATGAGAGGTGTGGGGGTTCGATCCCACGACTCTCGGTCACATGAGGAGACAAAGGAAAATAATAAATAATAATGAAAGTGAGGGGAGTGGGATTCGAACCCACCACCCCTCGGTCGAGTGGAGTAACTAAAGTAGAAAAAAATAAGAATAATGATGTTGCTAAGGGATTCGAACTCGGATCTCCAAACCCAAACATAAATCGAAATTAAGAGAAAAACTAAGTGTTGTTCAAGGGATTTGAACTTGGGTTCCCTTGCCCAAATTTCCGTATTGATACATAAGTCATACGTGAATTAAATGTTCAAGAATAATGCCACCTACTTAGATCGAAATCGCGATCTTGGCATAGATACAAGATACATAAGTCTTGTACTACATAATCTTAAGTAGATATGAGTCACTTAACGAACTATGAATGAAGCCTCATGGCTTGTATGTATAGACCCATAAGTCTAGCATACGTTTAAAAATAAGTGAACCTAAGATGTATGTAATGAAATGAAGTAACCCTAGGAGGGTTAAGTACGAGTGTAAAATACACTAAATGGCCAAGTGCATTGGAATACGATGAAATGATTATTATGTAATGAAATAATGAAACCCTAGAAGGGTTAAGTAAGAGTGTGAAACACCCAAATGGCCAAGTGCATTGGCATATGATGAAATGAACATTCACGTAAAATGGGGTGAGTAATTATGAAGAGCAATTGTGCTAATGTTAATGAATGTGGTGACAACATGATATGAGGCTAATGTAAAAGATGAGTACAATCTCAAATGAGCTTAAGTAATTATTAACAAAACGTACTCACCTACGAGAGTGCAAAGTTAATGAAGAGACCAGTCTCTATGAACACTCTAATGAAAGTATTGAGATTAACACACTCAATACTAATGATGAGATGAGAAATCATCTATTGAGCTATGATGTCCTCATACTAGAAGCCAGCTTCCATGACGTATGAGTTGAATGTAATGGAACTTTATACTGAGCACCGATAGACTAACTATGAGCGTTGATGCCTTCTTTAGGGAAGGGCGGAGGTTCACATAAATCTCATGAGATGAGACTGTCCGGCTTGCCGGGTATGGATCTCCTTATATCTCCTGGTCTTCGAACCTATACTGCCAATACAGGGATCTGGCGGGGTTAAATTCCCATGTACGCTAGCATGTTTTGGGTCACTTTGGCCGGTGATCCCACCTCTTTTTGGTGTGGGGTTTCATGATACTATTTCATGATGCTCACATGATCTATGTTTGTTAAAGTTAAAGTTCCCAATGAATGAATGAGGCCAGCCTCAAATGATGCACATATGAAATGAATGATACCAAAGGTGTTAGGATAGGATAATCAAGAGGTGAACTAGACTCAAGTAATGACACTAGGTTATTCTTGATCATTGCACAACAAACCCTATGAAAGTCTTAAACTACATCCTAGGTATAGCTGGTGTTCACATTAGCCTATGAACGAAATGAAATGAAGTACGTATGAATGAATGAAGCAGACTCTGTGTTTGCTAATGAAGACTCCCTAGTTGAGGTCCCATATGTTGAGCCCTCATTTTGGAAATTCTTAATGTCAAGTCCATGATTCCAAGGTCTCATGGCATATAAATGAATGTTATAAAAGATGTTATGTGCTATATGCTATGTGTTATGTGTAAGATGTTATGTGTTGTGTGCAATATGATAAGTATGATGATGCATGTTACTATCATGGCATGACTTTCCTAATCCAAATTTGGAAAGATCACTGAATTTCCTAATCCAAATTTGGAAAGCTCACTGACTTTCCTAATCCAAATTTGGAAAGTTCACTAACTTTCCAAATCTAAATTTGGCAAGTCACTGACTTGGCTTTCCATAATCATGTTGTTAGGAAAGAGCTATTCTTCCTCATGCATGTTCTTGGTGTGTGCTTGCATATACCCATACTTAGTACAAGTGTGTACTAATCCCATACAACTCTATATTTTTAGGTGCAGGCACAGGTGGACGCTAGAGGTTATAGGTTGACGTTGCAGCTATCCGAACGTTGAGCTTTCATCCGGACTTGGTAGGCCCTCATGCTTTCGAGGATGTCTACCGTTACTTTCTAGCTTAGATGTAGGCTTTAGCTAGTGGAGCATGTTCCACTAGTGTTTCTTTCCATTTTTATTTCAGACATTGTATTGGTGCCATTTTGGCAATTATACATTTATTACAGTATTGAACTGTTTCTTTCATTTGATTATCTCTATATTAGATGGTTGATTTGTGAACGTCCATGATGTTAACTTTAAAATGTTTAGCATGAAATAAGAAAACAAAAAGTTCAAATTTTCCGCTAAAATTAACCTAGATGAAGTAAGAATGACGTATGTAGGCTTGTTGCGACCTCTGAGAGGTCAACGACGCCGGTCTCGTCTGGGGTCTAGATTTCGGTCGTGACATTAATTATGCTTCAGCATTACGAGGAACAACTTGGAGGCGCAAATGAACAAATTGCTGATCAAGATTGGGGTGTTAATGAACAAGATGTAGGTACTAATGGTCACGATGGATGCACTAATGATAAAGATTTAGTCTTTAATGAGCAAAATGTTGTTCAAGATGATATAGATGGAGTCTCTCCAGTTGATGAGTCCGAGATTTGGACTCATTTATGGTTTTGCTTATATAGATTTAGTGTCCTCAATCCCAGCCCAGCTTTCTTTCCAAACCATCAATAACTGTCGGCTTTCAATGGGTCCGGCTATCCTTTCACCGGTCGATCAGTTATGGAAGACTCTGCTGGGTAATGCTTTATTTGTACCTTAAACTGATGAAACATCGTTGATTTTCAAGTACATGGATTGAGGAACAAAGCAAGGACACTAACATGCAATAAGGACAAAACAAACTGAAAAATTGAAGAAAGGAAAGCCCGGTGATTGCCAAGAGTATTTGGCGACTCGCCGAAGGGTAAGTTCCACCACCTAAAGTTCTAGTATGCCAGTCCTAAGGGATGAAACCAAGTTGGCAACAAGAAGAAGCATTCGACGAATCTCCGAGCAATTCCTTGGTACAATGATAGTTCACAAAATGCTACAGAAATAAAGGTTGTTGAATGACAATGAGAAAAGGCAGTGGAAGAGATCAAAGAGATGCTCGCCGAGTGGTTCGATGAGGTCGACTTACTGACCCAAATGTGCTTTTACAGTATATTTTTGGAAACTATGAATAGGATTTTGAACATTCAGTTTAGCAATGAATTAAGTAATTTGGAATATAATTTTGATTATTATTTTTCTATCGTAACTCTTAGAACATTTCTCTTAATTATTCTTCTTTAGCATTGAAGGATCAAGAGTATTCACTTTTGATAAATTAGAAGTCGGTATTTGAGATTCATCAATTTGAAGCATTGTAAGGACGAAATTACTCTTACCCAGTTGATGTATAATTGATTTGGTAACTGTTGTACCTTTTTATAATGTCTCGCTAAACCCTTAATTATTGGTAAGTGATCATGTGATTATGGATTGATTTAGTTTATGGGTATTGGTTGTTAGTTTAAATGCTATTTAAAAGTGAGTTTAATCATTAATTGTGGTTTAATTTAAGAATTGTAGTTGCAAATGAAGTTCTACGTTTGTGTTTTTGGCTTTCTCGAGAGGGAGGTTTTAGAGCTAAAATTATTGATTGATGATTTGTGGGTATTTGGTTAACCTGGGATTAGCTCGACAGAGTGAATCCTAAACCATATCCCAAACATTAAGCTAGAGAGAGTGAATGAATTAAGATGTGGGCTGCTCTTAATTGTATTGCTTGTTGATGTTCTAAAGAAATCACCTAATTCAGGGTAATTGTTTGAGAGAAAATTACCTCCATTATAGTCTAGCCTACTCACTAATATCTAATTGTTTTCCAATAGTTGCAATTACCCATAAGTGAGTGTTTGATTTTGTTTTCGGGGGCTCTGGGCTTGAATTTGGGAAACGGGGCTGAAATTTGGCACGTTGGGCAATTTAGCGAGCTTGGTCCCAAAGGAAATGGAAAATTGACATGTCCATCTTGTAACAAAGATTCTTCCTCAATATTATTGTCTGATTGTAAGAAACAATGCTTTATGGTCCATCGACTTTACCTTCCAAAGGATCACGGAAGGACGAATGACACGAAGTTATTTGATGATACAATTGAGAAAAGGCTCCACCGACTTTTTTGATGTCATGGTGCACTTAACCATTCATTTAGCCGGTGAAGCTAAGATTGATGGACCTATTCATTATAGGTGGATGTATCCTATTGAGCGTTGGTTATATTTTTTGAGATCTCTCATTGGTAATAGGGTATATCCAAAGGTTGTATTGTTGATGTCTACATTGCAATTCAATGCATGTAACACCCTTTAAAATTTTTTGAACGAAGACTCAAACCATCCTTCGTAGTGAGTGAGATTTTTTGAATGAATTTAAAATTACTTGAGTGTTAATGTCATGAGATGTAGCACCAAAAGATCCAAGAAGAGCAAAAGATAAAAGCATTCAAGTCATTCATAATTTTTTTTAAATTTGGGTCAACATCAAATGACCATAACTTTGAGTACAGAAAGAGTTAGGAGCCCCATAAGATATTAAATTAACGCCCTTCAAATCCTCTTTCCAACGTCATCAAGTATTCTCAATTCTAATCTCTGGGTAATAAGTTATGAGTGATTTACTAACGATGCACAAACCTTCCAGCAGCTCCGCGATAGCCCCGCGACGCGGAGCCAACACGGACCCCACTGCCTGGTGGAAAATAATTCCGACTCCCAACTAGATTTATTAATTTCTTTAGGGGTATTTTAGTCCCAATAACCCTTAGGAGGTCATCTAAATTGCCCTAAACGTCTAGAAAATAAGTTTTCACAAAGCAAACCCTCTCATTCACTCTAAATATTCTACGCTCAAGAAACTCAAGAAAACGCTAAGGCCATGTTCATCTTCACCAATTTTCCTTTATGTTCTTAATAAAAATGATTCTTTCAGGTATGTAAGCTTTTATAGTGTTGGGTTTGTTCACCCATATGTCAATCATGTTAATGTCAGCATTAAATTCGTTCTACAAAGTTGAAGCTTTGATGTTCTTGTTATGTATTCATGAAATTTTTTTCATTCTTGAATTGGGATGAGATCTAGGAGTTCTTGAGGTTATAGTGTCGATTTATAAAGTTATTAGAGTTATATTCTTGTGTTCATGTGTTGGGTATCTAAATCCAAAGAGAGATTGAGAAAAAGAATCCAAGTTAGGCAAATTAGGGTTAGAAAATGAAGTAGAAATTTAGTCGGTCCAAATCTCGAACCCCCTCCGCGTCGCACAACCACTTTCCAGATTTGGTGATTTCTGTTTTGCGTTGAAGATCTGACACAAGGTGCTCTACCTCAAAAGACGTTTTCGAAACCAAATTTTAAAATCCTCTCTGCATGTGTCACGGACCCACTCTCAAATATTGGTTTTCAGTATTTTATCATATTCAGCTATCTAGAATTATTCCTAAACATCATTAGATCTTTCCTACCACAAATCACAACCTTTAATTCATAAATCACATTTAAGGTAGAGCTAAAAGTTATGTCTTAAGAGTTCTTTCAAACATTTTGGGCAAGTCCTATTGAATCTTTTGAGGAGTCTCCTACAATTCCTAGTAACTTATTTCAAGACTCGAGTAAGTGAGTGTGAGAGTGAGAATAATGTATTCATTAGTCTACCTTGTCATAATGAGATCTTTCTTATCATGAACCATAACTCTTGAATTGATAATTCTCTTTCAAGAGAGAGTTAAGAGTAGAGCTCAAGAAATCCTTTGAGTATAATTGTGAATCATTTGAGATCAACTATCGATTTGAACTATGTTTTTTAAGAAGTAAGTCAGAGAATGAGAAGAGTCATATACATGAATTCCTTATCGACATTTTTACCCTTGAGTCGAATGTTCATGCCGATAACTTTCACATGGACTCCATCAGTTGAGTACCTTTGAGAGGAATAGTCTTCAAGTTGTATGTCTTCAGTATTGAGTTCCTAATCCCCTTTGGGATTATATTTTCTAATCATGGCACTCTTGTTTGTTACCCATGATGTCTTTAAGTTGAATTGTTCATGCCCATTATCCCGCATGAACTCTTTAAGTCGAGCATCCTTGAGATGAGAAGTATCTTTGAGTCCTTGAGTTGAGTAGTTCATGCTCATAATTCTACAAGAACCCTCTGAGTTTAGCATTCTTTAAATGAGTAGTGTCATTGAAGTTCTTGAGTTTCAAGTATTGATTTCTATCTATGGTTATTGAAAACCTTGCATTGAGTCCTTTATGTCCATAATTCGGCATGAACCATATTTTAAGAAGTCTTTTACAAATGTTTTAACTTTGTTATAAGACTTAAGCTTTGAAGTTGAGTAAAGAGTAAGAGTTTAGATCAATGTCGAGTCAAGAAAAAGTTCATTTCAAGTTTAATAAGTCTATGTTAATTTTAACCTTGTTTTAAGACTTAAGTTTAGTTAAGTTCAAAGTAAAGTTGAAGTCTTATCTTCAAAGTAATATATGGGAACTAAGTATTCCCAAGAAATGTTTTAAGATTTAAATAAGAACAGAAACTAAGATTTCCAAACATCCTTGGGGATAGTTTTCAGAAAAGAGAAATAGCTATGTAAATTAATCAAGTAGGGAAACTAGGGAAACTGATATTTCCAAGATAGCCTTTGTGCTACATTTTTTGAGAACTAATCTCAAATCATAGAAAGAAATTATTTTTAAACATAAAAAGGTAGTATATTTTGGGAGTGGTAATGAGCACCGATATGGGGAAGAGTTCAGACATCTCACAACCTTCAAAAACAATGTACACAACATGGGTAGAAAATGATCATACTTTGTTGATGAACCTTTTTCACATATACTAGTGGATCCATTAGGCAGTTCAAATACTATGCCTTTGTCCAGGTATAAGATGCATGTCACGCCCTGAGCCTACACCTTAGACATGGCCAACACCCAATTACCATTGGTGGCCCTTAGTGAACCCTTGCTCTGGCTTACTTAACTCAGAAGAAAATTTAAACATAAGATATAACTCAAGGAAAATAGCTTAAAAGTAATAATTAGCCAAAATGGCAACCCAATGTCTTAGTCAATTACAACGGGAAGAAAAAGACTAAGAAAACTACTACCATATGTCTATGAAGCCTCTAAAATAAAGATGGATGTTGGGACAGGACCCCCAATCATCCTAACAACTGAATACTAAAGCAATTAACTAAAATTTAAGGATGTCCTCTGTAATGAAGGGAGGCTCACCAAATGACTCTGATCTGCTCATTGGATCAACAGTGCGCCGAATACTGATCCTAGTTACTTGAGTCTTCATCATAATACGATGCAGACCAACTTGCATCAGTACATTGAATATACGAGTATGGGAGTTGGAATGCTAACAACACTTAAGCTTGTAAAGGAGTAAGACGAGACACTTACCTTGGCTCTGCTCAACTCATGAATACTAACTCATTTTAATATAAAGTAGTTTAAAAAGCTAATGCAATACAAGGAAAATCCATCTGTAAACATATTGTAAGCTCTAAATGTATAGAAGGATACAATTTTACTGTGGTATAAAAATACAAGTAAACTAATCTATATAAGAATACAAAAACTTCTATGAGAGTTTCTCCAACCGACAACCATCACTTAACAGCTACAATGATGATAGAGTGATCTCCTTCACGCTGCCAGCGCATTCTATACCCGACGAAAGAAATAAGACCTGAAATTCTAATGGATCCACTAGTCTACTTTGAAAAGGGATCATCTAAAAAGTATGACCCCTTCTACCCCTGGTCGATACATGGTTTCTAGGGGCTGTGAGTTGTCTGAACACTCCCCCATATCGGTGCTCAATACTACTCCCAAAAATATGTTGGCTTTTATGTTTTTAAAACGTGACGATTCTATGGTTTTGAGATATGTGCTCAAAATACTTAGTCAATGCTATCATAGAAATAGTAGTTTTCCTGCTTGCTTATTTGAGAAAGCTATAGTTCTTTTCTAAAAACTCGCCCTAAGGCTCTTTGGAAATCAATGTTTCCTTCCTAGTTTAAATCTTAAAACATTTTGAGTCTCTTTAGGAATACTTAGTCCCCGTATACATTTGAAGAAAAGAACTTCAACTCAATTCTTTACCTAGCTTGAAACTTAACTCTTAAAACAAAGTTAATATGTTTAGATAAGACTCTTGAAAACCTTTAAGAAATTTACTCTAACTTACTTCTTAACTTTAGACTTGACTCTCGACTTGCTTGACTTTGATCATAAATTTCTTTGAATTGAATTATGGATTAAAGGTTATGATTTGAGTTCTTTGATTATTTCTGGTTGTTCAAAAATCATTTGAAGTAATTTGAATCATCGAAAGATGTTAATGTACCTTGAAAGTACTCACGAGGGCTAAACTATGAAAATTGGGGGGAAAAAAACCGATCCAGGCGTACTGGAGGTGCGCTGCGCCAGCCTGAGTTGACTGAGGCTTGGTTCTGGCGCACTGGTGGCGTGCCGCGCCAGGCTTCAGTTGACTGAATTGACATTGTGGCGTACAGCAGGCGCGACGTGCCTAGTTTTCCTAGGTGCGTCTAACGAACTTTTCAACTCATTTTCTAATCCTAAAACGCCTAAAACTACATAGTTCAATCCCCAAACGCTTGGGTCTATTGATACCCTAAATACCTACTAACTCAAAAACAACCTGGAGAAACAAGAATCAACCCACAATAGGTAGACAATAATCAAATCAACAAGATTCAATATTTTTCTTCAAGAACTTCAACCTTTAACATGAAATCAACTCATAGATTTGCTGAATTGAAACAAATTAGTGTGTGGGTAAACTAAACCAACACAAAAGATCTCACATACCTTAATAGGGATCACCCCTCAAATTTTTGGCGTTCTTGGCGAAACCTTGATCTTTCTCCCTTCTCCTTCTTCTCTTCTCTTTTCTCAAAAAGTAAAAAGGCGTGAATTGTTTTTGTAAAACTGACTTAAGGCTTATTTTTACCCCAATTAAACCCTTATAACAAATTAAGAAATAATTTGGTGAAAAGACTAGTTTGTCCTTACTTAAATTCAGATTGGACTTTCCTTTCCTCAACAACCCAACTTCCGAAAGGCATATCTCCCTCATACGATATTAAAATTGAGAAAACTCGCCGTTGTAAAGATGTTTCCAAGGTATTTCTAACCATATAAAGAACTGGCTCTAACTCATCTTGAGCTAGAAGTTATGGCCGTTTGTAAATGACCAAAAAGTCACTTTCTTAGCATAGAAATATTTCTAGATTTTCCCCTTTCTTTTCAAAAGTGATTATTCTTAGTTTCTTTTTCTAGAAGCAAACATCATCCCTCCTGAAGATCAAAAAACAGAACACTAGCAGCAAAAACTAGAAGATGATCATCCAACCAAGGGGAGAAGATTGTTGTCAGATATCTATGAGTGGTGTAATGTCGCCATCTATGAACCTGCTGGTCCAGTAGAAGATTTTGAAGACCAAAAATTGAAGAAAGCAATGGAGGAGGAGATCTCCATGATTGAGAAAAATAAAACTTGGGTGCTGCTCGACAATCCTGAAGATAGAAATGTCATTGGTGTGAGATGGGTCTTCAGAACAAAGTTAAATGCAGATAGTTCCATCAACAAATACAAGGCGAGGCTTGTAGTTAAAGGGAACACACAAATTTATGGTGTTGATTACTCTGACACTTTTTCTCCTGTTGCAAGATTAGACAGAATCAGATTGCTACTCGCAATAGCAGCACAAATGGAATGGAAGGTGTTCTAACTTGATGTCAAATCAACCTTCTCAAATGGCATACTGGAGAAGGAAATATATGTCGAGCAACCATCATGATTTCTGAAACACGATGATAGAGACAAAGTCTATCTGCTAAAAAAGACTTTGTATGGCCTAAAGCAAGTGCCAAGAGCTTGGTATAGTAGGATCGATGATCATCTGTTAAGCTTGGGCTTTGTAAAAAGCTTATCTCAATCAACTTTGTATGTAAAGATAAAGACATTGATATCCTTATTACGTCTGTCACACCCGGAGATCACACCCCATATGCGACCGGCGTCGTCTTCCTCTCAGATGACTCAAACAAGCACTTAGTAATCGTCATAACATATCATCAGTTAAAATTACGGAAAAATTAAAAACATTTAATACTATGTGAAGTATACTTAGACTTCATACTTAATAATCAATAAAGCATACGTACAATATTCTAAAAGTTGTCTCATAGAAAAACCATCTAAAGAATATGAATCTGGACTTAGCCAATAAATAGTCAATACGCCATATAGGCCTTAGTACAAAATAATCCAAAGAACATAAACGGAATCAAAAGTATTCTTAATAACTAATAAATTCTTCATAAAATAGAATACAAAAAGATAGCATCCCCAAACATGAGGACCTACCAACACTTGGATAAAGAGTTCCAAGCTTCTTCAATCGACCTTCTTAATCTCTAATGGCCTGACCCTACATTTGTAGTAATATAAAGCAATGGGGTTAGTACGCCACATTTACTAAATATGTATATATGCACATAACATCTAAGGAAATGCATGAAAAAGGATCATTTTCTTAGAAAGCATGCTAAGTCATTTGAAAATCTTCAATGCATATACCATAGAACATATACAAGTTAAGGATTTCATCAACATAAAGCATGATTATAATCAAAGACATTTTATCATAGAGTCATGTTAACATTTCAAATTCCATAGACTATATACACATAACATACAAAACACTTACCAATGATCCCATTCTCAACCTACAAGTGCAATGGTCATGTGAAGCCCCATAATCCCACACAACCAAGTAGATAAGATAGGAGACCATAAGAAAAGCTTTGCTGCACATAACTTGTAGAATAAGTAGTCATCACCTCATAAAATAATATAGACCAATAACATGTTCATCAATGTAACCAACATCATATAAGAGTAACAAATATATTATAAGCATCATACCTTTGATGTTAACGTATTAGATAAAAACAATCTCGTAGGACTTCTCTTAGAGTCAACTTGTGCAATGTCTAGGTAGAGTCCCATACCCCTACCTATACTAATTAGACTCTTCAAGTCACCCTAGTCGATGTACATTTACTTGTCTTTCATTTTACATGAGGGAACAATCGCCTTAACCAACATTAGACCATGTGAGATAAACATGGAATCCGGTTTCATAAAACCCCACACCGAAAGAAGGTGGTCTACTGGCCAAAGTAGAACCAAACATGACATAGCTTTCTAGGTGGATTCACTAGCTAGTATCCTATGGTGGAAACATAGTTCAAAAACTTGGAGATATATTAGATACCCATAATTCCACATTACATGGCAGCCTCTATCTCATGAGAGTCATTGTGAACCTACCTTCCAACTAGGGAAGGGACACCTCTCATATCTAGTCCATCGGTGCTAAGCTTAAATCCCTTTTTCAATAATCTTTAAATCATCCTTTATTCATAATTCTTATCATAAGTCATAGGAAATTTACTTCTTGTATAAACATGATCATGAGCTCTTTAGGATCATATGAGAATTTCCTTTCATCGTAACCCTTCGTTTTTGAGATTAACATATCATAAATCATCTTGTGTATAACATACAAGAGAATATTTTAAACTAACATTTTTTGTATCTTATCATGATCTCACAAATTAATATGTTCATAGACCAACATATATGCATACCATCATCATACATACTTCATTAGCATTGTAACATCATTTATAGGCTAGCATAAACATCATAGAGTAATCGCGACTTTAGAAGACTTACCTCTTGCTTCCAAGATCCTTATTCAAGAACTTATATTTTATATAAAAGAACCATCCAACAACATAGTGAAATAACCAATAGCATAATCAATACTAACTCTTCAACTCGTAAGCAAGACTAATGCGTAAAGTATAATAAGGGAATGAGTCATTAAATAGTTCATTCAAGTCATAGTCCCAATCACAATAATTACATGTTATTAAGTAGCAGGTGTACCACATTCGAAACCATCAATTTGATAGGGGACATGCTTTACACGAAATTTAAGCATTAAAAGTCAAACATTCAACAATATATAGTAAATCAACCATAGAAAACCATTATTTTTCATCGGTAGATTTAAAAAACTAGAGATAGGAACAAAACCCGTTTTGTAGAGTAAAAACCCTAGAAGTTGAATTCTCAAAAACCATCTTTGAAAGGTCCTCTTGGGGAAAGGAATTGCAAGAATGAAGAACCATACCTTATTGAAGAACAATCCACAAATTTTGGAAGAAAATCTTGAAGTCTTCGTCTTTTTCCTTAACCTCTTCTTGTTCTTCAATGGAGTTTACAAAAGAGAGCGTTCTTGAGAGAGATGAGATAAATACGTTTGAATCTGATATTGTGTGTAGAAAGTGGTCTAAAATTGACCTATAATCCATATATAGTCGTCCTATAAAATAACAAAAATACCCTTCACTTAAAGTGGTCTTTTTATGAAGTTAAATTATCAAAAATACGATTTAAATGAATTTGGTAAGTGGCTGCGCATCACGGGGCCAATTCTCATTCATTTTTCTGAATTTTTGGGTCGAGGAAGTGAGCCTCGTGTCAGCCTCGCGTCACGAGTATGCCTCCCATTTCTTGAGTCAGTGTGCCTCGTGTGGGCTGTGCTTCGCGCATCAGTCCCACAAAATTTGCCTGCTCACAGGCTGCTAAGCAGCCAGCTCCCCATGTTTGGGTCCTCCCCAAGGACCCTTCGGGTGTCGTTACCGGACGTTTGGACCCTTTGTACTATATAATACCTATCCAAGGTCTTTTTACAAGTTTTAGACTTCATTTGACACTTCGAAACATTCACCAAGCATAGAGACGTCAACTAGTTCGAATTAGCTAGTTTCTGGACGTCAAGGTCTTTCTTTGTCGTTTTGGATCTAACCTTTTCTAAATGAACTTATTACATTAATATAGGTCTGGAAACATCATTGTAACTATTACTCAATAGGCTAAGCTATAGTCTAAGTCATAGCATTTCCGGAGTGTTACATTATCCTCCCTTAGGAACATTCGTCCCCGAATGACACTAAAATCTTGGGAGGATAAGAATAGACTCAATACTAGCAGCCCAACCATTCAACAATATAAAATCATAATGAGTCACAGCTCATAGGAGTACTTTACAACTCTATACAACACATACCACATTACACATAGCACTCAATTCATGATGCACAACATGTAAGAGAGCAATATTTCATAACACATAGTGAGGAATTTCTTTCTCAACATTGTCATGAGCTTAAAGTACATCAAAGAGTTACCATTCTATCATTCATATCAAGACAACAACAAAACAGCAAAATCTCAAGAAGACACATGCATACATCTTTCATATAATTGCAAGAATAGAGTATGAAAGCATTTTCTTAAAACTCTAGTTGGTACTATCTTTTACCAAAACATGCACCTATTTAGTAACAGTAAATTTCATGATTATTCATTAATTTCTTTATTAAGAGGATATGTCGAACCTCAAGGAGTAAAAAGATGAGGGTAGCGGTTCTCAACTTCTTGACTTGGAAATCTATGATCTCAATCGAAACCTCTTCATAGGAGATGTTCTCATCCATCCCTAAACCTTTCATAGGCAGAATAGATACCGGGTCGCGTATGCATTCCTTGAGAATAAAAACATGAAACACCAAATGAATTGAAGCTAATTCACTAGGTAGTTTCAGTTCATAGGCAACCTTTCAAACCCATTGTAAAACCTCATAAGGACCAACATACCGGGGACTTAACTTCCCCTGTCTACCGAATCTCATCACCTCTTTCATAGGTGAAATCTTCAAGTAGACATGATCACCTATTTCAAAGTCAAGGTCTCTTCTTCTATTGTCGGCATAAGACTTTTGCAGACTATAGGCTATATTCAATCTATCTCTAATGATTCGAACCTTCTCTATAGCCTCTTTGATATTCTCTAGACCAAGGAGTGAGGACTCACCAACCTCAAACCATGCAACTCGAGATCTACACCTTCTACCATAAAGAGCTTCAAAAGGTGCCATAGAGATGCTCGAATGATAGCTATTGTTGTAAGAGAACTCAATCAAAGGTAGATGATCATCCCAGTTTCCTTTGAAATCAATAACACAAGCTCTTAACATGTCTTCAAGGGTCTGAATGGTACGTTCCGCTTGACCATCTGTCTGAGGATGAAAAGCGCTACTAAGTTTCACTTGAGTATCCAAACCCTTTTGAAAAGCCTTCCAAAAATGAGAAGTGAATTGGGCACCTCTATCCGAAATAATGGACAAAGGAATCCCATGAAGATTCATAATCTCATTAATGTATATTCCTGCATAATCTCCGGCGTTATAAGTAGACTTAACATGAATAAAATGGGCATATTTGGACAACCTATCCACAATAACCCATATAAAATCATTTTGACTCCGTGTTCGAGGCAACCCAACAACAAAGTCCATATTGATGGCTTCCCACTTCTAAGTAGGAACATCCATGATTTGGGTTAAACCACCCGATTTAAGTTGCTCAGCTTTAACCTGTTAGTAATTTGGACACTTAGCAACAATCTCTGCTATATCCCTTTTTAAACCATCCCACCATAGACCTATCTAAGGTCGTGATACATTTTGGTGGCGCCAGGATGTATAGAATAACGAGAACCATGGATTTCTTCTAAAATTTGATTTTTCAAATCCTAAACATCCGATACACGTAATCTCCCTTGGTACCTAAGAACACCTTGTAACGGAACCTAAAAGATTTGAAGCGACCATTACAACCTTAGAAAATACTAAGGACTTGTCCAGTATTACAATAGCAGAGCTCTTAAGTGCCTTTTAACAAGAGTAACGACGTGTTATGAGACAAGAAGGATTTTTTGAAGGAGCTTTACCTGCCAAGCATCAAGATGATGGACGATATAAGAAAAAGAAGAGCAATAAACACCAACCAACAATTGGACAAGGTGCAGCACACAACAACAAAAATAAAAAAGGTAGCTTCAAAGGAAACTACCCTCCTTGTAAGCATTGCAGCAAGATCAAACACACACCTTTCAAGTGTTGGATAAGGCCTGAAGCTAAGTGAAGTAAGTGCAATCAGTTTTGGCATGAAGCAATCATTTGTAAGAACAAAAATCAGCAGCAGGATTTAATTGCTCGAGTTTTAAATGAACAAGAGGAAAATCAACTATTTGTTGCATCATGTATTGCAAGCAATGTTTCTAGCGAGTCGTGGTTGATTAACAACGGATGCACAAATCATATGTCTCATAATAGAGAAATATTCCAAGAATTGAATACTAATTAAGTTGCAAATGTTTGAATAGTACTTGGTGGTCACATTCTAGTAAAAGGAATGAGAACTATTGTAGTTGAGGCATAAGCAGGTACAAAAATAATAAAAAATGTTATTTATGTAATAGACTTAGATCGAAACTTGTTAAGTATTGGTCAATTGTTAGAAAAAGGTTTCAAACTTTATTTTGAAGATAAATATTGCTTGATCAAGGATACTAAGGGTCGAACTTGTTAAAAGTCAAAATGAAAGGAAAAGGTTTCTCATTAGATGCATTTGAGGAAGAGCAGATGTTGTATTCAGCAAAAGAAAATGTCGTCGAGTTATGACATAAGAGACTCGAGCACTATCATTATAAAGGGCTTGTGAAGATGAAAAAGTTGAAGATGGTGGAGAGCTTACCTGATCTGGAAGCAAATTCCAATGAATGTCATGCTTGCCAATTTGGTAAGCAGCACACAAAGCCATTTCCAAAATCAACCTTGAGAGCCTCACAAAAGCTACAACTAGTTCACACTGATGTGGCAAGTCCCGAAAGAACTCCATCACTATAACATAGTATATATTACGTTCTTTTCATTAACGATTTACAAGAATGTGTTGGATTTGTTTCTTGAAATTCAAGTCAGAAGTTGCTGGTGTATTATGGAAATTCATGAAATTGGTGGAAAATAAAGTAATTATAAGATTCAAGCTTTGAGGTCTGATAATGGGAAGGAATACACTTCAACAAAATTTGATTTATTCTGTTAGGAGGCCAGTATTGTGCATCATCTTACAACACCATACACACCAGAACAAAATGGTGTTATTGAAAAAAGAAATAGATGGATAATGGAGATGTCCAGATGTATGTTGCATGAGAATGAGTTGCCTATGATATTTTGGCAGAGGCAGCAAATACCACAGTTTTTATGCAGAATCGACTTCCAACGAAAGCTTTGAAGGATAAAACACCATTTGAAGCTTGGTACGGGTTTTAGCCTTCACTAAGTTTTCTAAAAGTGGTTGGTTGTGTCTGTTTTGTTCATGTTCCTCAGGTTAAACGTGACAAACTTGATAAGAAGGCAATCATAGACATCCATGTGGGTTACAGTGGAGTTTCTAAAGCCTACAAGGTCTATCATACTCAAACAGGAAAGATGACAATTACAAGAGATGTTCATTTTAGTGAGAATGAACAGTGAGACTGGAAGAACTCTTAGAAATCAGGAAGATGCTTTCTAGAGGCAAATATCAGCCCTCCTGAAGAGCAAAAAACAAAACACTAGCAACAAGAACTAGAAGATGATCATCCAGCCAAGGGGAGAAGATTGTTGTCAGATATCTATGAGTGGTGTAATGTCGCCATCTATGACCCTGCTAGTCCAGTAGAAGCTTTTCAAGACCAAAAGTGGAAGAAACCAATGGAGGAGGAGATCTCCATGATTCAGAAAAATAAAACTTGGGTGCTGGTCGACAAACCTGAAGATAGAAAAGTCATTGGTGTGAGATGGGTCTTCAGAACAAAGTTAAATGCAGATAGTTCCATCAACAAATACAAGGCGAGGCTTGTAGTTAAAGGGAACACACAAATTTATGGTGTTGATTACTCTGACACTTTTTCTCCTCTTGCAAGATTAGACACAATCAGATTGCTACTCGCAATAGCAGCACAAATGGAATGGAAGGTATTCCAACTTGATGTCAAATCAACCTTCATAAATGGCATACTGGAGGAGGAAATATATGTCGAGCAACCATCATGATTTCTAAAACACGGTGATAGAGACAAAGTCCATCTGCTAAAAAAGACTTTGTATGGCTAAAGGAAGCGCCAAGAGCTTGGTATAGTAGGATCGATAATCATCTGTTAAGCTTGGGCTCTGTGAAAAGCTTATCTCAATCAACTTTGTATGTAAAAATAAAGATATTGATATACTTATTACGTCTATCACATCCGAAGATCAGACCCCATATGCGACCGGCGTCGTCTTCCTCTCAGATGACTCAAACAAGCCCTTAGCATTCGTCATAACATGTCATCAATTAAAATTACGAAAAAATTAAAAACTTTTAATACTATGTGAAGTATACTTAGACTTCATTATGAATAACCATAAAAGCATACGTACGATATTGTAAAAGCTGTATTATAGAAAAACCATCTAAAGAGTACAAATCTGGACTTAACCAATAAATAGTCAATATGCCATATAGGCCTTAATACAAAAGAATCCAAAGAACATAAACAGAATCAAAAGTATTTTTAATAACTACTTAAGTCTTCATAAGATGGAATACGAAAAGATAGCATCCCCAAACATGAGGACCTACCAACACTTGGATAAAGAGTTCCAAGCTTCTTCAATCGACCTTCTTAATCTTCAACGGCCGGACCCTACATTTGTAGTAATATAAAACAATGGGGTTAGTACGCCACATTTACTAAATATGGATATATACGCATAACATTTAAGGACATGCATAAAAAATGAGCATTTTCTTAGAAAGCATGCTAAGTCATTTGAAAATCTTCAATGCACATTCCATAGAACATATACAAGTTAAGGATTTCATCAACATAAAACATGATTATAATCAAAGACATTTTATGATAGAGTCATGTTAACATTTCATATTCAATTGATTATCTACACATATAATACAAAACACTTACCAATGATCCCATTCTTAACCTACAAGTGCAATGGTAATGTGAAGCCCCATAATCCCACACAACCAAGTAGATAAGATAGGAGACCATAAGAAAAGCTTTGCTGCACATAACTTGTAGCATAAGTAGTCATCACCTCATAAAACAATATAGACCAATAACATGTTCATCAATGTAACCAACATCATATAGGAGTAACAACATATATTACAAGCATCATACCTTTCATGTTAACGTATTACATAAAGACAATCTCGTAGGACTTCTCTTAGAGTCAACTTGTGCAATGTCTAGGTAGAGTCCCATACCCCTACCTATACTAAGTAGACTCTTCAAGACACCCTAGTCGACGTCCATTTACTTGTCTTTCATTTTACATGAGGGAACATTCACCTTAATCGACATTAGATCATGTGAGCTAAACATGGAATCCGGTTTCATAAAACCCCACACCGAAAGAAGGTGGTCTAATGGCCAAAGTAGAACCAAACATGACATAACTTTCTAGGTACATTCACTAGCTAGTATCCTATGGTGGAAACATAGTTCAAACACTTGGAGATATATTAGAGACCCACAATTCCACATTACATGGCAGCCTCTATCTCATGAGAGTCATTGTGAACCGACCTTCCAACTAGGGAAGGGACACCTCTTATAGTAGTCCATCGGTGCTAAGCTTAAGTTCCTTTTTGAATAATCTTTAAATCATCCTTTATTCATAATTCTTATCATAAGTCATAGGAAATTTACTTCTTGTATAAACATGATCATGAGCTCTTTAGGATTATATGAGAATTTCCTTTCATCGTAACCCTTCGTTTGTGAGATTAACATATCATAAATCATATTGTGTATAGCATACAAGAGAATATAATAAACTTATATTTTTTTGTATCCTTATCATGATCTCACAAATTAACATATTCATAGCCCAACATATATGCATACCATCATCATACATACTTCATTAGCATTGTAACATCATTTATAGGCTAACATAAACATCATAGAGTAATCACGACTTTAGAATACTTACATCTTGCTTCCAAGATCCTTATTCAAGAACTTATATTTTCTATAAAACAACCATCCAACAACATAGTGAAATAATCAATAGCATAATCAATACAAACTCTTCAACTCATAAACAAGACTAATGCGTAAAGTAGAATAAGGAAGCGAGTCATTAAATAGTTCATTCAAGTCATAGTCCCAATCCCAACAATTACATGTTATCAAGTAGCAGGTGTACCCCATTCGAAACCATCAATTTGATAGGGGACATGCTTTACCGTAAATTTAAGCGTTAAAAGTCAAACATTCAACAATATATAGTAATTCAACCATAGAAAACCATTATTTTTCATCGGTAGTCATAAATTTAGAGATAGGAACAAACCCCTTTTTGTAGAGTAAAAACCTAGAAGTTGAATTCTTAAAAACGATCTTTGAAAGGACCTCTTGGGGAAAGGAATCGCAAGAGTTAAGAATCATACCTTATTGACGAACAATCCATGAATTTTGGAAGAAAATCTTGAAGTCTTCGTCTTGTTCCTTAAGCTCTTCTTGTTGTTCAATGGATTTTTGAAAAGAGAGCGTTCTTGAGAGAGATGAGATAGATTCGTTTGAATCAGATTTTGTGTGTAAAAAATTGTCTAAAATTGATCTATAATCCATATATAGTCGTCCTATAAAATACCAAAAAGACCCTTCACTTAAATGGGTCTTTTTATGAAGTTAAATTATCAAAAATACGACTTAAACGAATTTGGTAAGTCGCTGCACATCTTTTTTCTAAATTTTTGGGTCGAGGCAGTGAGCCTCGTGTCAGCCTCGCGTCACGAGTATGCCTCCCATTTCTTCAGTCAGTGCCTCGTGTGGGCTGTGCTTCGCGCATCAGTCCCACAAAATCTGCCTGCTCACAGGCTGCTAAGCAGCCAGCTCCCCATGTTTGGGTCCTCCCCAAGGACCCTTCGGGTGTTGTTACCGGACGTTTGGACCCTTTGTACTATATAGTACCTATCCAAGGTCTTTTTACAAGTTTTAGACTTCATTTGACACTTCGAAACATTCACCAAGCATAGAGACGTCAACTAGTTCGAATTAGCTAGTTTCTGGACGTCAAGGTCCTTCTTTGTCGTTTTGGATCTAACCTTTTCTAAATGAACTTATTACATTAATATAGGTCTGGAAACATCATTGTAACTATTACTCAATAGGCTAAGCTATAGTCTAAGTCATAGCATTTCCGGAGTGTTACATTATCCTCCCTTAGGAACATTTGTCCCCGAATGACACTAAAATCTTGGGAGGATAAGAATAGACTCAATACTAGCAGCCCAACCATTCAACAATATAAAATCATAATGAGTCACAGCTCATAGGAGTACTTTACAACTCCATACAATACATACCACATTACACATAGCACTCAATTCATGATGCACAACATGTAAGAGAGCAATATTTCATAACACATAGTGAGGAATTTCTTTCTCAACATTGTCATGACCTTAAAGTACATCAAAGAGTTACCATGCTATCATTCATCTCAAGACAACAACAAAACAGCAAAATCTCAAGAAGACACATGCACACATATTTCATATAAGTGTAAGAATAGAGTATGAAAGCATTTTCTTAAAACACTAGTTGGTACTATCTTTTACCAAAACATGCACCTATTTAGTAACAGTCAATTTCATGATTATTCATTAATTTCTTTATTAAGAGGATATGTCTAACCTCAAGGAGTAAAAAGATGAGGGTAGCGGTTCTCAACCTCTTGACTTGGCAATCTAGGATCTCAGCCGAAACCTCTTCATAGGAGAGGTTCTCATCCACTCCTAAACCTTTCATAGGCAGAATAGACACCGGGTCGCGTATGCATTTCTTGAGAATAAAAACATGAAACACCAAATGAACCGAAGCTAGTTCACTAGGTAGTTTCAGTTCATAGGCAACCTTTCAAACCCGTTGTAAAACCTCATAAGGACCAACATACCGGGGACTTAACTTCCCCTTTCTACCGAATCTCATCACCCCTTTCATAGGTGAAATCTTCAAGTATACATGATCACCTATTTCATACTCAAGGTCTCTTCTTCTATTGTCGGCATAAAACTTTTGCCGACTATAGGCTATATATAATCGAACACTTATGATTCGAACCTTCTCTATAGCCTCTTTGATTTTATCTGGACCAAGGAGTGAGGACTAACCTATCTCAAACCATGCAACCGGATATCTACACCTTCTACCATAAAGAGCTTCAAAAGGTGCCATGGAGATGCTCGAATGATAGCTATTATTATAAGAGAACTCAATGAAAGGTAGATGATCATCCCAGTTTCCTTTGAAATCAATAACACAGGATCTTAACATGTCTTCAAGGGTCTGAATGGTACGTTCCGTTTGACAATATGTCTGAGGATGAAAAGTGCTACTAAATTTCACTTGAGTACCCAAACCCTTTTGAAAAGCCTTCAAAAAATGAGAAGTGAATTGAGCACCTCTATCCGAAATAATGGACAAAGGAAACCCATGAAGACTCATAATCTCATTAATGTATATTCTTGCATAATCTCCGGCAGTATAAGTAGACTTAACATGAATAAAATGGGCATATTTGGTCAACCTATCCACAATAACCCATATAGAATCATTTTGCCTCCGGGCTCGAGGCAACCCAACAATAAAGTCCATATTGATGGCTTCCCACTTCTAATTAGGAACATCCATGATTTGGGTTAAACCACCCGATTTAAGCTGCTCAGCTTTAACCTATTGGTAATTTGGATTCTTAGCAACAATATCTGCTATATACATTTTTAAAACATCCTACCAATAGACCTATCTAAGGTCATGATACATTTTGGTGGCACCGGGATGTATAGAATAACGAGAACCATGGGTTTCTTCTAAAATTTGATTTCTCAAATCCTCAACATTCGGTACACATAATCTCCCTTGGTACATAAGAACACCATCCCCCCTTGGGAGAACGACTCATTGAGCTTACTAAGTACCGATTCCTTCAACTCCATCAATAGAGGATCAAGGTGTTGCTTAGATTTCACCTCAACCACTAATGACGAGTCGGAGTTATGATGGACCATAAAACCACTATTTGGGGAATCTTCTAACTGCACACCTAAACGAGCCAGCCTATGAACATCTTTCACAAGTTCTTTCTTCTCTTCTTCCACGTGAGACACACTACCAATAGTCATACGAGTCAAAGTATCCACAACCACATTGGCCTTGCTAGGGTGGTAAAGGGCACTCATGTCATAATTCTTCAACAATTCTAACCATACAAGTAATGTCTCCATTTTTTCAAGGCAAAAACTACAACAACTAACTCAAGATCATGAGTTGGATAATTCTTCTCTTGAATTTTGAGTTGCCTAGAAGCATAAGCAATCATCTTGCCATGTTGCATGAGGACACATACCAAGCCCACTCGGGAAGCATCACAATACACTATAAAGCCTTTATTACCCTCCGATAAGGTGAACACCGGAGCGGAGGTAAGCTTATCTTTTAACTGTTGAAAACCTTTTTCACAAGCTTCCAACCACTCAAACTTAACCTTCTTTTGGGTCAAAGCTGTCAAAGGAGAAGCAATGGAAGAAAATCCATCAACAAACTTTCTATAATACCCGGCTAGACCCAAGAAACTTCTTATGTTGGTGGGAGTCAAAGGTCTAGGCCAATTTTTGACCGCATCCGTCTTTTTCGGATCAACCTCTACACCCTCACCAGAGATAATATGGACAAGAAAAGGAACTGACCTCAATCAAAATTCACACTTGCTAAATTTGGCATAAAGTTGGTGTTCTTTGAGGACTTGCAAGGCCACCTCAAATGACTCTCATGCTCATTTTCATTCTTGGAGTATATCAAAATATCATCAATGAACACAATCACAAATGAGTCGAGGTAATCTCTGAAAATTCTATTCATTAGGTCCACAAATGCAATCGGGGCATTTTTTAACCCAAAATACATAACTAGAAATTCGTAGTGACCATATCTAATTCGGAAAGCTATTTTTGGAACATCTTCACCTCTCACCCTAAGTTGGTGATATCCTGACCTTAAGTCAATCTTGGAAAAGTAGGTAGCACCTTGGAGTTGATCAAAGAGATCATCAATCCGAGGGACATGATACTTGTTCTTTATGGTGATCTTATTGAGTTGGCGTTAATCAATGCACATTCTAAGGGACCCATCCTTCTTCATCAGAAACAAGACCGAAGCACCCTATGAAGAAATACTAGGTTGAATGAAACCCTTGTCTAGTAAATGTTTGAGTTGAGCTTCAACTCGTTCAATTAAGCCGGAGCTATCTGATATGGAGGAATAAAAATGAGATTCGTGTCCGGTAATAAGTTAATGCCAAAGTCAATTTCCCGTTTGGGAGGAACTCGTGGAAGGTCATTAGGAAAAACCTCTGGGAATTCCCTCACTACAGGACTGACTCAATAGAAGGAGTGTCACATTCTAGGTCCTTAACCCTAACAACATGGTATAAACAACCCTGGGCTATCATCTTACAAGCCTTCAAACAAGAAATGATTTGACCCCTTGACATAGAATTTCCCCCCTTCCACTCTAAAATGGGTTCATTTGGGAATTAGAACTTCACTACTCTTGTTCTACAATCTATGGAAGCAAAACAATCATGAAGCCAATGTATTCCCGATATGATATAAAAATCAAACATGTCAAGTTCTACCAAATCAACAAGAGTAACTCTATTAAGCAGCATCACAGGACATTTCCTATAGTCTCTCTTTGCAACTACAGAGTCACCCATTGGGGTACAAACTGAAAAGGGATCAATCAAAACATCGGGAAGTACATCAAACTTCCTAGCTACCAAAGGTGCAACAAAAGAAAGGGTAGCACTGGGATCAAGCAAATCATGAACATTAACATAGAAAACTTGTAACATACGCATCACAACGTCGGGAGAGATTTCTTGTTCACCCCTAACCTTGAGTGCATAGAAACGATTCCAATTTGGAGCTTCAGAACTAGGACCGTTTTATTGAGCTTGGCTATTCCCTTTTCCTTGACTTCTCACATTAGGAAAATCTTTCACCATATGGCCACCTTTGCCACAACAATAGGAACTATTAGTTCCCACAAGGCATTCGCCCACATGTTTTTTACCACACTTACCACAAGTTGGTCTTTATCTTGGTAGATCAACATTTCTCCCCTTTTGAGGTTTAGGATTAGAACCTCTATCATTGCGATTCTTGGAAAAATTTAAAGGAACTTGGTTTGAAAACCTCTTCTTGAATTTAGGCTTGTCTTTCACATCAAGCCTATTCTTAAAAGAACCACTTTCAAAAGACCTAGCCTTCTTAGCTTCTCTGTTCCTTTTCCTTAGACGACTATCTTCAACCTGTTGAACATGAACCATTAACCTGGAAAGATCCATATTGTCATGAAGCATGGCTGCACGACATTCTTCTTTAAGCTATTTGGACACGCCCGTAACATAACGTCTCATTTCATCCTTATCATTAGAAACCAAAGAAGAAGCATATTTGGACAACTTAATGAACTTTAAGGAGTATTCCTTAACACTCATACCTCCTTGACAAAGGTTGATGAACTCCTCTACCTTAGCTTCCCTTTTCTCCCTTGGGAAGAATCTGTCATGAAAGGCCTTTTAGAAGATCTCCTAAGTCACGAGACCACCACCTAAATTTCTGCTATCCTTCCACTAATTGTACCATGATTGAGCCACATCCTTGATTTGATAGGCAACAAGCTCAACCTTTTCAATAGTACTCACCCCAGAGCAAACAAGATCTTGTAGACCTCATCAAGGAAATCTTGGGGTTCTTCATCAACTTTTGATCCAAAGAACATGGGAGGATTCATCCTTATAAAATCTCTCAAACGGCTAGCCATAGTACTAGCATGTTGGTTCTCTCGAGGTGCAACCTCCCGGTTAGCTTGAGCCGTGATGGCTTGAGCTTGGGTGGTGATGGCTTGGTCCATTTTGAACTGGGCTGCCCTAACCTCACCATCCTTCATGGCCGGAGGATTGACCGGAACTTGCTCATTCACAACAGCTTGCAATTGAGGAGGAACTCGATTGCCTTGGGGAGTAGCTCCCGCTTTGGCAATCTCTTATCCTACTCTTCTCATGGTCGTCCTTCTTGTATTCATCGCCTATAACCACAAAAAAGTGATTAGATGCTAAAAGACATATAGTGTCAAAACTCTAAAGCCACCACATAGGACTACCAAGAAAAGAGAAGTTTCCGAATCATCACCTAGCCTCTCATCCACAATTGTGGCGCACTTCACAACCATGAACAAGACACTAGGTAATTTGGTTTAGTGATACATTGATCCTAAGGATATTTAACCTCATGCTCTGATACCAAGTTGTCTATCCGGAGAGCACAAACCCAGATGCGACCGGCGTCGGCGTCCTCTTAGAGGACACATACAAGACCTTAGCATTCGTCATAACATGTCATCAGTTAAAATTGCGGAAAAATTTAAAACTTTTAATACTATGTGAAGTATAATTAGACTTCATACTTAGTAATAAAAAAAACATACGTACGATATTGTAAAAGTTGTCCCATATAAAAACCATCTAAAGAGTACGAATCTGGACTTAACCAATAAATAGTCAATACGCCATATAGGCCTTAATACAAAAGAATCCAAAGAATATAAACATGATCAAACGTATTCTTAATAACTACTAAAGTCTTCATAAGCTAGAATACGAAAAGATAGCATCCCCGAACATGAGGACCTACCAACACTTGGAGAAAGAGTTTCAAGCTTCTTCAATCGACCTTCTTAATCTTCAATGGCCAGACACTACATTTGTAATAATATACAGTAATGGGGTTAGTACGCCACATGTACTAAGTATGGATACATGTACATAACATTTAAGGACATGCATGAAAAAGGATCATTTTCTTAGAAAATTAGAAAGCATGCTAAGTCATTTGAAAATCTTCAATTCACATACCATAGAACATATAAAAGTTAAGGATTCCATCAACATAAATCATGATGATAATCAAAGACATTTTATCATAGAGTCATGTTAACATTTAATATTCAATAGATCACATACACATAACATAAAAAACACTTAACAATGTTCTCATCCCCAACCTACAAGTGTAATGGTCATGTAAAGACCCATAACCCCACACAACCAAGTAGACAAGATAGGAGACCATAAGAAAACAATTGCTTCATATAACTTGTAACATAAGTAGTCAGCACCTCATAAAGCAATATAGACCAATAACATGTTCATCAACGTAACCAACATCATATAAGAGTAATAACATATATTATAAGCATCATACCTTTCATGTTAACGTATTGCATAAAGACAATCTCCTAGGATTTCCATTAGAGTCAACTTGTGCAATGTCTAGGTAGAGTCCCATGCCCCTACCTATACTAAGTAGACTCTTCAAGTCACCCTAGTCGACATCCATTTACTTGTCTTTCATTTTACATGAGGGAACATTCTCCTTAACCGACATTAGACCATCTGAGCTAAACATGGAATCCGGTGTCATGAAACTCCACATCGAAAGAAGGTGGTCTACCGGCAAAAGTAGAATCAAACATGACATAAATTTCTAGGTGGATCCATTAGCTAGTATCCTATGGTGGAAACATAGTTCAAGAAGTAGGAGATATATTACAGACCCATAGTTCCACATTAAATGGCAGCCTCTATCTCATGAGAGTCTGAACCTACCTTCCAACTAGGGAAGGGACACCTCTCATATCTAGTCCATCGGTGCTAAGCTCAAGTCTCTTTTTGAATAATATTTAGATCATCATTTATTCATAATTCTTATCATAGGTCATAGGATATTTACTCCTTGAATAAACATGATCATTAGCTCTTTAGAATTATATGAGAATTTCTTTTCATCGTAACCCTTCGTTTGTGAGATTCATATATCAAAATTCATCTTGCATAAAGCATACAAGAGAATATCATGAACATGCATTTTTTGTATTCTTATCATGATGTCACAAATTAACATATTCATAGCCCAATATATATACATAGGATCATCATACATACTTCATTAGCATTGTAACATCATTTATAGGCTAACATAAACATCATAGAGTAATCACGACCTTAGAAGACTTACCTCTTGCTTCCAAGATCCTTATTCAAGAACTTACATTGAATATACAAAAACCATCCAACAGCATAGTGAAATAATCAATAGCATAATAACTACTAACTATTCAACTCATAAACAAGACTAATTCGTAAAGTAGAATAAGGGAAAGAGTCATTAAAGAGTTCATTTAAGTCATAGTCCCAATCCCAACAATTACATGATATCAAGTAGTAGGTATACCCTATTCGAAACCATCAATTTGATAGGGGACATACTTTACACAAAATTCAAGCATTACAAGTCAAACATTCGACAATATATACTAAATCTACCATAGAAAACCATTATTTTTCATCGATAGTCATAAATTTAGAGTTAGGAAGAAAACCCATTTTATGAGTAAAAACTCTAGAAGTTGAATTCTTATAAACCATCTTTGAAAGGACCTCTTGGGGAAAAGAATCGCAAGAGTGAAGAACCATACCTTATTGATGAACAATCCACGAAATTCAGAAGAAAATCTTGAAGTCTTCGTCTTCTTCCTTAAGCTCTTCTTGTTCTTCAACGGAATTTGGAAAATAGACCAGTCTTGAGAGAGATGAGAGAAATTCGTTTGAATCTGATTTTGTGTGTAAAAAGTGGTCTATAACTGACCTATAATCCATATATAGTCTTACAATAAAATACTTAAAGACCCTTCACTTAAATGGGTCTTTTTATGAAGTTAAATTACCAAAAATATGACTTAAAAGAATCGGGGAAGTGGATGCGCGTCGCGGGGCCAATTCCCATTCTTTTTTCTAAATTTTTGGGTCGAGGCAGTGAGACTCATTGCAGCCTCTCTGCCTCCCATTTCTTGAGTTAGAGTGCCTCGTAGGCTGTGCACCGTGCATAGTCAAACAAAACCTGCTTGCTCACAGGCTGCTAGGCAGCCTGCTCCCCCATGTTTGGTTCCTCCCCAAGGACCCTTTGGGTGGTCCTTGGGGTGTCTTTACTATATGTTTGGACCCTTTGTACTACATATTACCTATCCAAGGTCTTTTTATAAGTTTTAGACTTCATTTGACACTTCTAAACCTTCACCAAACATGGGGACGTCAACTAGTTCTAATTAGCTAGTTTCCGGATGTCAAGGCCCTTCTTTGTCATTTTGGATCTAACCTTTTCTAAATGAACTTATTATATTAATATAAGTATGGAAAAATCATTTTAACTATTATTCAATAGTCTATGTTCTAGTCTAAGTCATAGTATTTTCGGAGTGTTACAATGTCGCTTTATGTTGATGATCTTCTGGTAACAAGAAATATTACAAGGCTGGTTGAGGAGTTTGAAGAAGAGATGAAAGAAGTTTTTGAAATGACAGTTCTTGCTCTTATGACCTACTTTCTTGGAATGGAGATCAAGCAAAGTATAACTGAAGTGTTCATTTGCCAGAAGAAATACACAAAACAAATTCTGAAGAATTTCAAATAGAGTAATGCAAGTCAATGAGCACGCCAAAGAATAAAACAGAGAAGCTCTATAAAGAAGATTGAGCTGACAAAGTTGATGAAGCTTACTATAGAAGCTTCATTGGATGCTTAATTTATCTAACTCCAACAAGGCCTGATATTTTATTTATTATAAGTCTCTTATCTCGTTTTATGCACTGTGCAAGTGAAATGCATTTAAGAGCAACAAAAAGAATATTAAGATATATCAAAGGTACTATTGACTATGGTGTAAAGTTTGAGAAGTGTCCAAGGTTCAAGTTACTTGGATTCTCATATAGTTATTGGGATGGATCCGCAGATGATATGAGAAGCACCTCTAGCCATTGTTTCAGCCTAGGTTCAGGAATATTATCATGGTCATCTAAGAAACAGGAAATTGTTGCACAATCCACTGCAAAAGCTGAGTTCATACCAGGAATAGGAGCAGTAAACCAAGTCTTGTGGGTGAGAAAGATTATACATGATTTACATTTGGAACAGAAGGAAAGTACTACCATTCTTGTCGACAACTAGGCATCTATTGTAGTCTCAAACAATCCGGTGTTTCACAAGAAGACCAAGCATTTATACATCATGTTCTATTTCCTAAGAGAATTGTAGCAAAGGGGAGAAGTGACTCTAGTCTACTGTAAGTCTTAAAACCAGCTAACAGACCTGTTTACTAAGCCTTTATTTATCAGCAAATTTGAGCTTCTTAGATAGAAAAGTTGAGTTTGCAGTATCCAAAGAAAGGAGGACTGTTAGGAATCTCCTTTTAACTGCAGTAAATTATAAATTTACTGCCTATGTTTGATGTAAGACTTAGTCAATTAGTTATTAGTCATGTTTTCCTATTATTTAGGAGTTGTTTAGTGAACTGCTAATGAACGTGTGTTGTTTTCTTTTACTTTTCATTCTAGGATCTTATATATCCAATATAATCCACTAATAAATTTTCACTTCTTCTACTTCTATTCTTTTTCAGTCTCTCGTCTTTTTTTTTGTTTTAGGCACAATCTTCGATTCCCCTTTTTGTTATTTAACTTAAATAGGTTTTTAAAATATTCAAAGACAAAATCCTTGGAGACTATGAAAAGTTTATTAGCCCTTCTTTTATCTGATGTTACTCTTAGGTGGATCGAGGCCGAAGTTCCTATAAAGAAGAAAGATATAAAGGTAGCAGCGAGGTACTAGTTCGGCTTCATCAGCAACACAATAATGTCATTCCATAAGGAGTCTATCCTCCTCCACGCAAAGGCGACATGTCTTGGTTCCATCATTGCTAAGAAGAAGTTGAATTTAGGTATAATCATTAGATAGTAGATGACCATGAGTAATAAGAAGTGCAAAACATCTCTCCAGTTCCCGGTGTTGGTCACCGAGTTATGTAAGCAAGCCCGAATATCTCAAGATGAGCAGAGAACATGGAAGTGATTCACATATCCTTTACTGACATCCGACTCATTAAGTCCGAGTACTTAAAGGATGAGGCATAGATGAAGAAGACACCCCGGTGGACTCATCACTGTTGTGGATATTGAGACCTTACCTGCAGAGGCAGTATTGCCTATTCCATCCTCTAAGCCTTCAGGTATCTCTAGCTCTGCCCCTTCTATGACTTCGAGTTCTTCTACAACACCCCTGCACCCTAGGTGTGTTGCTAGTGTTGCTAACTCCCGACCTCCACTGATAGGCGTGCATTGAGAATAGAGGCAATAGTTCCTGGGATGATTGAGAGATATATCACTCCTGCGGTGACAAATTTAAGAAAATCCATTGATGCCCTTGAATGAAGGATAGAGATGTGTGAGAAAGGTTAGGGGTTACTAGTGAGGTGACGACCCTAAAGGCCACAATTGCAGAGTTGATAAAGGGTGTGGACCAGCTGAAGTCCACAGATATATTGATGATTTTTGGGAACGTGGAGATCCCTGATATTCTAGATGATTCTGATGTGCCTTCGGCCACAATCGGAGACAAGGTTTGAGTTGATGAGTTGGTTGCGGCTGAGTTCGAGGTAGAGACTGATGAGGAGTAGCTTGGTCTCCAAGTGGAGACCTTATATGAGGGTCTGACAGAGGTTGAGGAAGCTAGTGGAGTCAATGTTGCTATTACCCTGGGCATTAATGCCCATGACCAGTGTCACAACGAGAATTGATGCCCCGACAGATGGAACAATTTAGTAGACATGCATGGCCATTTTTTACCTCCATCTCTATTGCTTTTATGAGTTTTATGTTTCACTTGCATTTGAGGACAACTGCTTTTATTTTGTGGGTTAGTAAGGTATTTTCATACTTTCCTCTTTTGATTATATTTTATGTATATATATATTGGGTTTTTGTGTTTCAAATCACGTGTTGAGTCTATCTTGTGGATATTTGAGCTAGTGGCTTCTTGTTTTGAATAAAAATGTCTTTTGACCCATCTACAATTTTTTACCACCTCTTGTTGTGTGTGATTGTGGTCGTTTGGTGCAAATTTAAGTATTAGTTATGATAAAAAGTCGATGACTTGAGTAGTGCTCCTAATTAAAAAAATTAATCTATGGCTGTGATGAGGACAAATAAAGTGCATATACAATGTGTGAAGTTTTTGCATCTCATTGTGAGTAGCGGTAATGGAGTCTCTTGTGATGAATATTTCACACTAACTCAAACGAGTCTCATTTGATATTGGTCCCTATGCCTTGTGTGATGAGCTTACGTTGGATATTTTGTGTGGTGACACCTAGAATTTGCCCCGTTCCGTTGGTCCGGTTGACTAAGTGATGCAAGCTCTTTAAATAATCTTAGGCAACAATTTTAATGAGTGAAACAATTTGACAATAGATATATAGCTCTTTTTGTGTCAAACCTTGTTAGTTGGGTGATTACTTGAACCCCTTTGAGCTTTATCGTTTGTGACCGCTCTTTATCCATTCACCCATAAATCTCACGAGTGTGGTATGTTTGAAAAGCCAACTTAGGCCAAAATCCTAAGTTGGGGTGTGGTGAATAGAGAAGGTAAATCAAGAAGTGTGAAGAATTCCCCCTCGAGCCATGATCTTGAAAAAGATGGAACCCCTCCATATAAAAAAAGAGAAAGAAAATAATAAAGAAAAAGAAAAAGAATGAAAAGGTTGTGAAATAATACTTTGAATGTTGCAAAAAGAAATGGGTGTTTTGTAGTCCATTGGAAGTTTAATAATGGGGTAAATTCCGAGCATGATTAAAATGCTGAAATGAGGAAGAGAAGTGATGTCCAAACCAAATTTTATGAGGGTAGCAGCTACTAAGCCTAAAAGACCATACCTTTACACTCAACCCTGTTACAAGTCTTGAAAAGACTTTTTGATCTTGAGTGAGATGAAACGAATGTTGATTGGAAAATAAGGAGCAAGCCTATGGGTGAAGTCATGCATGTGTTCATTTTTGTGCGTGTGAGATTTTTATGTGATTAAGGGACTATAAATTGTTGAGAAATTGTGTTTGAGTATGGAATTATATTTTTTGTGAGGGCATTTAAGTACCTTTGTTGAGTTTCAACTTGCATTTGAGGCGAGTGTTATTAGCTTGAGCATCTTTGGTAATGGTGAATCACAACTTGAATCTTTGAGTGCACACTTAATTTTTGCATAAGTAAGTTTAGTGTTGTTGTGTTCATTCATGATTGAGTCTTATGTAGCACTGTTTGAGAAATCCTTTTTGAAATTTTGAACTTGAGTTTTACTTGAGGTCAAACAAAAGTTTAAGTTGGGGGTGTTGATAAGTCTGAGATTTGGATTTAGTTAGGGTTTTGTTAATATGGATTTAGTATCCTCAAATGCTTAATTTGTGCCTTAAACTAATGAAAAATCCTTGATTTTCAGGTAAAAGGATTGAGGTACAAAGGAAATACACTAACATGCAAAAAGCAATAAAACAAATAGAAGAAATGAAGAAAGGAAACTCTGGTGATCGCTAAGAGCGTTTGATGACTCGCCGAAAGTCCAATTCCACCGCCTAAAGTTCCAGTGTACTACCCCTGAGAGAAGAAACAAAATCGGCTACAAGAAATATCATTCGACGAATCTCCAAGTAATTCCACGATACAATGACATTTCTCCTAAAGTTAGAACCCAAGAATGCTGAATAACAAGGCGAAAAGGCGATCAAAGAGATCAAAGAGCGACTCGCCAAGTGGTTCGGAGAGCCCGACTTACTTCACTTAATGGGCTTTCGCATCATATTTTAGCAACTATAAATAGGATTTTGGACATTGAGTTTAGCAATGAATCAATTAATCTGGTGTATAATTTTGATTATTATTTTCTATGAGAACTCTTAGAACATTTCTCTCTAGAGTTCTTCCTTAGCTTTGAAGGATTGAAGAAAATTCACTTTTGAGAACTTAGTAGTGAGTTTCTGATTATTGTTAATTCCTAGTTTTGTGACTTCTTTCAGGTGATAATCTAAAAACCAATGCCCCCATTTGAATTTCGTGTCACCCTTTAACTTTAATGATGTCTTTATTCGATAATTTTTATTCCTATAACTGGCTTGACCACATTTATACTTCCCAATCAAATTTGAAACATGTACCGCTCCCTATGGGATTCGACCTAAAATTATTTAGTTGGGTGTTATGGTTATTTACGATCATTGACACTTAGAATTGGAAGTAGCATCTTTGAAACATTATTAATCACCAATGAATTGAAGGAAGATATAGATCAACACAATAGATAATATGATTTATGAACCAACAAATGCAGATATTTATACTTTGCTACTTGTCTCTATAGTTTGAATTTGTGTTGGGAATAATATGTTTTTTTGGAGTAAATCGATAATAATCAAAATACAATGAAATGTTCAAGTGAAATTTATTTATGTGTATCCGTTTGCCTTCATACTTATGTAATTCTTCGAATTTTTGGCCAAAAACATCCCTATGTTATATTCACACCCTAGACAACTCAAGGTGCATGAGAAGAATTATCCAACTCATGATCTTGAATTAGCGGCCATGGTATTTTCCTTTAAAATATGGAGACATTACTTTTATAGTGTTCATGTTGATCTATATACCGACCATAAGAGTCTTCAATATGTGTTTACTCAACAGGAGTTAAATCTTCGATAAAGATGGTGGTTGGAATTTTTGAAAGATTATGACATGAGTGTCGTCTATCACCCCAGTAAGGCCAATGTGGTTGTGGATGCTCTAAGTCGCATGACCATGGGTAGTGTGTCTCATGTAGAAGAAGCCAAGAAAGACCTAGTGAAAGATGTTTATAGGTTGGCTCGTTTGGGTGTTAGATTAGCAGATTTCCCAAATGGAGGTTTTATGGTTCATCATAACTCCGAGTCGTCTTTGGTGGTTGAAGTGAAGTCTAAACAACACCTTTATCAACCATTGACGGAGTTGAAGGAATCGGTTCTTGTTAAGCTAAATGAGTCATTCTCCTTCGGGAGATGGTGTTTTGAGGTACCAAGGAAGGTTGTGTGTTCCCAATGTTGATGATATGAGAAGCCAGATTCTTGAGAAAGCTCATGTTTCCCGTTATTCCATTCATCCGGGTTCTACAAAGATGTATCATGACCTTAGAGAAGTATTTTGGTTGTAAGGCTTAAAAGGTGACATAGCGAAATTTGTTGCCAAGCGTCCAAATTGCCAACAAGTAAAAGTCGAACATCAAAAGCCGGGTGGATTACTTCAAGAAATCCAAGTTCCCACTTGGATGTGGGAAGACATTAACATGGATTTCGTGGTAGGTTTGCCTCGGACACAAAAGCAACATGACTCAGTATGGGTGGTTGTGGATAGATTGACCAAGTCCGCTCATTTTATTCCCGTCAAGTCCACTTACTCGGCCTAGAATTATGATAGGATCTTCATAGATGAGATTGTGTGTTGCCATTGTATTCCTTTATCCATCATATCGGATAGGGGTGCACAATTCACATCTAGGTCTAGGAGTTCATTCCAAAAAGGGTTGGGTACAAAGGTGAAGCTAAGGACCGCTTTTCATCCCCAAGCGGTGGTCAATCGGAGCATACTATTCAAACCCTTGAGAATATGTTTAGAGCTTGTATAATTGACTTCAAGGGAAATTGGGATACACACTTGCCTTTGGTTGAGTTTTCATATAATAATAGATACCATTCATCTATATCTATGGCTCCTTTCGAGGCCTTGTATGGTAGGAGATGTAGTTTTTCAATTGGATGGTTTGAAGTGGGCGAGTCTTCACTTTTGGGTCCCGAATTGACTTATAAGACATTGGAGAAAGTTCATATGACAAGGAATTGCTTGAAGACAAACTATAGCCGGAAAAATTCTTATGCCGACCATAGGAGGAGAGACTTAGAATTTGAAGAAGGTGATAAGGTGTATCTAAAAATTTCACCCATGAAAGGAGTGGTGAGATTTGTCAAAAAAGGGAAGTTTAGTCCTCGTTATGTGGGTACTTATGAAATTTTGCGGGTTGGTAAGGTTGCATATGAGTTGAGATTAGCTAGTGAATTGGCTTCGGTTCATCCGGTGTTCCATGTCTCCATGCTTAAAAAATGTATCGGTGATCCCGAATCCATTCTTCCTATTGAGGGTGTAGGTGTGGAAGATAACCTTTCCTATGAGGAGGTTCCGGTTTAAATCCTTCATAGACAAATAAAGAAGTTAAGCAACAAGAAGGTGGCTTCAGTAAGGTGTTATGAAAAAAACACCTAGTGGAGGGAGAAACATGGGCGGTCGAGGCCGACATGAAGTCCCGTTACCATCATCTCTTTTTTGTATAAGGTTAGTTGTTCCTACAAATAATAAAAATAATAAATAATTTGAATTTGACTTGTTTTGCAAAGATGTGCATATATGTGATAATGGGTTTTGCTAAAATGAAGTTTTATGTGAAAAAAATGCTTTTTGCTCAAATGTTGCACTTATGGTGTACTTGGTATGTTGTTGCCTATATGAAATGATATTAAGCATGTTGATAGGTTGAGTTTTGGCATAATTGACTTTTTAATGATATGTTGAGTTCATGTGTATGCGAGAAGGAAATTCCTCATGTTGTGATTTGTGAGCCTTATGTGCTGTAATTGATGTTTTGAGTTACTTTTTGTATGTTCCATGTTTAACTTGTAACTCATGTTGATTATGGATGTTGTTTGTTGGGCTTCTAGTATTTAGTCTATCCTTTCCCTTCAAACGATTTTAGTGTCATTCGGTGACGAATGTTCCAAAGGGGGGATAATGTAACACTCTGAAAGTCTAAAACCTTATCTAGAGCCTCACATGAGTATATAAGTATAGTAACACTGTTATAAGGCTTAAAATTATGTTTATAAACCATTTGGGAAGTTAAATATAAAAAACGACAAAGAAAGACCTTGACGTCCGGAAACTTTCTAAATTGAACCAGTAGACGTCCCTATGTTTGGTGAAGGTCTGGGAGTGTGAAATAAAGTCTAAAAATATTGTAAAATTACATTAAATAGGTAAACTATAGTATAAAAGGTCCAAATTTCCAGTTACGAATCCCCAAGGACCGCCCGATGGGTCCTTGAGGAGGACCCGAACATTGGCAAGCAAGCTGCCAAAGCAACTTGCGGCAGCCAAGATTTGGCTTCCACCTTGCGTCGTGCAGCCAACATGAGGAGGGCAAAAAGTTACCTCACGATGCGGGGCCTCCACAAGTTCCACAGCCTCAACTCGGATTTTCAAAGAAATGTAATTGCCCTCGAGACGCGCAGCCACTTCCCAGATTCGTCCGCGTTGTATTTAAGTCAATTTTACTCCACAAAAAGACCCAATTAGGTGAGGGGTATTTTGGGTAATATAGGGGGTTTCTATATATTTATTAAGGGTCAGTTTTATGTCATTTTTACACACTCCAATTAAATTCCCAAATAAAAAACCCAAAAGCTCTCATCTCTCTCTACTTTTTGTCTCCCAAAATAATCCATTGAAGAAGCAAGAAAGCTTGAAGAAGAAGACCAATTTCTTTACGATTTCACTTGAATTTCGTGGATTAAGCTTCATTAAGGTATGGGTTATTCACTCTTCGGATTCCTTTTCCCAAGAGGTCCTCTCAAAGTTCACTTTTTAAATCACCCAATTCTTAGGGTTGTTCTATACTAATGGGTTTTCTTCTAAACTTGAAATTAATGATTGATTATGATTAATTGTGATATTCTATGACTAATTTAGTATATATTTTTGAGTAATTGATGTCAATTGATTGAATTTCATGTACATCATGTCCTTTCCCTAATTCCCCCAAATCTTGGATCTTGTTTGTGAATTGATGGGAATTGAAGAATGTATTGATTGTTAGACTTGTTTTAACTATTCTAATTCATTCATGGAATCCCTAGGGTCATGTATAGTTGCGATCTAATCTATTTGTTGAAGAATTTATGATGAACACTTCTCCCTTAACCCTAGGTTATGAATTGAAGTTAATTTGGATAGGGATGATACAATTGACTTAGTTATTGTGTTAATTATTATTGAATGATGTTACTACACCTATTATTGGATAAAATTGGTTGGTTGATGGTAAGACGATGGATGATGTCTTTGGAAGGAGATTTGGTAGGTCTTTATGATCCTAACCTTTACTTCAATTATGATGGCTTGTTATTGGTGATGAAGTTCAATGGAAGCATATCTTGTGATTTGATTAAGTAGGTGTTGGTATGATGTTAATTGAAATGTCCTGATTTATGGCTTGTGAGTTGTTGGCTAGGATGTAATGATATAAGGTTGGTAATGAATTGCCTATGTGTCTTATTATGATATGGTGATGTAAATGTGCTAACCTCACATGTGTGAATTGTATTGAAAGGACATACTCATGAAATTCCTGTTATTGGTCCTGTGGTAGTCGATTGACAAACGATGCGTCGACATGGCCTCGTCCGTGAGACCACTAGTGTTGCTGCTCGTTCTAAAATTGGTTAAGTTAAATATTTAGGTCTTTAGATAATTATTTAGGGGTTTAGGGTTGTATTATTATATGGGTTAATGACCTATATAAATACCCTAAGCTAATTAAACTAACCTAGGCCCTTATAATTCCCAAACCCAAGTTGTTCTTCCCTCTCTCTTCTTTCTCTCTACCAAGTTGAAGGACACCATGGAAGTCAAGGTCAAGGGGATCTAGGGCTGATAATGATCAAAGTTTCTCCATTAAACTTCATCAACCAACAAGGTATGGGATTCCTTTCACCTTTGGGATATGTTTCCCGAAAGGGTTCCTTCAAATTGATTTAAAAAAGATGAGTTTTCATGTGGGTTTCTTCCAATATCGAAATTGATCTTTTAATTTGATTTGTTTATGGTTTCTTGTGATTGTATTGATTAGATTATGATGAATATGACTATATTACACCACTCATTGATGCATTGGTCTACTTTGTAAAATATGACGTTTTCCCCTTAACCCTAGGTTGTGATCTTGAGTTGAATTGTGTAGTGTTGGTACAATTGACTTGGTTATTGGTTGAATTAATATCCTATGTGATTATTATGTCAATTTATGAATAGATTGAGATGAATTATACTCCTATCATGCTAGTTCTTGAGTAATTGGTCTAGGTTGTGAAGTAGATTATGAATTCGACCTAAGTCTCTAATCTTAACTTATGAACTAGTGATGGATTGTTGAAGTTTCAATCGACTTCATTATTAAGTTAGTTACTATTGTGTGATGTTATTACACCCATTGTTGGTTTGAGTTTGAGAGTTGATGGTAAGACCTTAATGTTGACTTATGAAGGAGACTTGGTAAGTCTTGTGATCTCAACTCTTTACTTCAATTGTGGTTACTTGTGATTGAGTGATGATGTTCTATTGAAGTATACATTATATTAAGATTGATAGGGTTGGTATAATATTGAATTGAAATGTCTTGACTATGGTTTGTGTGGTGTTGACTATAATGTAAATGTTATAAGGATGGTGATAACTTACCAATGTGCCTTATTATGAATGATTATGTAAATGTGCTAACCTCACATGTATGAATTGTAATGAAATGGAAATAATCATTCAATTCTTATTGATCTATGATGATGATTATATAAGGGATAGACCATATGACCTAAATTAAGATATGATTTTAAAAAAGACTTAAAGACATTTCAAAATAGGACTCTAGCTTAGCACCGAGTTAACTAGAGTGAGGAGTATCCCTTCCCACATAGGAAAGGTAGGATCACTAATGTACTATTGTGATTGCAGACTATAATGCATGTAGCATAAAGAGGGTTCCAACTATATCTCCTAGTTCTTGAACTGTGTTTCCCCCATAAGAATACTAGCTAGTGGATCCACGTAGTTGCCATGTTCATGTTATGGTACTATTTTGGCAAGTAGTCCGCCTTCTTTCGGTGTAGGGTTCCATTACACCGAATTCCACATTAGCTCATGTGCTCTATGTCGGTTAAGGGAAGATGTTCCCAAAAGGTAAAATGAAGTAATGAATGAACTCTAACTAGGCTGACCGAAGGGGTGTAGCTTAGTTTAGGTAGGGGTATGTGACTCTACCTATACATTGCACTAGTTATCCTTGAAGGGAGTCTTAGGGGGCTGTTCTTATGTATGTATATGCTTATAAATGTAAATGATATGTATATGATGATCTTACATGTTTATGGTACCTTATGATGTTGAACTCACTTATGAATACATGATTGGTCTATATTGCTAAAGTGTGATGTTATGTACTCTTAATGATATGATATGCCAAGTTGGACATTGGTTATGGTTCTAGTTAGGTTACTTGATTGAGTAAGGTTATGTGGCTTTGCTTGGTCATTGCACAAGTGGACTTAATGGGGGTCATGAGTAATGATCTTGTTTGGTTATGTTATAATGAACTCTTATTCATTCTTGTGATGTTATGACTTGATGATAGGGTTGTATTTGATTATGGGTTCAAGTATGTTGATATGCATGTGACTTGATTTGACTTAAGGAGATTTGGTGTTGTATTTTACTTGGTATTGACTTGACAAATATGCATTAATGACTTGTATTTGTTCTTGAATGTACATAAGGCTTATGTAAGATATCATGTTTTAATGAAATGTCCCTTTTTAGCATGATTTGATATTGTATGTGCATATGGTCTCATACTTAGTACATGTGATGTGCTAACCCCATTTTCTCCCTTTTCCCCAGCATTTTAGGTTTCGGTCATTGAAGGACTTTTGAGACGACTTTGAAGAAGACTTGGAATTCTCACTAATCCAAGTTGGGTAGGTCCTCATTTTCCGAGGGCAATGCCAATATAAAGTTTTTGGAATATTGTTCTAGTTTAAGACTTCTATGTTCTTTCCTTTTCATTTGAGTACTAAAGATTGTATAGCCAATATGTGGCTTTATAACATTGATGTATGGGATATGCCAAATTAATATACTCTTATTTTAGATGGTTATGAGATGAGGCACTCTTTTAAGACTATGATAAGTATCTTATATATCTATGCGCAATAAAAGTAGAAGACTATGTAATCTTCTTATACGAAGGGTCTATGTATACTCGATATGAATATATATTTTGTGTATGCGAGAGGTCTATGTAAACCTCAAAATAGATATAGAAAAGTTATAAATGTTCCGCATTTTTCACCTATGAATGTAATGATGTAAACTAAGACGACAACACCGGTTACGTCTAGGGGGTGCTCCCCGGATGTGACAATTTCTGTCCCCGCTCAATATATCTTCCAAAGATAGACGAGTGTCCCAAAAAAAGGCCCTATAAAGGAGCTTCCTTCATGGTGGTGTCCATTTCTACTAAGCTATCAACTAGCCTATTTTGTTCTCCGTAGATATGGATCACCTATTGAATACTCAGTCTTCGGACTAGGCACCTGCAAGCATCCAATATTCATATGCTATATATGTAACAACACAATAATTAATGAATAGTTGTTTTTGTTCAAAAATGAGCCAGTTACATTGTGTCCAGATGAACCATAGATAGAATGGTAGGAAAAATCTGTAGGGAACATATTCAAGGAACTTGTTAGGGTAGAGATAGATACATCTATTAAGACATTGAGAAGCTCATGATTTTTGGTGCCAAGAAGCTGTATTTGAGGCCTAAGCCTGAACTATTACCAGATTAGTGTCACTTTGTAAAAGTTCAAGAAAAGATGATTAATGGTTTCAGCTTTAGAAGTGTCTCATTCTTCAAGAGGGTGATGGAATACATGTCATATGATGTAAAAAACTAAAAGAGTAGGCATAAGTAACAAAGTAAAGTTTCACTAACAATATAAGATGAGGTTTTTGCTAGTTATAATAAGACTGATGACAGATAACACGATGAAGACAATGTTTAGTTTGTTGTAGAAAGGAAAGCAGGAGAATACAAGGAATGTAAATCTGAATATGACTAAGAGAAAACCTTATGCAGGGAGTTATCTTTCTGTAAAAATGAAGCAGACAACACATATAACATACAATTAAAAAACTTAAATAGATCATGGTCCTACGTTTAAGTCATGGTGCTAACCATGGTAACTACTCCTAAAATAACTGAAAAAGAAATACTGTAAACTTAGAGATAGACACTGCAGTCCTAAAGCAACTAACTAATACTCCTCCTTGCATTAGGAGCTGCAAATTCCAAGTTGTTCTCTTAGGAACTCAAACTTGCTGACTGGAAGAGATTTCGTAAATACATCTGCTAGCTGATCTTCAGATTTGCAGTAAACAAGAATCACTTCTCCTTTTTTCTGTACATCCCTCGAGAAAAAGAACTTGATGTTGAAATGTTTAGTTTTTCCATACAACACCGGATTATATGAAATGGATAGAGCAGCTTGATTATCGACATGACCCTTAGTATTAACTTTTTGCTCCATATGCAAATCAGAAAGAATTTTTCTCATCCATAAGGTTTGATTTACTTCTGCATTTGCAGCAATAAATTCAGCCTGTGCTGTGGATTGTGCCACAGTTTCCTTTTTTTTTTAACACCAAGAGAACATTTCTTATCCCAGACTAAATCAATATCCTGATGTACTTTTCATGTCGCCAATGGATCCAACCCAATCACTGTCCGAGAATCCATACAACTTGAATGTCTCACACTTCTTGAATTTGACACCATATTCAATATTACCTTTAATGTATCATATAATTCTTTTTGCTGCTCACAAATTCATTGCAGTACCACAATGAATAAATCTAGATAAAAGACGAAAACGAATAGAATATCCGTCCTTGTCGTAGTGAGATACATCAAACATCCAATCAAGCTTCTGAAATTTCCTTCATGAATTTGATATGTTCCATCTTCTATGCTTAACCTCTCCTTTGGATTCATTGGTGTGGTTGTTGCCTTGCAATTTTCCATATGGTATTTCTTAAGTATCTCTCGAGCATATTGTTTTGGCAGATAAAAATTGCATCACAACCATGCTTAATTTCCATTCCCAGAAGTATGTCATTAGCCCCAAGTCTGTCATTTCAAAGACTTGCATCATATTGTTCTTAAACTCTTCAACCAGCCACACATTGTTTCCTGTCACCAAGAGATCTTCAACATAAAGGAAAATAATGAGAAGACTAGTTCCTTTATGTTTGACATAAAGAGTAATTTCAAACTGTAACAACCCTAAAAAAATGAATAAGCTAAATGTTTAAGGTGTCAAGAATGCTTATGATTAGACCAAGGTTCACACGGATTGATACGCGTAGAACCAGACCTCAGAACCCTTACTACGACCAAGCCAACTAACTTGGGGAGTTAGTTGAGCTTGGAAAGGTTGTAACCAACCAAGTACGGCTCTCAAAAATGAAGATTTAATCAAAGGAGTCTTTACCGGACTTAAAAAGAAGAAATTTTAAGTTTTGAGGGTCTAAGGGTAAAATGGTCTTTTACCAGGCTAGGGGTATTATCGTAATTACCCTAAATATATAATTAATTAATTATTTAATAAAGTGGAGGGTCAATTTGGGGAGAGAGAGCCTAAATTGGTCTCTTGAAATGAAGTCTTGCTCCACCCGGGTTCGAACCTAGGTGGGAGCAAGGATTTAATATGATTTTTACTATTATTGGTGAATTAGTTTAATAAATTTATAATTAATGGCTGATGTAAAAAGGAAAATCAGATCTTATTATTATTTATTATTTATTTACTTATTAATTAATATTTTTTTTAAATTGACTAAGTCTTGCCAACTATCCTAGTTTTAAGATGCACTATCTCACACTATCTCTCTCCCTCAAGCCTAAATCTCTCTCTCTCTCTCATCCAAATTATTTTTCTTGGCTGCAAAAACAGAATATAAAAACATTAGAAAGCAATCAAAAGTTCTCTAAACTCAAAGAACTTACAAAAAAAAATATACAAGCAAGCAAGCTAACTTAAGAAATGAAAACTTTGCATCATCTTCTCGACGGGTTTGTGTTGAAGGTTTAGGGGAGGAGTTTGGCAGAACTTGGAAGGTGTGGAAAGCTACAAAAAGGTTTGGGTTTTCTCTCTTGGAATCCTTTCTCCAAGAGGAATTTTTTTCTACAAAAATCGACATATGAAACTAGGGATGTCCCCTTGAATGTTGAACTCCTTGTCCCTAGTCTCCTTCCGATTTCAATCTAAATTAGTTTAGAAATCATGTTGGTGGTATGTTTGCTGGTAGCTAAGTGTGAAATATGATGTTCCTTGTGATTTTATGTTTGGAAATAGAAAGCATGTTCAATGATGTCAACCGAAAATGATATGGTGCAATGTGTAAAATGTTTGTTGTTGTTCTCTGTTTTGAAGTCTTAAAATAGCTTGTTTGATGATTGGAATTATTGTGCATAAGGTGTGTAAATTGTGATGTTAAATGAAGTGTAAGGCGGCTGATCATAAGTGGAAAAATCTAAGCTAAAACAACAATGAATCTACACCTAAGAATGTGTTAAATGAATCGTGAAACTACCTCAAAACGAACGTATGAATGTTTTTAAATAAAGGCTAGAAAATTTAATAAAATTTCCAGCACTTGGTGATGGAATTTTCAGCAAGAATGCTTGAGGTTGAGAGGTTTAAAAATATATTTAGAATATGTGAGGTCAGTGGGGATTGAACCCAAGACCTCACTACATGAAAGTTGGAAAAAAAAATGAGAGGTGTGGGATTCGAACCCACAACCTCTCGGCCAAACAAGAGAGTAAGAGGGGAATTTTAAATTAGAAAAATAAATGTGGAGAGTGGGGATTGAACCCACAACCTCTTGAATGGATGAGAGAGTTAGGAGAAAAATAAAGGATAAAAATAAATATGGAGAGTGGGGATTGAACCCACAACCTCTTGAATAGATGAGAGAGTTAGGAGGAAAGTAAAGGAGAAATATAAAAGGAGGTGAATGGGGATTGAACCCACAACATCTGGGATAAGTGAGAAAGTTAAAAGATAAATTAAGAAAAAAAAATGAGCTTGTGAGGGATTGATCCCACAACCTTCTTGCCTTGGACGAAAAATAGAGGAGAAAAGGAAAGGAAATATTATGGGGTTGATGGGGATCGAACTAGGGTCCCCCAAATCTGAAAAATGCAATGACCAAGTTTAAAATAAGATTAAGTGTTATCCAAGGGATTCGAAATCGGGTTCCCTTGCCCAATTGTGTATTGACACATAAGTCATACGTAAGTAAATATTTAATGAATGCTGCCTCTAAAGATCAAAATCAATATCTTGGCATATCTACAAGATGCATAAGTCTTGTACCACATAATCTTGGGTAAACATGAATCACTTAGACAAACTATGAATGAAGCCTCATGGCTTGTATGTATAGACACATAAGTCTAACATACGTTCAAAAGTAAGTGAACCTAAGATGTATGAAATGAAATGATGAACCCTAGAAGGGTTAAGTATGAGTTTAAGATACACTAAATGGCCAAGTGCATTGGCATATGATGAGATGAACAATGAAATGATGAAATGACCAATGAAATAATGAAACCCTAGAAGGGTTAAGTAAGGGTGTGAAACACACCAAATGGCCAAGTGCATTGGCATATGATGAAATGAACATTTACGTAATAAGAGGTGAATAACTATGAAAAGCAAAGGTGCTAATGATGATGAATGTGGTGACAACATGATATGAGGCTAATGTAAATGATGAGAGCAATCTCAAATGAGCCTAAGTAAATGTTACCAATACGTACTCACATATGAGAGTGTAAGATAATAAAGAGACGAGTCTCTATGAACACTCTAATGAGAGTATTGAGCTTAACACACTCAATACAAATGATGAGATGAGAAATCATCTAATGAGCTATGATGTCCTCACACTAGAAGCCAGCTTCCATGACGTATGAGATGAATGTAATGGAACTTTATACTGAGCACTGATAGACTAGCTATGAGCGGTGATGCCTTCTTTTGGGAAGGGCGGAGGTTCACGTAACTCTCATGAGATGAGACTGTCTGGCTTAACGGGTATGGGTCTCCTTATATCTCCTAGTCTTCGAACTTATATTGCCAATATAGGGATCTGGCGGGGTTAAATTCCCATGTACGCTAGCATGTTTTTGGGTCACTTTGGTCGGTGATTCCACCTCTTTTCGGTGTGGGAGAGACACTGGATTTCATGATGCTCACATGATCTATGTCGGTTAAAGTTAAAGTTCCCAATGAATGAATGAGGCCAGCCTCAAATGATGCACATAATGAAATGAATGATGCCAAAGGTGTTAGGATAGGATAATCAAAAGGTGAGTTAGTTTCAAGTAATGACATTAGGTCATTCTTGGTCATTGCACAACGAACCTAATGAAAGTCTTAAACTACATCCTAGGTATAACCGGTGTTTACACTAGCCTATGAATGAAATGAAATGGAGTACGTATGTATGAACGAAGCAGACTCTGTGTTTGCTAAGGAAGATTCCCTAGTTGAGGTCCCATCTGTTGAGCCCTCATTTCTGGGAGGTCTTAATGTTCAGTCCATGATTCCAAGGTCTCATGGCATATGAATGAATGACAATAAAGAAGTTATGTGCTACATGCAAAAGGTGTTGTATGCTATATGATATGTGCTATGTGTAAATGTTATGTGCTGTGTGCAAATGTGAAAAGTATGATGATGTATGTTATTCTTATGGCATAACTTTCCTATTCCAAATCTGGAAAGCCCACTGACTTTCCTAATCCAAATTTGGAAAGCTCATTGACTTTCATAATCCAAATTTGGAAAGCTCATTGACTTTCCTAATCCAAATTTGGAAACTTTCCTAATCTCAATTTTGCAAGTCCATTGACTTGACTTCCAAAAATCATGTTGTTAGGAAAGACCTATTCTTTCTCATGCATGTCCTTGGTGTGTGCTTGCATATACCCATACTTAGTACAAGTGTGTACTAACCCTATACAAACTCTACTATTTTAGGTGCAGGCACAGGTGGACGATAGAGCTACAGGATCATCGTTGCAGTTATCCGGACATCCAGCATTCATCCGGAGTTGGTAGGTCGTCATGCTTTCGAGGATGATACTGTTTTATGTTCTAGCTTAGTTTTAGAGTTGAGCTAGTGGAGCATGTTCCACTAGCGTTTCTTTCCTATTTTATTCAGACTATGTATTGGTGCCATTTTGGCAATTATACAATTAAGATTTATTGAACTATTTCTTTCAGTTGCTTATCTCTTAATGTTAGATGGTTGATGGTGAACAATTACGTATTAATGAGAATATTTTTTTTTAAGTGTGTTAGGAAACAAAAAGTTTCAAATTTTCCGCTAAAATTAACCTATCTAAAGTAAGAATAACGTAAGTAGGCTTGTCTGCGACCTCTGAGAGGTCAACGACGCCGGTCTCATCTGGGGTCTACACTCCGGTCGTGACAAAGTTGGTATCAGAGCACTAGGTTAAATTTCGAGAATAATGATTTCACATCAACCACATTGAGTAGTTTCTAAGTCATGGTAGTGAAGTGCACCACTATCCTGAATTAGACACTGCATGATGCGTAGGAAAATTTCCCTTTTTCCAATCTTATCGTGCTTTTCCTAATGTCTGAGTTCTTGGTGGTATGAGCGTGTCTAACATCAACCCCTGTTGTTTTTCAGAGAATGAACCCTAGGAGGGCTATTGGTCAGAGGAGTAGGGGGGCAGCTGCTGGGGGCAATCGAATTCCACCCCAGGCCCCAGCTGAAGGAGTGGACATGCCGGTTAACCCAGCTGGGTTGACCGATGCTGAGGTGAGGGAATATTTGGCCCAGATGGCACAGGCCATCACGATGCAGGCTCAGGCTATGACTGCCCAAGTCAACCGGCAGGATGTTCAGAGGGAGAACCCACCATTTCGCAGCATGGCTGACAGACTGCGAGATTTCACGAGTATGAAACCTCACATATTCACAGGGGCTAAGACATCGGAGGATCCTCAAGAGTTTGTAGATGAGGTGCATAAGATCCTGGTGGCTATGGGGGCCACTGATATTGAGAAGGCTGAGCTGGCTTCCTATCATCTCAAGGATGTTGCACAGACTTGGTGCAAGATGTGGCAAGATAGTCGTGTCTTAGGTGGAGTGCCAGTCACTTGGGAGCTGTTCAAGACAGCATTTCTAAAGAGGTTCTTTCCCAAAGAGATGAGGGAATCCAAGGTTGAAGAGTTCATCAACCTTAAACAAGGATCCATGATAGTCAGGGAGTATTCCCTGAAGTTTGTTAAGCTATCCAGGTATATTACTTTCCTTAGTATTTAATAGCAAGATTGAGGAGAGTACTGAGGCTTGTTGAATTATCCAGGTATGCTACTTCCCTGGTTTCGAACAGCAGGGATGAAATGAGTAGGTTCCTCACAGGAATTAATGGAGACCTGGAGGAGGAATGTCGGTCTACGATGCTCCATGATAATATGAACCTTTTCAGGTTGATGGTGCATGTACAGCAGGTGGAGGAGAGCCGTAGAAAGAGGGGTATTCGTGATGTTAGGAGGCCTAGGCCTCACGATCAGGTAGGTCCCAGCCACGGAGGCCAAAGAAATAACTTTGGCGTCCGTGAGCAGCCAAGGTTTAAGAAGGGACTATCATACCAAAGGGAGTCAAGTTCATCCAGTGGTCTCTATGATAGGGATTCCGAGTCCAGAGATAAGAGAAACAAGGAAGTATATACACCTAAGAAAAGGCAACCTTGCAGGAAGTGTGGCAGACAGCATGGAGGAGAGTGTATGATGGGCTCTAACGCTTGTTACAGCTGTGGAAAACCGGGACACATGGTGAAGGATTGTCCGAATAGAGAAAGTCAAGAACAAGGGAAGGAGAGAGTTCAGACTAATGGCCCAAATGAAGAGGCTCCAAGGAGGCAACGATTCTTCGCATTCAAGTCTAGGGGTGCAGGGGAAGGCACTTCTGATGAAGTCTTAGGTGCGTAGCCTTAATTAGCCTTTCATATATTTGACTGTGTATGGTGTTTATGCCCTAGTATGAGGTTAATATGTTTGAAGTCATCATGTTGGTTGCTGATTTATATGACTTTTATGTTGACTTATGTTGTATACTTTGATGAGACTAGTTTAGGGAAGAATTCCTTAGTCTATTAATATGAAGCTAATAGTAGGTTTCAAGGATGTGTACCATCATGTTAAGATGTGAATCAGATATTCACCCATGGAAGTATTGAAGTACCTACGTATGTGTACGTTCTATAGATGACATACTTATTGTTAGTAAAGAGTAGTGTCATTCGGGGACGAATGTTCCTAAGGGGGGGGATAATGTAACAACCGTAAAAAAATGAATAAGCTAAATGTTTAAGGTGTCAAGAATGCTTGCGATTAGACAAAGGTTCACACGGATTAATACGTGTAGAACCAAACCTCAGAACCCTTACTACGACCAAGCCAACTAACTTGGGGAGTTAGTTGAGCTTGGAAAGGTTGTAACCAACCAAGTACGGCTCTCAAAAATGAAGATTTAATCGAATGAGTCTTTACCGGACTTAAAAAGAAGAAATTTTAAGTTTTGAGGGTCTAAGGGTAAAATGGTCTTTTACCAGGCTAGGGGTAATATCGTAAATACCCTAAATATATAATTAATTAATTATTTAATAAAGTGGGGGGGGGGGCAATTTGGGGAGAGAGAGCCGAAATTGGTCTCTTGAAATGAAGTCTTGCTCCACCCGGGTTCGAACCTAGGTGGGAGCAAGGATTTAATATGATTTTTATTATTATTGGTGAATTAATTTAATAAATTTATAATTAATGGCTGATGTAAAAAGGAAAATCAGATCTTATTATTATTTATTATTTTTTTACTTATTAATTAATGTTTTTTTTAAATTGACTAAGTCTTGCCAACTATCCTAGTTTTAAGATGCACTATCTTACACTATCTCTCTCCCTCAAGCCTAAATCTCTCTCTCTCTCATCCAAATTATTTTTCTTGGCTGCAAAAACAGAAGATAAAAACATTAGAAAGCAATCAAAAGTTCTCTAAACTCAAAGAACTTACAAAAAAAAATATACAAGCAAGCAAGCTAACTTAAGAAACGAAAACTTTGCATCATCTTCTCGACGGGTTTGTGTTGAAGGTTTAGGGGAGGAGTTTGGCAGCACTTGGAAGGTGTGGAAAGCTACAAAAAGGTATGGGTTTTCTCTCTTGGAATCCTTTCTCCAAGAGGAATTTCTTTCTACAAAAGTCGACATATGAAACTAGGGATGTCCCCTTGAATGTTGAACTCCTTGTCCCTAGTCTCCTTCCAATTTCAATATAAATTAGTTTAGAAATCATGTTGGTGGTATGTTTTCTGGTAGCTAAGTGTGAAATATGATGTTCCTTGTGATTTTATGTTTGGAAATAGAAAGCATGTTCAATGATGTCAACCGAAAATGATGTGGTGCAATGTGTAAAATGTTTGTTGTTGTTCTCTGTTTTGAAGTCTTAAAATGGCTTGTTTGATGATTGGAATTATTGTGCATAAGGTGTGTAAATTGTGATGTTAAATGAAGTGTAAGGTGGCTGATCATAAGTGGAAAAATCTAAGCTAAAACAACAATGAATCTACACCTAAGAATGTGTTAAACGAATCGTGAAAGTACCTCAAAACGAACGTATGAATGTTGTTAAATAAAGGCTAGAAAATTTAATAAAATTTCCAGCACTTGTTGATGGAATTTTCAGCAAGAATACTTGAGGTTGAGAGGTTTAATAATATATTTAAAATATGTGAGGTCAGTGGGGATTGAACCCAAGACCTCACTACATGAAAGTTGGAAAAAAAAATGAGAGGTGTGGGATTCAAACCCACAACCTCTCGGCCAAACAAGAGAGTAAGAGGGGAATTTTAAATTAGAAAAATAAATGAGGAGAGTGGGGATTGAACCCACAACCTCTTGAATGGATGAGAGAGTTAGGAGAAAAATAAAGGATAAAAATAAATGTGGAGAGTGGGGATTGAACCCACAACCTCTTGAATAGATTAGAGAGTTAGGAGGAATGTAAAGGAGAAATATAAAATGAGGTGAATGGGATTGAACCCACAACCTCTTGGATAAGTGAGAAAGTTAAAAGATAAATTAAGAAAAAAAAATGAGCTTGTGAGGGATTGATCCCACAACCTTCTTGCCTTGGACGAAAAATAGAGGAGAAAAGGAAAGGAAATATTATGGGGTTGATGGGTATCGAACTAGGGTCCCCCAAATCTGAAAAATGCAATCACCAAGTTTAAAATAAGATAAAGTGTTATCCAAGGGATTCGAAATCTGGTTCCCTTGCCCAATTTTGTATTGACACATAAGTCATACGTAAGTAAATATTTAATGAATGCTGCCTCTAAAGATCAAAATCAATATCTTGGCATATCTATAAGATGCATAAGTCTTGTACCACATAATCTTGGGTAAACATGAATCACTTAGACAAACTATGAATGAAGCCTCATGGCTTGTATGTATAGACACATAAGTCTAACATACGTTCAAAAGTAAGTGAACCTAAGATGTATGAAATGAAATGATGAACCCTAGAAGGGTTAAGTATGAGTTTAAGATACACTAAATGGCCAAGTACATTGGCATATGATGAGATGAACAATGAAATGATGAAATGAACAATGAAATAATGAAACCCTAGAAGGGTTAAGTAATGGTGTGAAACACACCAAATGGCCAAGTGCATTGGCATATGATGAAATGAACATTTACGTAATAAGAGGTGAATAACTATGAAAAGCAAAGGTGCTAAAGATGATGAATGTGGTGACAACATGATATGAGGCTAATGTAAATGATGAGAGCAATCTCAAATGAGCCTAAGTAAATGTTACCAATACGTACTCACATATGAGAGTGTAAGATAATGAAGAGACGAGTCTCTATGAACACTCTAATGAGAGTATTGAGCTTAACTCACTCAATACGAATGATGAGATGAGAAATCATCTAATGAGCTATGATGTCCTCATACTAGAAGCCAGCTTCCATGACGTATGAGATGAATATAATGGAACTTTATACTGAGCACTGATAGACTAGTTATGAGCGGTGATGCCTTCTTTCGGAAAGGGCGGAGGTTCACGTAACTCTCATGAGATGAGACTGTCCGGCTTGACGGGTATGGGTCTCCTTATATCTCCTAGTCTTCGAACCTATATTGCCAATATAGGGATCTGGCGGGGTTAAATTCCCATGTACGCTAGCATGTTTTTGGGTCACTTTGGCCTGTGATTCCACCTCTTTTCGGTGTGGGGGAGACACTGGATTTCATGATGCTCACATGATCTATGTCGGTTAAAGTTAAAGTTCCCAATGAATGAATGAGGCCAGCCTCAAATGAATGCACATAATGAAATGAATGATGCCAATGGTGTTAGGATAGGATAATCAAAAGGTGAGTTAGATTCAAGTAATGACATTAGGTTATTCTTGGTCATTGTACAACGAACCTAATGAAAGTCTTAAAATACATCCTAGGTATAACCGGTGTTTACACTAGCCTATGAATGAAATGAAATGGAGTACGTATGAATGAACGAAGCAGACTCTGTGTTTGCTAAGGAAGATTCCCTAGTTGAGGTCCCATCTATTGAGCCCTCATTTCTGGGAGGTCTTAATGTTCAGTCCATGATTCCAAGGTCTCATGGCATATGAATGAATGACAATAAAGAAGTTATGTGCTACATGCAAAAGGTGTTGTATGCTATATGATATGTGCTATGTGTAAATGTTATGTGCTGTGTGCAAATGTGAAAAGTATGATGATGTATATTATTCTCATGGCATAACTTTCCTATTCCAAATCTGGAAAGCCCACTGACTTTCCTAATCCAAATTTGGAAAGCTCATTGACTTTCCTAATCCAAATTTGGAAAGCTTATTGACTTTCCTAATCCAAATTTGGAAACTTTCCTAATCTCAATTTGGCAAGTCCATTGACTTGACTTCCAAAAATCATGTTGTTAGGAAAGACCTATTCTTTCTCATGCATGTCCTTGGTGTGTGCTTGCATATACCCATACTTAGTACAAGTGTGTACTAACCCTATACAAACTCTACTATTTTAGGTGCAGGCACAGGTGGACGATAGAGCTACAGGATCATCGTTGCAGTTATCCGGACATCCATCATTCATCCGGAGTTGGTAGGTCCTAATGCTTTCGAGGATGCTACTGTTTTATGTTCTAGCTTAGTTTTAGAGTTGAGCTAGTGGAGCATGTTCCATTAGCGTTTCTTTCCTATTTTATTCAGACTATGTATTGGTGCCATTTTGGCAATTATACAATTAAGATTTATTGAACTATTTCTTTTAGTTGCTTATCTCTTAATGTTAGATGGTTGATGGTGAACCATTACGTATTAATGAGAATATTTTTTTTAAGTGTGTTAGGAAACAAAAAGTTTCAAAATTTCCGCTAAAATTAACCTATGTAAAGTAGGAATAATGTAAGTAGGCTTGTCTGCGACCTCTGAGAGGTCAACAACGCCGGTCTCGTCTGGGGTCTACACTCCGGTCATGACAAAGTACACTTTGTACAAACCCCAAACTCAACAAGTGATCATCAATCCTGCTATACCAAACTGTTGGATCTTGTTTTGAAGCAATAAAGAGCCTTTTAAAGTAGACATACTTTTTTTCCTTGCTCAAAAAAACCCTTTGTGCTTCTATTGCTAGCAACAATCTAATGGTATCCAATCGGGCTACTGGAGCAAAGGTGTCCGAGTAATCAACACCAAATATTTGGGCATATCCCTTGACAACAAACCTAGCCTTGTATTTATTGATAGAACCATCAGAATTGAGCTAGGTTCTAAATACCCATTTTACTTTAATGACCTTTCTATCTTTGGGTCGATCAACTAACTCCCAAGTTTTATTTTTCTTTATCATTAGCCTCTCCTGCTCCATGACATTTCTCCACTTTTTATCTTGAAGTGCTTCATCGTGCCCGGCAGGCTCACAAACTGCCACATTACTTTGTTGGTAAATGTCAGAGAGTTGTCTTGTACCTATAATTGGAAGATCATCCACCACCTCATTTTTCCAGTGATAAGATGCCTTCTCTATAACATCCCAAGACCATACCCTAGAAGTTAGAGGACTCTTGGAGTGCAACCAGCGTACTCGACCTCTCGGAGGTCTTATACAAGCCCTTCCGTATCGTTCATCACAAATACGTAGTGAAAAGTAGTGCGGAATTACAATACTTCAATAAGAATAATAAAAGACATCTATGCCCTCGAGTCAAATGAGGACATACTTCAACTTCTTTTGAAAGATGCTACGATACAAGTCTTGCTTCCCAAATGCTCCTCACCTACCAACCACTATATAGATAGATAAAAACATGGAATTAGTAAAACCACTTGTACTAAGTATGACATAATGCATAAAAATTATGAAAACAGACATTTTTTTGAAATATGCATCTTTTCATTTAAATATCATAATATAATCATAAGAACAACATTTTAACATCTTAGAAACACATAAGAAATCACTTAAGCCAATTATCACATTTTTAAGGCAACTTTAGAGTAACCTCAATTCACTGTACAGTGAAGTTCTTCACTGTTACATTGAAGTCTCTTCACTTCACATAAGACACCTTCTAGCATGTAATTATCCCACTAAAATCTATCCTAAGATTCACTTAAGTCGTACAAAGAGAGACCGCCCATACACCCTCTCTAAGCATGCCTAAACGATCCTCAAGACTACTTAGAATGAGACACATACATACTCACAATACACCAATCACATAACATATAAGATATGTCATTCTCTTTACCAAGGCTATCAAAAGACTTACTTAAGTACTACTAGAAGAGAACGCCCATACACTCTCTTCAAGGTTACCTAAATAATCCCTAAGACAACCTAAGTTTAGATCATGCCCAAAGTATCAACCAACTTCCCTAACTAGAGTCATTCTCAAGACTTCCCTAGATAAGACATGAAGAGATCATCCCTTATGCCCCCTTCACACTTTAACTAAGGAATCCTTAAGTTACTCTAGATTAGGTACTCATTCATTTACATTTTTTCTTAACCTAAGTCATTACACTCCTTATTTCATTTAAGAGACATTCATCACATAAGGACATTCAAGTAATGGTCTTGGAGAAGACCTAGGGACTCTCACTAACATCTTCAAAGCCTATTGTGCAATGTCTAGATAGCATCCCATACCACCACCTAAACTTCATAGAACATCTCTAATGCTAATAGGTATCCCACGTGATGAGAATAGGCAATACTCGACATAAACCATGGTAGCAAAACATGGAATCTAGAGTTCTATCCTACTCCGGTGGGGTTGTTCTACTTGCCAATGGTAGAACTTTGACACATCCGATGTAGGCACATGGTTAAGGAATATGAAGGGATTACTTTGTATTCTAGCCTCATCCTTTAACTAGAAATACTTCCCTTACCATACTCACTCGGTGCTAGACTTTGTTCTCAAAGATTTAATTCACATTAAGGTTTATACAAAGGGCTTCCATATCAAGTTCATTACCCAATTAAATTTACCCTACAAAAGAGGTCCCCTAGGGCTGCCTTACAATGGCTACAAGCAGTTCATCAAGACTTTCCTAAGGTTTTATATTATGCCGTTCCAGCCAATTAACCTTAAGTCCATCATTCATTACATGAAGGATACCATTACGGCTTTCGACTTCAAGTTTCATAACCCACTAGGTTCAATGTTTCACATAAAGGACCCTCTTATCATCATTCGAAGGTCTCACATATAATTCATACATTCAAGACTAAGATGATTTAGCCTCATAAGTCAAGACATCACATCCTCATATTTGTACATGCATCAAGTAAGGGACACAAGTCTACCTAAACTAGAAACAACATACTTCACTTTAACACATATTACATGTCATTCTAGAATCACATAGGAACAAACATTATCATCTTTAAGTCATCCTATTCACTATATTATCATCATCAATTTAACCATTATAGACTCATATAGCCAATTATGAAGAATGATGCATCAATTCTAGGACTACACATACAAGATATAGTCCTAGTCTAACATGATCACTTACATAGTATCAATAGAAGAAACCCATACTTTCACATGACTTCACATTATAAACTAAGCAAATCATCATAATCTTTCAAGTAGTGCTGATAAGGACATGATCATCATAATACTTAAAATAATGCCGACAAGGCCACATCAATCACATAACACCGCCACCATAAGTGGACCAAACAAATCCCAACATAATTCAAGAAATATAATACTTAAAATAAAGAGAAATAGGGAAGCATACCAGCAATCCTTTCTCTCCACTTCAATCCATGTCTAAATCATCCAATTCAATACCATAAGGACCTTACTTATGGCCATGAACATCAATTCAATGCATAAACTATAATACTCAATGAATCAAAATCAAATCAATATAGATTCATCAATCTAATACCAATTAGACATCAATTGAATACAATTCTTACATTATTAGATAATCCATAGAAAACTACACCATACATCATAAGCATTAAGACAATATCACTTAACCCATAAAGTAGTCAAAAACTAGGGTTCATCAATAACATGGGTTTATAATAAATTGAGTTTAAAATAATCTAAATAACAACAATTCAATCAATATTCAATGATTAAAAACCTTAAATCCAAGAACCAATGGATAGATCATGAAATAGGTCAAGTTCATCTTTGAAAACTTTAAAAAACATCTTTGAATTTGGGATCCTTGATGAATAGAGTTTCAAGGATGAAAAACCATACCTCAATGATGTTAATACTCCAATTTTATGAAGAACAACCACTCAAATCCACAATCCAAGCTCTTCCTTGAGTTTTGGCTTCAATGGAGTTCTAAGGAATTTCTAAGAGAATTTGGATTTTGATTTGGAAGAATGAATTCTTCTAAGTGTTAAAGACATATATACATGTCTAAAATACCCCATAAACCCTTAAGGAACCACCAAACTTTCAATTTGGACGTGGGGTGAATTTACACTTTCACCCTTCACTTAACAGTGAAGCTGCGCGCACGGACAGTAGACGGTTGGCAGTCGACAGACCATTTGTCCTCAAATGGACCGTCCTGTCCTCCCGTCGTTTGGTTCAGAGACTCACCTTTGGTCTCTCCTATCCCCTAAAAAAGTCCCAACCGACTAGACACCACCAACGGGGTGTCGACTGACCTACTGGGCGTCGATTGCCAACCGTTGGTTAGGCTGTCTTGGATAGTCTTGGGCACCAACATGGTTCCTTCCTCAAGGACCCATGGATGATCCTTGGGGATGTTTGCTAGACGTTTCCAACCCAAAAATGTTTTTATATGAGTTTAGGACCTCTCACATGAATTTCACCAAAAACAAACACGTAAAACTCGACGAAACATGCTTAGACACACAAGGTCATTTAAAAGCACATCTTTCGAACGTCATGGACGTTCTTGGACGTTTGACCTCCAAACTTCACAAAAATTGACACACTTCATATAAACACCATGATAACTCATTTAAGGACCTCATAACCTCATGAATCACACATAAAGACATAGAACCACATATGAGGCACTTAGGTGACTTAGTCGTCGAACGTCTTAGTCGTCCCTTGACATTTGACTCTCAATGCACCTAAAACTCTAGACACTGACTCAATACAACATAATAGACCAGTTTAGGACCTTATAAAATCATGAAAGCCATGTTAGTCTCTAGCTTCACCTCAGTCATTTTCGGGATCTTACAATCTTCCCCACTTGGACAACATTCGTCCTCGAATGACACTTGCCACTCTCCGAACACTTCCAAGAATAGAGATTCAAATAGCAAATCAAAAACATAACATATAACACATAATCAAGGAGAAAACATCTATTTCACAAAATCAAGAGAATCACAACACAACAAGAAACTATAATAGATTATATAACTCATCAAGCTACAAAAACTCACATCCTTAATTCCAAATAACAAAAATCATTTTATATTCATTATTATACTTATAGACATCAGTTATAACCACTTTACAACAATTTTAGACCAAAGAATGAATTAGTCAAATTTCCAAAAATATTATAGTGAGCAGGCAGTACCTAGAGTGAATTAAGCAATTTTTCAAAAAATGCAACTTTTAAGCAATTCATGATAGAGACATGCTAATATGCAAGGTAATATCATATAAACATTTTTTACAACATGATCATGGCTTACAAAATACACAATGCAAGAAGTTAATAAAATTCAATTTAAACCAAACTCCTAAACACCATGCACATGCAACAAATTTCTAGGACTTTCTATCCCATCTATAACCATACGCCCCCACTTAGAAGGAACTCATATAACTAGAAAGAAATACAAGGACTTACCAACATCATCATGATCATCATCCGTCTTTTCTCCTCTATCCCGGAGTGCATAGAAACGAGCCTTTGCCTTTGGAACATCATCCTTTGGAACATTAGGAGCAACATTCTTACCATCTCTATTAGGACAATCTCTCACTTTGTGTCCATCTTTGCCACATCCAAATCAACTTCCGGTATCCCTTAGACACTCACCATAATGTTTCTTGCCACAAGAGATACATGTAGGCTTGACATTTTGAGAACCACCTCCTTTCTCAAATTTCACCTTAGGAGCACTAGGTCCATCTTAGGTTTGAGCCCTCTTTTAAAACCTAGGTTGCCCTTGATCACTTGCACCACTTCTTTTAAAGTTTCTAGAAATCCTTCCAAGTTTAGACTCTTTAATTGATTGTGCATACACCATGAGTCTAGATAAGGTCATATCATCATGTACCATAGCCGTACGACATTCTTCCCTCACTAAGTCGGCGACCCCGGTCACAAAACGACTAATATCATCCCTTGGATTAGACACTAGGGATTGTGCATATCTAGAAAACATTGAGAACTTCAAAGAGTACTCCTCAACACTCATATTGCCTTGCTTGAGGTTGATAACCTCCTCTACCATAACCTCCCTCCTCTCACGGGGAAAGTACTTACCTAGAAAAGCTTCCTTAAATTCTTTCCACTCAATAGGATCCGACTCCACCGGCCTATTATCCTTCCATTGAGTGTACCATATTTGATAAACATCCTTCAATCATATGAAGCCAATTCTACCTTCTCCCTAGAAGTAACCCCCATAGCACTAAACACCTTGTACACACCATCAAGGAACTCTTGGGGATCCTCTCCCACCTTAGAGCCAAGAAAAATAGGAGGATTCATCCTCACAAAGTCTCTCAACGTAGAGGTCATAGTGCTCTCCACAACATTCACCCTAGGCACCAAACTCAAATTCATTTGAGTAGTCACGGCTTGGGCTAAAGCAAACAAAGCCTCTCTAATCTCTCTATTAGTCAATTCCGAGGGAACCACCGGAACCTCATTACCTACTTCTACATTCGGAACTTGATCATCTTGGGGAGACACTTGAGCACCTTGAGCACATTGGACTCCTTGACCATCTTGAGGAACTTGCTCAACTTGAGGAGGAATTTCCTTATTCACCCTTTCCTCTTCCAACCTTCTAGCGGCCATCCTTCTAGTATTCATCTCCTAGAAACACAAGTAAACACATTAAGAAGGATACTCATAACATTTACTCTACGACACGATATAGGAGTAGAAAAGAAGGGAAACTCTATCGTCCTGTAGCCTCTCGCACATGAATGTGTCTCAACTCACACCGATGGTCGAGACTCTACTAGACGTGACTTAATGAGACTTTTTGGTTCCTAAGACTAATTTCACAACCTATGCTCTGCTACCAACCTTGTCACATCCCAAGACCATACACTAGAAGTTAGGTCACTTTTGGAGTGCAAGCAGCTAACTCGACCTCTCGGAGGTCTTATACAAGCCCTTTTGTATTGTTCATCACATATACATAGTGAAAAATAGTGCTGAATTAAAACTTTTCACAAAACATTTCATAGTCTTTAAAAAAGCTTTCATATAAAAACAAAATAGGAAATACTAAGTCTCAATCTCATCAATCTTAGACACAAAAGTACTTGGGACACGGCCCATACGCAATAGAGAATATAGTAATACTACGTCTATTACAATACTTCAATAAGAACAATAAAAGACATCTATACCCTCGAGTCAAATGAGGACATACTTCAACTTCACTTGAACGATGATACGATCCAAGTCTTGCTTCCCAAATGCTCCTCACCTACCAACCACTATAGACATAGATAAAAGCTTGGAATTAGTACAACCACATGTACTAAGTATGACATAACGCATAAAAATCATGAAAACGAACATATATTTTAAATATGCATCTTTTCATTTTAAATATCAAAATATAATCATAAGAACAACATTTTAACATCTTAGAAACACATAAGAAATCACTTAAGACAATTATCACATTTTTAAGGCAACTTTAGAGTAACCTCAATTCACTGTATAGTGAAGTTCATCACTGTTACAATGAAGTTCATCACTGTTACAGTGAAGTTCTTCACTGTTACATTGAAGTCTCTTCACTTAACCTAAGACACCTTCTAGCATGTAATTATCTCACTAAAAGCTATCCTAAGATTCACTTAAGTCATACAAAATGAGACCGCCCATACACCCTCTCTAAGCATGCCTAAACGATCCTCAAGACTACTTAGAATGAGACACATACATACTTACAATACACCAATCAGATAACATATAAGATATGACATTCTCTTTACCAAGACTATCAAAAGACTTTCTTAAGTACTCCTAGAAGAGAACTCCCATACACTCTCTTCAAGGTTACCTAAATAATCCCTAAGACTTCCTAAGTTTAGATCATGCCCAAAGTATCAACCAACTGCCCTAACTAGAGTCATTCTCAAGACTTCCCTAGATAAGACATGAAGAAATCATCCCTTATGCCCCCTTCACACTTTAACTAAGGAATCCTTAAGTCACTCTAGATTAGGTACTCATTCATTTACCTTTTTTCTTAACTTAAGTCATTACACTCCTTATTTCATTTAAGAGACATTCATCACATAAGGACATTTAAGTAATGGTCTTGGAGAAGACCTAGGGACTCTCACTAACATGTTCAAAGCCTATTGTGCAATGTCTAGATAGCGTCCCATACAACCACCTAAACTTCATAGAACATCTCTAATGCTAATAGGTATCCCACATGATGAGAATAGGAGATACCCGACATAACAATGGTAGCAAAACATAGAATCCAGAGATCTATCCTACTCCGATGAGGTTGTTCTACTTGCCAATGGTAGAACTTTGACACATCCGATGTAGGCACATGGTTAAGGAATATGAAGGGCTTACTTTGTATTCTAGCCTCATCCTTTAACTACAACTACTTCCCTTACCATACTCACTCGATGCTAGCCTTTGTTCTCATAGATTAAATTCACATTAAGGTTCATACAAAGGGCTTCCATATCAAGTTCATAACCCAATTAAATTTACCCTACAAAAGAGGTCCCCTAGGGCTGCCTTACAATGGCTACGAGAAGCTCATCATGACTTTACTAAGGTTTTATATGATGCCGTTCCAGCCATTCAACCTTAAGTCCATCATTCATTACATGAAGGATACCATTACGGCTTTCGACTTCAAGTTTCATAACCATACCACTAGGTTCAACGTTTCACATAAAAGACCCTCTTATTATTATTCAAGGTATAACATATCATTCATACATTCAAGACTAAGATGCTTTAGCCTCCTAAGTCAAGACATCGCATATTCATATTTGTACATGCATCAAGTAAGGGACACAAGTCTACCTAAACAAGACACAACATACTTCACTTTAACACAAATTACATGTCATTCTAGAAGCACATAAGAACAACCATTATGATATTTAAGTCATCCTATTCACTACTTTATCATCATCAATTTAACCATTATAGACTCATATAGACAATTAGGAAGAATGATGCATCAATTCTAAGACTACACACAAAAGACATAGTCCTAGTCTAACATGATCACCTACATAGTATCAATAGAAGAAACACATACTTTCACATTACTTCACATATAAGTATATATGCTCATACTTCACATAATCAACTACACAAATTGTCATAATCTTTCAAGTAGTGCCGACAAGCCCATGATCATCATAATATATAAAATAACGTCGACAAGGCCACATCAATCACATAACACCGCCACCATAAGTGGACCAAAACCAATCACAACATAATTCAAGAAATATAATACTTAAAATAAAGAGAAATTTGGCAGCGTACCACCAATCCATTCTCTCCACTTCAATCCATCTCTAAATCATCCAATTCAAATACCCTAAGGCCCTTACCCATGGTCATAAACATCAATTCAATGCATAAACTATAATTCTCTGTCACGACCGGAATCTAGACCCCAGACGAGACCGGCGTAGTTGACCTCTCAGAGGTCGCAGACAAGCCTCTTCTTGCATTTATCACATTCATACAGTTAATTTTAGCGGAAAATTTGGAATTTTTTATTTATAGTTGAAGTATACATAGACTTCATATAAACACATATATTTAAGGAAGTTCATTGCTAATACATCAACCATCTAATTATAAGATCATGCAACTTGAAAGAAATGAAATCTCATGTCATAAGTAATACTTGCCAAAATGGCATCATTACAAGTGTCTGAATAAAATAGGAAAAAAATACTAGTGGAACCTACCCCACTAGTTCAAACCTACTACTAAGCAAGAAATAAAAAGGCAGGCATCCTCGAATGCATGAGGACATACCAAGTCCAGATGAAATCTCTGAGTCCGAACAGCTGCAATGATACCCTCAACATCCACCTGAGCCTGCACCTAAAATAGTAATATTGTATGGAATTAGTACACACTTGTACTAAGTATGGGTATATGCAAGCACACACCACGAACATGCATGATTTAGAATAGCTCTCTCCTAACGATATGAGTTATGTAAAGTCAAGTCAGTGGACTTGCCAAAATCGGTTTAGGAAAGTCATGCCATGAGAGTAACATGCATCATCATGTGTATCATATTGCACACAACACATAACATATTGCATATAGCACATAACATATTGCATATAAGACATATCATATTTCATTTCATTCGTTCATATGCCATGAGACCTTGGAATAATGGACTTAACATTAGGACTTCCCAAAATGAGGGCTCAACATATGGGACCTCAACTAGGGAGCCTTCTTTAGCAAACACAGAGTCTGCTTCATTCATTCATACGTACTTCATTTCATTTCATTCATAGGCTAGTGTAAACACCAACTATACCTAGGATATTGTTTAAGACTCTCATCGGGTTCACTGTGCAATGACCAAGAATGACCTAGTGTCATTACTTGAGTCTAGTTCACATCTTGATTATCCTATCCAAACACCTTTGGTATCGTTCATTTCATTGTGTGCATTACATGAGGCTGGCCTCATTCTTTCTTTGGGAACTTTAACTTTAACCGACATATATCATGTGAGCTCCATGAAATCCTGTGTCTACCCCACACCGAAAAGAGGTGGAATCACCGGCCAAAGTGAAACCTAAACATGCTAGCGTATATAGGGAATTGAACCCTGCTAGATCACTATGTTGGCTGCATAGGTTCAAAGACTAGGAGATATAAGGAGACCAATACCCGTATGGACGGACAGTCTCATCTCATGAGAATTACACGAACCTCTGCCTTCCCGAAAGAAGGAATCGCCACTCATAGCTTGTCTATCGGTGCTCAGTATAAAGTTCCATTACATTCATCTCATACATCATAGAAGCTGGCTTCTAGCATGAGGACATCATAGCTCATTAGATGATTTCTCATCTCATAATTAGTATTAAGTATATATTAACTTTAATACTTTCATTAGAGTGTTCATATAGACTGGTCTCTTCATTAACTTTACACTCTCATAAGTGAGTACGTTTTGGTAACATTTACTTAGACTCATTTGAGATTGCTCTCATATTTCACATTATCCTCTTATCATGTTGTCACCACATTCATTAGCCTTAGCACATTTGCCCTTCATAATTACTCACCCCTTTTAACGTGAATGATCATTTCATCATATGCCAATGCACTTGGCCTTTTAGTGTATTTCAGACTCTTACTTAATCCTTCTGGGGTCTCATCATTCATCAAATAACATCTTAGGTTCACTTACTTTATAAAGGTATGCTGGACTTATGAGTTCATGCACACAAGCCATGAGACTTCATTCATAGTTCATTTAAGTGATTCATATTACCCAAGATTATGTGGTACAAGACTTATGCATCTTGTAAGTATGCCAAGGTCTCAATTTTGATTCCTATAGGCAACATTCATTAATTATTTAATCACGTAAGACTTATGTGTCAATACGGAATCGGGAAAGGGAACCATATTTTAAATCCTTTGTATAATACTTGGTTAGTTTTCTTTATAATTTTTGTTGACATAAAAGTCTTAGCTAGGGACCCCGAAATCCATTCCACACGCCTACTTTGCCTTTATTTCTTTTCTTGATTTTTGTCTTAACCATTTCGTCCTGGGGATCCAAGATCGAATCCCCACGCCCACATTCTTTTCTTTTTCTTTCTTTACTTGATTCCTTCGTTTATACTAAGAGGGTGTGGGATCGAACCCCCACAGCCTGACCTTATTTTTTTTAATTGCATTTTCTCCTTACTTTCTCATTCGGCCAAGAGGTTGTGGGGTCGATTACCACATACCTCATTTTATTATTTCTTTATTTCATTTTTCTCTTCTCTCCTTCACCCATCCAAGAGGTTTTGGGTTCGAACCCCACATGCCTCGCTTTATTTTCTTTTATTTTTCTCCTTACTTTTCACTTGAGCTTTACCCCATTTCGAATCCCCCTAACCTCCTTTTTATTATTTAATTTTTTATAACTTGTATAAGGTGAGGTCTTGGGTTCAATTCCCACTGACCTCATGCATTTTAATTTTTTCTTAAAAAAACAAAAGTTTTATAGTAAGCTGGCCACTGGAAATTTGTTCACCCTTTTTGCAGTCCATTTTCACAACTTTTAAATGTTAGATTTAGGACAACTTTCGTGTAGAATGTAGTGCATCTTTAGGTGAGTTTTCATGGTTACTTTCGAAAATTTGATCACCTTCTTGCAGTCCATTTTTTCACCCTCTTTCACGTAAATATTAAGGCATTTCGAGTAGTTTCTAGGGAGATCTTTAGGTGCATTTTCAAGGTTACTTTCAGTCAAGAATTATCATTCAATTCAGCAACTTTGAACTCATATGAACATCACGTTTTTAACAGATTTATACACGTAAAATACAACAATTTAAATGTCAAATTTCATGCTTCAAGCCGAGACCAAAATCACAGTACACACGTGCACCCACAAGTTAACATACTTCACATTTTCGGAACACCTCTTTTATTTCTACATAATTCCGAATACACATTCAAACACGTAATCACAACCAGCCCTAAAATCATCTACCAGAAGTCATACCAATGCATACTTGAATCTTTCAAAGGATCTAATGACAGGGGCATGCAACAAGACAACCTTAGTTTTTGATTGTGAATAGTCTGAACCTTAGGGTTCTCTTGGGAAAGGGACCAAGAGGGAAGAAAACCCATACCTGAAGTCATTTAATGGGGTTCTAACGTGCTGCCAAAACCCCCACTAAGCCAACATCTCACCACCGAAATCACAAGCACAATCCGTCGCGAGCTTATTTTTTTTTACTTTTCGTTTTTAAACTTATTTTCTTTTTGAGTTTGAGCGACCAAGTTCTTGAATGTGGATAAACTTTGTTATATTTTTGTTCTGTTCTTTTGTTTTACAGAAAGTTAAGCGTGAAAGTGAGAGAGGAGTAGAGAGAAACGTGTGATAGTGTTAGCTTAGGATTTGGAGATTAGCTGGAGACTTAGTCAAATTAGGATTTATCATTAATTAAAAAAAACTAGTTTTTTTCCTTTTTCATAAGTCAGCAATTTAAATATTAATTAATTTAATTAATTCACTAAATACAATTTAATCAATTAGATCATTGCTTCCACCAAGGCTCGAACCCGGGTGGAGCTAGATTTCGCTTAAAGGGTCAAATTTGGCCACCTCTTCCCGAATTGCCCCTTAACCATATTGATTAATTAATTAATTAATTATTAGGGGTAATTACAATACTACCCTTATCTTGGAAAAGACCATTTTACCCCTAGACCCTCCAAACCTAAGATTCCCCTTTTAAGTCCAGTAAAACTCATCTGGGTGAATCTCTTCAATTCGGGTGACCTACATGGTTGGTTATCCCCTTGCCTTGATCAACTAACTCACCAAGTTTGTTGGTTTGGCTAGTGCATAGGTTCTGAGGTCTGGTTCTACGCGCAACAAGTCGTGTGAACCCGGTCTAATCTAGGCATTCTAGGTACGTTTAAGCATTACTTAGCATAGTCATTTTCAGGTTGTTACATTATCCCCCCCTTAGGAACATTCGTCCCCGAATGACACTACTCTTTACTATAAACAAGCCAGTCATCTATAGAACATATGCATACATAGGCAATTCAATACTCTTCATTGGTGAATATCTGATTCACATATTAGCATGATGGTGCACATCCTTGAAACCTACTAGCAGCTTCACATTAATAGACTAAGGAACTCTTTCCTAAACTAGTCTCATCAGGGCATACAACATAAGTAAACAAATAAGTCAGACAAATCAGCAACCAACATGATGACTCAAACATATTAACTTCATACTAGTGCATAAAACCATACATAGTCAAACACATGAAAGACTAATTAAGGCTACGCACCCGAGACTTCACCAGAAGTACCTTCCCTTACATCCCTAGACTTGAGTGTGAGGAATCGTTGCCTCCTTGGAGCCTCTTCACTTGGACCATTAGGCTGAACTTTCTCATTCCCTTTTTCTTGACTTCTCCTATTCGGACAATCCTTCATCATGTGACCCGGTTTGCCAAAACTGTATCAACTGTTAGAGCCCATCATACACTCTCCTTCATGCAGTTTTCCACACTTCCTACACGGTGGCCTCTCCTGAGGTGTATCTACTTCATTGTTCCTCTTAACTCTGGGCTCGAAATCCCTATCATAGTAACCTTTGGATGATTTTGACACCAAGATATCAAAATTTCATAAGGCATGATAAGATTAGAAGAAGAGAAATCTTCCTACGCATCATGCAGTCTCTAATAAATGATAGTGGTTCACTTCACAACCATAGCATAAAAACTACTCGATGTGGTTGATGTGAACTTATTATCCTTGGAATTTAACCTAATTCTCTTATACCAACTTTGGCACGACCGCAATCTAGACCCCAAATGAGACCAGCGTTGTTGACCTCTCAGAGGTCGCAGACAGGCCTCTTATTGCATTCATCACATTCATACGGTTAATTTTAGCAGAAAATTTGAAACTTTTTGTTTATAGTTGAAGTATACATAGAATTCATATAAACGGATATCTTTAAGGAAGTTCATTCCTCATACATCAACCATCTAATCATAAGATCATGCAACTTCAAAGAAATGGAATCTCATGTCATAAGTAATACTTGACAAAATGGCATCATTACAAGTCTCTAAATAAATAGGAAAGAAACACTAGTGGAACCTACCCCACTAGTTCAAACCTACTACTAAGCAAGAAATATAAAGGCATGCATCCTCGAATGCATGAGGACATACCAAGTTCGGATGAAATATCTGAGTCCGAACAACTGCAATGATACCCTCAACGTCCACCTGATCCTGCACCTAAAATAGTAATATTGTATAGAATTAGTACACACTTGTACTAAGTATGGGTATATGCAAGCACACACCACAAACATGCATGATTTAGAATAGCTCTCTCCTAACGATATGAGTTATGTAAAGTCAAGTTAGTGGACTTACCAAAATCAGATTAGGAAAGTCATGCCATCAGAGTAACGTGCATCATCATACGTATCATATTGCACACAACACATAACATATTGCATATAGCACATAACATATTGCATATAGCAAATATCATATTTCATTTCATTCGTTCATATGCCATGAGACCTTGGAATCATGAACTTAACATTAGGACTTCCCAAATGAGGGATCAACATATGGGACCTCAACTAGGGAGAGCAAACAAAGAGTCTACTTCATTCATTCATACGTACTTCATTTCATTTCATTCATAGGCTAGTGTAAACACCAGCTATACCTAGGATATTGTTAAAGAATCTCATCGGGTTCACTGTGCAATGACAAAGAATGACCTAGTGTCGTTACTTGAGTCTAGTTCACGTATTGATTATCCTATCCAAACACCTTTGGTATCGTTTATTTCAATGTGTGCATTACATGAGGCTGACCTCATTCTTTGATTGGGAACTTTAACATTAACCGACATAGATAATGTGAGCTCCATGAAATCCTGTGTCTACCCCACACCGAAAAGAGGTGGAATCACCGGCCAAAGTGAAACCAAAACATGCTAGCGTATATAGGGAATTAAACCCTGCTAGATCCCTATGTTGGCTGCATAGGTTCAAAGACTAGGTGATATAAGGAGACCCATACCCGTCTGGACGGACAGTCTCATCTCATGAGAATTACACGAACTCTTCCTTCCCGAAAGAAGGAATCGCCATTCATAGCGAGTCTATCGGTGCTGAGTATAAAGTTCCATTACATTCAGCTCATACATCATAGAAGTTGGATTCTAGCATGAGGACATCATAGCTCATTAGATGATTTATCATCTCATCATTAGTATTAAGTATATATTAACTTTAATACTTTCATTAAAGTGTTCTTAGAGACTGCTCTCTTCATTAACTTTACACTCTCATAGGTGAGTACGTTTTGGTAACATTTATTTAGTCTCATTTGAGATTGCTCTCATATTTCACATTAATCTCTTATCATGTTGTCACCTATTCATTAGCCTTACCACATTTGCCGTTCATAATTACTCACCCCTTTTTACGTTAATGTTCATTTTATTATATGCCAATGCACTTGGCCTTTTAGGTGTGTTTCACACTCTTACTTAGCCCTTCTAGGGTCTCATCATTCATCACATAACATCTTAGGTTCACTTACTTTATAAATGTATGCTGGACTTATGAGTCCACACACACAAGCCATGAGACTTCATTCATAGTTCATTTAAGTGATGCATATTACCCAAGATTATGTGGTACAAGACCTATGCATCTTGTAAGTATGCCAAGGTCTCAATTTTGATTCCTATAGGCAACATTCATTAATTATTTAATCACGAAAGACTTATGTGTCAATACGGAATTGGAAAAGGGAACCCTATTTTAAATCCTTTGTATAACACTTGGTTTGTTTTCTTTATAATTTTTGTTGACATAAAAGTCTTGGATAGCGAACCCGAGATCCATTCCCCACACCTACACTTCCTTTATTTCTTTTCTTGAGTTTTGTCTTAACCATTTCGTCCTGGGGACCCAAGATCGAATCCCCACGCCCACATTCTTTTCTTTTTCTTTCTTTATTTGATTCCTTCGTTTAGACTAAGAGGGTGTGGGATCGAACCCCCAGCCTCACCTTATTTTTTTTAATTGCATTTTCTCCTTACTTTCTCATTCGGCCAAGAGGTTGTGGGTTCGATTACCACATACCTCATTTTATTATTTCTTTATTTCATTTTTCTCTTCTCTCCTTCACCCATCCAAGAGGTTGTGGGTTCGAACCCCACACGCCTCGCTTCATTTTCTTTTATTTTTCTCCTAACTTTTCACTTGAGCTTTACCCCATTTCGAATCCCCCTTACCTCCTTTTTATTATTTAATTTTTTATAACTTGTATAAGCTGAGGTCTTGGGTTCAATTCCCACTGACCTCATGCATTTTATTTTTTCTTAAAAAACCAAAAGTTTTACAGTAAGCTGGCCACTGGAAATTTGTTCACCCTTTTTGCAGTCCATTTTCACAACTTTTAAATGTAAGATTTAGGACAACTTTCGTGTAGCATCTAGTGCATCTTTAGGTGAGTTTTCATGGTTACTTTCGGAAATTTGATCACCTTCTTGCAGTCCATTTTTTCACCCTCTTTCACGTAAATATTAAGACATTTTGAGTAGTTTCTAGGGAGATCTTTAGGTGCATTTTCAAGGTTACTTTCAGTCAAGAATTATCATTCAATTCAGCAACTTTGAACTCATATGAACATCACGTTTTTAACAGATTTATACACGTAAAATACAACAATTTACATGTCAAATTTCATGCTTCAAGCCGAGACCAAAATCACAGTACACACGTGCACCCACAAGTTAACATACTTCACATTTTCGGAACACCTCTTTTATTTCTACATAATTCCGAATACACATTAAAACACGTAATCACAACCAGCCCTAAAATCATCTACCAGAAGTCATACCAATGCATACTTGAATCTTTCAAAGGATCTAATGACAGGGGCATGCAACAAGACAACCTTAGTTTTTGATTGTGAATAGTCTGAACCGTAGGGTTCTCTTGGGAAAGGGACCAAGAGGGAAGAAATCCCATACCTGAAGTCGTTTAATAGGGTTCTAACGTGCTGCCAAAACCCCCACAAAGCCAACGTCTCACCACCGAAATCACAAGCACAATCCGTCGAGAGCTTGATTTTTTTTTACTTTTCGTTTTTAAACTTATTTTGCTTTTGAGTTTGAGCGACCAAGTTCTTGAATGTGGATAAACTTTGTTATTTTTTATTCTGTTCTTTTGTTTTACAGAAAGTTGAGCGTGAAAGTGAGAGAGGAGTAGAGAGAAACGTGTGATAGTGTTAGCTTAGGATTAGGAGATTAGGTGGAGACTTAGTCAAATTAGGATTTATCATTAATTAAAAAAAATCTGATTTTTTTCCCTTTTTCCTAAGTCTGCATTTTAAATATTAATTAATTTAATTAATTCACTAAATACAATTTAATCAATTAAATCATTGCTTCCACCAAGGCTCGAACCCGGGTGGAGCTAGATTTCGCTTAAAGGGTCTAATTCGGCCACCTCTTCTCGAATTGCCCCTTAACCATATTAATTAATTAATTAATTAATTAATTATTTGGGTTAATTACAATACTATCCTTAGCTTGGAAAAGACCATTTTGCCCCTAGACCCTCCAAACCTAAGATTACCCCTTTTAAGTCCGGTAAAACTCATCCGGGTGAATCTCTTCAATTCGGGTGCCCTACATGGTTGGTTCTCACCTTGCCTAGCTCAACTAACTCACCAAGGTTGTTGGCTTTGCTAGTTCATAGGTTCTGAGGTCTGGTTCTACGCGCAACAAGCCGTGTGAACCCGGTCTAATCTAGGTATTCTAGGTACGTTTAAGCATTACTTAGCATAGTCATTTTAAGGTTGTTACATTATCCCCCCCTTAGGAACATTCGTCCCCGAATGACACTATTCTTTAATAGAAATAAGCCAGTCATCTATAGAACATATGCATACATAGGCCATTCAATACTCTTCATTGGTGAATATCTGCTTCACATATTAGCATGATGGTGCATATCCTTGAAACCTACTAGCAGCTTTTCATTATTAGAATAAGGAACTCTTTCCTAAACTAGTCTCATCAGGGCATACAACATGAGTAAACACATAAGTCACACAAATCAGCAACCAACATGATGACTCAAACATATTAACTTCATACTAGTGCATAAAACCATACACAGTCAAACACATAAAATACTAATTAAGGCTACGCACTCGAGACTTCACCAGAAGTGCCTTCCCTTACACCCCTAGACTTGAGTGTAATGAATCGTTGCCTCCTTGGATCCTCTTCACTAGGACCATTAGGCTGAACTTTCTCATTCCCTTTTTCTTGACTTCTCCTATTAGGACATTCCTTCATCATGTGACCCGGTTTGTCACAAATGTAACAAGCGTTAGAGCCCATCAAACACTCTCCTCCATGCAGTTTTCCACACTTCCTACACGGTGGCCTCTCCTGAGGTGTATCTACTTCATTGTTCCGATTAACTCTGGGCTCGGAATCCCTATCATATCGACCCTTGGATGAACTTGACACCAAGAAATCAAAATTTCATAAGGCACGATGAGATTGGAAGAAGGGAAATTTTCCTATGCATCATGCAATCTCTAATTCATGATAGTGGTGCACTTCACTACCATAACTTAAAAACTAATCGATGTGGTTAATGAGAACTTATTATCCTTGGAATTTAACCTAATGCTCTGATACAAACTTTGTCACGACCGCAATCTAGACCCCAGACGAGATCGGCGTCGTTGACCTCTCAAAGGTCGCAGACAAGCCTCTTCTTGCATTCATCACATTCATACGGTTAATTTTAGTGGAAAATTTGAAACTTTTTGTATATAGTTAAAGTATACATAGACTTCATATAAATGCATATGTTTAAGGAAGTTCATTGCTCATACATCAACCATCTAATTATAAGATCATGCAACTTGAAAGAAATGGAATCTCATGTCATAAGTAATACTTGCCAAAACGGCATCATTACAAGTGTCTAAATAAAATAGGAAAGAAAAACTAGTGGAACCTACCCCACTAGTTCAAACCTACTACTAAGCAAGAAATATAAAGGCATGCATCCTCGAATGCATGAGGACCTACCAAGTCCTGATGAAATCTCTGAGTCCGAACAGCTGCAATGATACCCTCAACGTCCACCTGAGCCTGCACCTAAAATAGTAATATTGTATGGAATTAGTACACACTTGTACAAAGTATGGGTATATGCAAGCACACACCACGGACATACATGATTTAGAATAGTTCTCTCCTAACGATATGAGTTATGGAAAGTCAAGTCAGTGGACTTGCCAAAATCGGATTAGGAAAGTCATGCCATGAGAGTAACATACATCATCATACGTATCATATTGCACACAGCACATAACATATTGCATATAGAACATAACATATTACATATAGCACATATCATATTTTATTTTATTCGTTCATATGCCATGAGACCTTGGGATCATGGACTTAACATTAGGACTTCCCAATATGAGGGCTCAATATATGGGACCTCATTTAGGGAGCCTTCTTTAGCAAACACAGAGTCTGCTTCATTCATTCATACGTACTTCATTTCATTTCATTCATAGGCTAGTGTAAACACCAGCTATACCTAGGATATTGTTAAAGAATCTCATCGGGTTCATTGTGCAATGACAAAGAATGACCTAGTGTCGTTACTTGAGTCTAGTTCACCTCTTGATTATCCTATCCAAACACCTTTGGTATCGTTTATTTCAATGTGTGCATTACATGAGGCTGACCTCATTCTTTGTTTGGGAACTTTAACTTTAACCGACATAGATAATGTGAGCTCCATGAAATCCTGTGTCTACCTCACACCGAAAAGAGGTGGAATCACCGGCCAAAGTGAAACCAAAACATGCTAGCGTATATAGGGAATTAAACCCTGCTAGATCCCTATGTTGGCTGCATAGGTTCAAAGACTAGGTGATATAAGGAGACCCATACCCGTCTGGACGGACAGTCTCATCTCATGAGAATTACACGAACTCTTCCTTCCCGAAAGAAGGAATTGTCATTCATAGCGAGTCTATCGGTGCTCAGTATAAAGTTCCATTACATTCAGCTCATACATCATAGAAGCTGCATTCTAGCATGAGGACATCATAGCTCATTAGATGATTTCTCATCTCATCATTAGTATTAAGTATATATTAACTTTAATACTTTCATTAGAGTGTTCTTAGAGACTGCTCTCTTCATTAACTTTACACTCTCATAGGTGAGTACGTTTTGGTAACATTTACTTAGTCTCATTTGAGATTGCTCTCATATTACACATTAATCTCTTATCATGTTGTCACCATATTCATTAGCCTTACCACATTTGCCGTTCATAATTACTCACCCCTTTTTACGTGAATGTTCATTTCATTATATGCCAATGCACTTGGCCTTTTAGGTGTGTTTCACACTCTTACCTAGCCCTTCTGGGGTCTCATCATTCATCACATAACATCTTAGGTTCACTTACTTTATAAATGTATGCTGGACTTATGAGTCCACACACACAAGCCATGAGACTTCATTCATAGTTCATTTAAGTGATTCATATTACCCAAGATTATGTGGTACAAGACCTATGCATCTTGTAAGTATGCCAAGGTCTCAATTTTGATTCCTATAGGCAACATTCATTAATTATTTAATCACGTAAGACTTATGTGTCAATACGGAATTGGAAAAGGGAACCCTATTTTAAATCCTTTGTATAACACTTGGTTAGTTTTCTTTATAATTTTTGTTGACATAAAAGTCTTAGCTAGGGAACCCGAGATCCATTCCCCACACCTACACTTCCTTTATTTCTTTTCTTGGTTTTTGTCTTAACCATTTCGGCCTGTGGGACCCAAGATCGAATTCCCATGCCCACATTCTTTTCTTTTTCTTTCTTTCCTTGATTCCATCGTTTAGACTAAGAGGGTGTGGGATCGAACCCCCACAACCTGACCTCATTTTTTTTAATTGCATTTTCTCCTTACTTTCTCATTCGGCCAAGAGGTTGTGGGTTCGATTCCCACATACCTCATTTTATTATTTCTTTATTTCATTTTTCTCTTCTCTCCTACACCCATCAAAGAGGTTGTGGGTTCGAACCCCACACGCCTCACTTCATTTTCTTTCATTTTTCTCCTAACTGTTCACTTGAGCTTTACCCCATTTCGAATCCCCCTTACCTCCTTTTTATGATTTAAGTTTTTATAACTTGTATATGGTGAGTTCTTGGATTTAATTCCCATTGACCTCATGCATTTTTAATTTTTTTTTTACCAAAAGTTTTACAGTAAGCTGGCCGAAACAAATTTCAAGGAAGTGCCTTCTTGTCAAGTTTATCTCTTTTAACTTGTGGCACATCAAAGAAAAAAACACAAACAAATAATTTAATAAATCTTAGTGATTGTTTTAATTCATTCCAAGACTCAAATGGAGTTTTATTCAGCAATGCTTTAGTAGGAAAATGATTTTGGAGAAATATTATCGTATTAGCTGCCTTAACCCAGAAACCTTTCAGCAACTCTTTTTCATGCAACATGTACCACGACATATCCATTATATATATATTTATCCTTTTACTAAATCCATTTTGTTGCGGAGTACATGGGGCAGAAAGCTGATGAGTAATACCCGCTTCCTTACAAATTTGTTGAATTCTTCAGTATTATACACTTTTCCATTGTCAGAATGCAGGAAAGTTGTCCAGAACAAAAACACAGAAGGCAGCTGGAAATTCATATAGAGAGGCGACATAAAAAGGCCATCGACGGCCCGTCATTCAACCGATGGTCCGTAGGTGGTGACCGTCGATTGAAGTTTATATTAATGAAGAAACTCGGGGAAATCTGACCAAGTGTGGAACTACGGAGAGGATCAACGGTCCATGGATTGATCGATGGACGTACTGCTAGGTCATCGATGTGATCAGAGATAGTTCCAGTACCCGAAGTTTGAGAAATTTTAAGGATGGAGCAACGGAGGGCATCGACAAACCGTGTTGTTGGTCCGTCGATTGATTAAGAGATGATGCCATCGGAAGGAGAAAAAAAATGTCTAAGTCTCGACTGACAGAGGTAGGTAAGGACCATCGTTTTATCGATAGTCCGTTAGTAGAGGTCGTCGATCACAGCCGCATTTTTGGACAAACTTTCCTTATATCAATTCCTTTTAATTTAGGACTATGTTTTCTATTAATAGGGATTAAAACCTCGTTTTTGCGGTTAGATAATACTTGAAAACCAAATCCGAAACAAGTTTGATAAAAACTCAATCTTTACTTTTGCTTACTTGCTTACTTAGAAATATTGAAGAAACTTGTTTCACTAAAAAAAAAACCTTTAATTACTTTTTTTCGGAAAGATCTTGACTAAATAGATATAATCGTACATTGAAGTTAAGTCTAAACCATTTTCCTCGTGGGATGAACCCCAACCTACTGGTTGGTTTCTTTACTTAATACGACCGCTTATGCTTCTTTAGGGAGGTGTAATTTGAGCATATCAGTAGTGAAGAGAAAAATAACAAAAAATTAGCAATAAGGAAAACCACTATAGTTATATACTATACCACAGAATGACTCTTATTCCATGATTCCAATAATGAAGACAATATATATACCAAAGAATAATCCCAACAAGGGCTAGGCGTAGTCTTTATTGGTGTGTTCACCTGACATGATATTCATGTCCTTTATACTAGAGGTATGACACATTCCTTCAAAATCTTGCTCGAAAAAAGAATCAATTTCCAACATTATTTATTTTTCTCGTGTTAAAGACACCAAACTCTGTGAACAAATATATGTTTTTGTTAAAAATTGCTTCAAAGAGTATGCAAGAAAGAAAAGAACAGAGAAAATGCCCCTTAAACATGAAATGTATTTTTCTATAGTTAATAGATGAAGAATTGAACTTACAAATAATTAGTTACACAATCGACATTCATCTGAGCGTGTCCAACCTTCATTATTGATTAATCCTTGCTGGTTTTGTGAAAGGGGATAGACAAGGTTCTCATTGTAGATTTCCTAGGAGAAATGTGCCAAAGTTCGTAGCTTATGCATATCTAATAGAATCAGCCTTTAGATCGAACATCTTTTTGATAACCGACAGTGTATCTCCTCTTGAGTGTGTATCATCCCTTTGACCATATATCTTTTTGATAATCGATGGTGTATCTCCTCTTGATTCTATATCATTCCATATGCTCCAAAACAAGCAAAATCACACCTTTATTTCCCAACACTCGTAGCTTAAAATGGAAATTTTCTTCTCCTACACAAGGCGGGTTTGACCTTTCCCCATTTCTCATCAGCCATATCAACAGAAAAGATGCTCCAGGTCTCCCCTGACCTCTATAATCTCTAAGGAGACAATAAGTAGCCCAATGAAACTCACCGAGCGCATCCTATCCCCAAACTAATCGATATTTCTCCAAGACTCACTCTTTAAACTATATATTTTGACCTCAATAGTCGACACACACCCATTTTGGTAAATTGTAAATAAACACACTACCTTATAATCATCAGGAAACTCATACTATCCAAAACAATAATGAAATCAGTATTACTCATCAATATATATATTGAATGTAAAAAATCAGAGACTAATGTTTGAAGAATCTGTCCCCCTTCTCATTCCACAAAAGAAGAATATATATACATAAGATTGATCTTCTACTCCTAAAATATTTTCTAAAGATATTCTTTGATATTCTTATTCCTATAATATATCATATAATATATCTCATAGAATATAACGTCTCTCACATAGTTATATACACAATCTAAAGTTAAAATATTTAAAGATTTTTCTCTAAAAAAAACCTCCCCCCTCCCCCCCTCCCCCCCCCTCCGCTCAAGTTGGTGCGTGAAGATTTTGAATGCCCAACTTGCAAAGTAGGTATGCAAACTGATGTTTTCCTAATGCTTTTGTAAAAATATCAGTGAGCTGCACTTTAGAGGAAACATATGTTGGATGAATGTTTTCCTTCGTTATGTCATCTCAGAAAAAATGACAATCTATTTCTATATGTTTCGTCCTTTCATGAAATACTGGGTTCTTTGCTATATGCAGTGCTAACTGACTATCACAATATAGTATTATTGGAGTAGGATGTGTCACTTAGAGACTAGACCAAATTCCCTTTAGCCACATCAATTCACAAGTTGTTGTGGACATATATCTGTATTCACCTTTTGCCGATGACCCGGACACCGTTTGCTGCTTCTTAGTCTTCCATGATATTGATGATTTTCATAAAAAAAGAAACCACCCAGTGAGAGATTATCGTGTTAAAGGACGAGATGCCCAATATTTATCACACAATCCATATAGATTTAAATTACATGCATTACGCAATAAGATAACTTATCCAGGTTTTCCTTTCAAAAATCAAACAACTCGTAGCGCAACTTCCCTGTGGTCTTCTTGTGAGCAATACATAAATTGGGATAATATATGATCACAATACGACGACTCTGGTCTAGTGAAGTACAAATATATAGAGACAACCAACTAATCGTCGATACCTCTCTGGATAAGCAAGTGGACTTCTTTCCGCTAGTGCTAACTTGTGGTCTGACTCCATAGGAACATTTGCAGATTTGGCTCCTGGTAATACGACTTAAGTAATAATTTCCATGGCATACTTACGTTGACATAGGAAAATGCCTTCTTAATTTCTCGCAACTTCAATCCCTAAAAAATACTTCAAAGTGCTTAAATCTTTCATGTGAAAACTTTTACTTAAATAGATTTTGAATTTTTGAATCACACTATGATCATTTCCAGAAATTATTAAGTCATCCACCTAAACAAGAAATTCCAGTTATATATCATTCTTTTGTAAAGTAAACAATGAGTAGTCAAAGTAGGAATGCATGGAACCATAATCTTTCAAGGAAGTTGATAACTTTGCGAATAAACATCTTGGGGCCTTCTTCAATCCATACAATGATTATTTCACTCTAGAATGTCATATTTTGAAGCCAGGAGGAATTTTCATATACAATTCTTTTTGGAGGTCTCCATGAAGAAAAGCGTGATGAACATCTAGTCGGTGCAACTCCCACTACTTTGCTGCAACTACAATTAAAAATGTCTGCACTATAACAATCTTGGAACATGGAGAAAATGTTTCATTATGGTCAATTCCCCTTTTGATGGTTGCCAAATATTACTTGTCGTGCTTTGTGTCGCTCCACAAAAAAATCAAAATGATATTTTATTTTATAAATCCACTCCACTTGCACCCAAGTGCTTTCTTTCCTGGTGGTAGTTGTTTAATTTTCCATGTCTCATTCTTTTCAAGAGCCTCAATATCAATCTGCATTGCTTGTCTCCACCTTTCATCTTTCACTTTTTATGAGAAAGATGATATCTCAAAGAAAATTTGTCACAATTTTCATAATGGGTTATTGGGTAAGGCGTACCTGAGGTATGCATTGTAGCAGGTGAACTAGTGGAAGGACACAATTTCCGAATGGTATTAGTAACATAATCACATAGGTGAGCAGGTTGTTGCTTTATTCGATGTCCACGACCCAATTGGGGTTCATTTTTTTGTTCTTCAATTCTCTCTACCTCTTGAATACTAGACATTTCCCCTTCCCCCATTTCTTGAGCATCTTGCACCTCATAAACTTGTGAATCACACATATTAATCACTGGTTGGTGTTCGCCATGCTCAAGTGCAATATCTCTCTCAAAATCATCATCAACCGATCCATTATAAAGATTTTTTTTTCAATATTATCATAAGAACAAGGAACTTGTTGTTTAAAACGGGAATTCATTCTCAAAAAAATACAACATCTCTAGAAACAAAATATTCATTTGTTTCAAGATCATACAATTTCCAACCCTTTTTCCCGTATGGGTACTCAACAAAAATACATTTACGGCTCTTACTTATAAATTTATCTCCTTTTCTTCCCCGATTATAAGAATAACACAATGAACCAAAGATCCTCAAGTTCTCATTAGAAGGAGGCTCTCCATGCAAAATTTCATACGGAGTTTTCCCATTTAAAATTAAAGAAGGAGTTCTATTACTCAAGTAACCTACAACCAACATGCATTCTCCCCAAAAATTAATTGGGAGATGTGCCTGACAATGTAGGGCTCGTGCTATATTCAAGATGTGCATATGTTTCCTCTCCACCCTCTCATTTTGTTGTGGGGTATGACACATGAGCTTTGTAAGAGATTTCCCTTTTCAAGAAAATATTTTTTCTTGCAAGTAAATTCCGTCCCATTAACACTTTGAATAATTTTAACTTGTTAATTATATTGTCTTTCCACCATGGCAAGAAAATTCAACATCATGTGTGACACCTTCTTCTTATCAATTAACACAAATATACATACTGCACGAGAATAGTAATCTACAATTGTCAGAAAATATGAAGCACCACATGAAGATAGAGTTCTGTATGGACCCCATAAATCACAATGAATGAGTTCAAACATGCACAAGCTTTATTTTGTCTCAAAGAAAACCTATGTCTGTTCTGCTTAGTTCGTCGGCGAACATCACAAGCTTTATTCATCATCTCACTATTATTAGTGGGAATAACATTGGAAACTAACATAGTAACCATTAAAGAAGGATACCCTAGACGCTTGTGCCAACGATCAAGTGACTCTTCCCTATTATTTATTGCCATAGCTTGTGGTACCGCCCGAAAATAATAGAGATCATCCCTTTTTTCACCCGCACCAATCAGATCCTCGAAGTGCGTCCCTACATCACACATATTTTTTAGTGAATTGAACAATAAAATCAACATCATCTATCATTTGCGGTACGGAAATTAAATTGCATTTTAAACTAGGCACAAAGAGAACATTTTGAAGCTTCAAATTCTTGCTAAGTATTACAGATCCCTCTTTCGCAGCTATTGTATGTTGTCCATCCAGAAGTCCCACATGACCTCCAACCACTTCACGCATGTATGTCATAGACTTCAAGTTTGCACTCATATAGTTTTATGCTCATGTGTCAATTATCCATGGGATTTTGTCATGTTTACCTAGCATTCTCTCATATGTACAAGTTTTATGGTTTTTCACCATATCACGCATGATCAAATATTGCTCATTGCACAATATAACGCTAGCCATATCATTTACTGTGCTAGTTTTTCGCGATCTTATAGCACTTTCGATAGTAGTTTAAGTAACATTAGCACGTACTACTCCTCATCGACCACGTCTAGTGCTTTACCCAGTTCGTTGTTGTTGTGGGAGCGCCATACCTTGAAACTAGTCCATCCTTCTCCTCGGGGGCGATCAACCCACCAGTCTGGGTAGGCAATAAGCTGAAAGAAAAATATGCCTCATGTACTAAACATTTTCAATGATTACAATTCATTGATATGTCCTTCACCACTCCACGTCCCCTTTTCATGCTACTGAATACCTCACTTCTTTCTTCCTTTGCACGAGTGATGGTATTCACCCTCTCCTTCTAGATTAAAATATAGTAGACTCTATTTAGAGTCGGAAATGGGTCTGCAGCGAGTATTTCGGTTGTAACAGCTCCATAGAGTATGCATCAACTCCCGTAAGAAATTGATGCACTTTTTCTTCCCCCCGTCGCTTCTCTAGTTGTGATCCTATGTTACACATGCATCCTTAACACGTACACATAGGAATTTGTTCATAATTTTCTAGGTTATCCCATATAGATTTCTTCCTTCCATAGTATGCTATAATTGCCATACCACGCTGCTTACAATCTACAAAATCAAATTTCAACTGTTGAATCTGAGGGCCATTGCCAACTGAAAATCGTTCCATAATATCTGTCCAGAGATCTTTTGTGTTTTCCATATGTGATATGGTTGAATGCAAAGTTAGTTCGATGGTATTTAGAATGCATGATACTATTATGGACTGAACTGTCCACCAGTCCTCTAACTCAGAAGACCCTTCTTCCAGTTGTGTGATTTTTCCATCAAAAAATCCCTATTTCCTTTGAGCACGCAATGAAGTAGGCATTGCGCGAGCCAAGTAGTTTCCCTTATATGCAAGAATAATATAGAACCTTGAATATGTAAAGAAGGTTAAGACGGAGATATTCTAATGAACATTAATTGGCAGACGTTGTGGACCCTTCATGGTATTATTATATTCGGTTCGTAGGACTTAGAAACGGTACCTTCTCATATATTATACGTTAATGAACTTGCTATATGAGAACAAAGGCAAATCACCGAGTGGATATTCTTGTTGTTGTAGCTCTACTTGAGGATGAAGCTAGAGTACAAAGAACCCCTTGATACTCCTTGAACCTTGTGCCTACATGGGATGTGTCCTAGTTCTACCCATAACAAGTAGAATACCTTCCACGGTATAGGGTCTTGATGACACGGATTCCATACCAAGATAGTGTGGTCTATGTTGGTTAATTCCTATTCTCATCATATGAGATGTGCATTCTAGTATTGGAGAAGTTCTATAATGTGTAGGCAGTGGAATGGAACGCTATCTACGCATTGCACGATTAAGCTTTGAAGGTTTTAGGATGAGTTCCCTAGGTCTTCCAAGACCATTATGTGAAGTCCTCTAATCTTATGATTGACTCCTAAATGACATCTGAAATGCATGTTCTCCTCAAGATAGAATGTTAAAATGAAAGGTTCTTATCTCGGGTAGCTTTGAGGATCACCTAGGTGTGCTGGAAGAGGGTGTATGGGAGGTATCTTCATGTCTTACTTAGATGAGTCTCATAGTAACCTTATATAGGGGGTCTAAAGTGATTAAAAAGATTACTTGTTTAATGGGAAATGTGTCTTATATGTGATTGTTGACTTGTATTGTGCTCTTAAACTCATATGATGAATATTTCTATCAAAATAGCATTAAAGTATAACTTAAAGTAAATATCTCTTTTTGCAGGTTTTCTTGCATGTTTACTATACTTAGTGCATTCACTGTGCTAATTCCATATGTTTTCTATGTCTACAAGTGTAGGTGGCAAGTTAGGATATCCTTAGAAGTCGAAGCTTGGGAAATAGAATTCTCTCAAGATTGGTATGTCCTCATATGTTCGAGGACATGGATGATGTTTTAGTTTCCTTTTTTAAAAAGACTTTGTAGTAGACTATCATTTCTTTTCAAATTGATGAAAGGGTCGTGAACCTATGTTATTTACTTGTGTCTAAGATGGCGTATGTTGAGACTTTGTTCTTTCTTATCTTTCTATAACGAGTTTGACTATGATGGTGAAAAGTTTAATTTGACAATAATTTTCATATGTATATGCGATGAAAGATGTCTAAGGGCTTGTATAAGATGTGTGGCGACTTGGGGTGGCGACTTAGGGTCGTGACAAACTTGGTACCAGAGCATAACGTTATGAATTAGTATTTAGGATTAAAATCTTATAGATCCACGTCTAGTAGAGTCTTGTTCATCGGTGGTTTGTCGCGACACATCTATGAGCGAGGGGCTATAGGACGATAGAAGTTTCACTTCTTCATTACTCTTGTGTCGTGCCATATAGTTGAGGTTATAAGTGTCTTTTCCTAATCTAATCTCATGTGTTTATATGATATGATACAAGAAGGACGACCACATTGAGAGTGGATGAGGAAGTAGTGAATGAGGGAGTTCCTTCCCGATCTGAACAAGTTCCCCAAGGTTTTCAAGTTCCTCAAGTTGAAAAAGTCCCTACAGCTTCAAGGGAATGAGGTTCAGGTGATTCCCTCGGACACGACTAATGATGAAATTAGAGGAGATTTTCTTACACTAACCCAAGCCATGATGGCTCAAGCGAATTAAGATGTGGGTCCTAGGGTTATTTATCTTGAGATTTCTATAACCTCTAGATTGAGGGACTTTGTGAGGAGTGGCTCTAAGGTGGGAGAGGATCCCCAAGCATTCTTGGATGAAGTTTATAAGATAGCCATGCTATGGGGGTGACTTCTAGGGAGAAGGCATATTTAGTTTCATACAAATTGAAAGGGATTTCTCAAGTGTGGTTCACACAATCGAAAGAAAATAGGCCGGTTCAATCGGGTCCTATAGAGTGGGTAGAATTTAAGGAAGCATTCTTAGAGAGATACTTTTCCCGTGAGAAGAGGGAAGTTAAGGTTGAGGAGTTCATAAATCTTACGCATGATAACATGAGTGTGGAGGAGTATTACTTGAAATTTACTCTATTGTCTAAGTGCTCCATCTTTGGTGTCTAACTCTAGGGAAGAGATGAATAGGTTTTTAACCGGTGTTTCCGATCTTGTAAAGAAGAGTGTCGTACGACAATGCTCCATGTTGACATGACTCTAGATATTGGCTCGTGGTGTATGCTAAATCTATTGAAGAGTTAAAGCTTTGGAGGACAAGTAAATATATTAAGAGCGGACAATCCGATCAGCAAGTAAACTTAGATTTAATAAGAGGGCTCCAAATCATGATGTTCCTAGTGCCCCTAAGACTAAATATGAGAGAGGTGGTGGCTCCCAAATTGATAAACCTACTAGCTCAAATTATCGGAAGAAGAACTTTGGGAAGTGTCTAGCCGGTACTAGTGGGTGTTTTTGTTGTGGGAAGAATAACAACAAGGTGAGAGATTGTCCTAATGGTCCGGATGTTGGTTAACAAAGGAAGAATCACTTCTATTGCCTCCAAGCTAACAACGAAGAAAATTCGGTTGAAGGTACTAGTAAGTTATAGTTTTCCCGTTTGTGCGTTGATGGGTTTCTTCTAAGTGGGGGAGTATGGTGAATAGTTGGGTTGACGGATTTTGTCTCTTTTCTTCTATTCTATTCAAGCTTGAGAATTTGAACTTTCTAGTAGCATGTTGCATGTGTTTAGGAGTCTAAGTGAAAATTAATTTTATTGATCTCCTTTAATTGTGCATATTTTCATGAGGTTATGTTTATATAGTAGATTGAGTTCAAATGATTTTGTCTTTCATATTGTTAGGCCTAAATAGTAAAGTGCCTAATTGTTACATAAGTGAACTTTTAAGCATGCTTAACAATGAAGTTTTTGAAAATGTTTCATAATTGTGTTGCATGAGAAATGGGCATAATGTTCTTACAAATAATGTTATGAGCATGATGATATGTGGACAAGGAAGTTCCTCCTATGTGAAAAGAGAATGAAAGCTCTTGTTGCATGATAAGTTGTAGATGTTGTTAGTACCTTATTGTTGTGGTTTGATTATCTTGATTAAGTGGATTTGATGTTCCTCCTATGTGTTTTTGGTATGATGTTGTATCGCAATGAGCTGCTAGTCTTGAGTCTTTACCTCTTGAAAGTGTTGAAAGGATTTTAGTGTCATTCGAGGACAAATGTTGTCTGAGTGGGGGAGAATGTAACAACCCTCAAAATGGACTAGGTTAAACTACAACCATCATGTTTGATATGGGTTAAAAAGGTGTGAAAATTTTGAATAATATTACTAGAAGTTAGGTTGAAGAGTTTGGAAGTAAAACGTCGAAGAACGACCAAGACGTCTGGAAACTAGGATTTTGTGTGTCCTAGTGTGACTATGCATGTTTTATGTGTTCTTTGGTGTTTAAATTGATAGGAGAGGACTCTAACACCTAGAGGAGTATTATTAGGGTCAAAAGGTCTACGAAAAACTCCCTAAGGACCACCCTAAAGGTCCTTGGGAAGGACCCAAACGTTGGCAAGAACCTGCCAAAAGCAGTCCAGACAACGACCTTAAACTACGCCCAGTGGATCAAATGACGCTCCGTCGTTGGGGGAGTGTCTCTTCTCTTAAGTGAGGGATGTTAGCCCCATTTGGAAAGTCTTTGACCAAAACCCAACAGGACAGTCCGTTGGTCAACTGACGGGTAACTGATGCAACCGTCATTTGGCCTGCAATTTTTCTCTGGTGTCTCAGCTAACTTAGGGATGATTTGGGAAATTCACCCCACGTCTTATTAACTAGTAGACTGTTATTTAGGTGTTTTAGGTATTTTAAAGTTGATATACCTAAGACCTAAATTAGACGTTACTTTCCAAATCAAGCCCCAAGATCAAAATATGTTCTCTCTAGACTCTATTGAAGCTTGAAGCAAGGTTGAAGCTAGGATTAGAGTTCTTTATTGATTTATCCATCATTAGTGAGATTTCTTCATTAGAGGTATGGTGATTCATCCTTGATTGTTCTTCCAGCCAAGGAGCCAATTCCAAAGGCTTTTCAAAGATTTCCCAAAAACTTAGAATCTTATTTTGATTCTAAGCATGGGTTCTTGCATGAAAAGGTTTACATTGATATTTTATTAATTGATCAATGTAAACTCCGTGAACCCAACCCACGTATTCCTTGAATTCCTAATTTTGGCTCTAAAGTGGGTGAATGGATCATGGCTTAATTGTATTGAATTCTTGTGTAGATTGTTATGACTATTGACTTATGTGTTGATCATTATTGAAATTGTTCTTAGATTGACTTATAGTATTGATATCTACATTAAGTTTTGTTGTATCATTGTTATGGATGAATTGTTGGCTTAGTCTTATGTACACTGATAATAGTAAGATCTCTAGTTATGTGAATTATGTTGGAAAGGCTAAGGAATGATCATTATGGTTGTTGGAAGGTGGAGAGTTGACCTAATTCCTTTGTTTACTATAGAATTGATATTGAATACTCATTGATTGGTACGAGCACTTATAGTGGCGGTGTTTAATTGCTATAATCGTTATGAACATGGCCGTGTCTGCATTATTTTATGAATAATGGTATGATCATGATATGGTATATGTAAATGTAGAAAGTGAAGGTACTCATGTGATGTCTATATTATCTTGTATGGGTGCTATAATGATATGATTGAATGTGTTTCTTCCCTAGTTGTTCATATATGATGATAAAGGACTAGGGAGAGACTTTATAGTATGATGTTGTATCATGTGTGGTAGACTAGTTGTCCCTAATTGGTACTTGAGATATATTGAACAAAGAATATGATAAATATTGTGTCTTGAATTGGTAATCTTAGGAACCCTTGTCTTGAATGAATGAAAAGAGTTAAAGTCTAGGATAAATAGACCTAAAGTAGGTGTCCTTCTATACAAGACTAATATGGAACCTTAAATATGTAAAGAAGGTTGAGACGAAGCTATCCTAATGAACCTTGATTGGTAGCCGTTGTGGACCCTTCTTGGTAGTAGTATATTGGGTTGGTTAGACTTAGAAATGGTACCTTCTCAAATACTATACATGAATGAACTTACTCTTTGAGAACAAAGACAAAACACTGAGTGGATATGGTTGTGGTAGTAACTCTACTTGATGATGAGAATAGAGTACAAAGAAGCCCTTGATACCCCTTAAACCATGTGCCTACATGGGATGTGTCCTAGTGTCACGACCCGAGAGTACCCCCAGAAGTTAGGGTATCGGAACACGGCGTCGTCGACCTCTCGGAGGTCTAAGACAACCCCTTTTCGTAACATTCATTGCATACATGTATGAAAAGTAGTGTGGAATTAAAACTTTCCACACGAAATAATAATACTTCAAAATATCTCTTTTATAGAAAAACATTATGAAAGGCTAAGTCTCAAAGTCTCCATCTTAGACATAGGAATATATTGGGACACGGCCCATACTTCAACATATAGAAAATACCTAAGTCTATTACAATACTTCAATAAGGAAATCTAAACATAAATATGTCCTCGAATATAGTGAGGACATACCAACTCTTTACTGGAATGAGCACTAATCCAAGCTTCAACTTCGAGACTCCTCTGAAATGCCACCTACACCTTTAGATATAGACAAATGTATGGAATTAGTACACTTGTACTAAGTATGGCGTATTGCATAAAATTGTGATAAATGGACATTTGTATAAAATATGCTCTTTTTGATTAAAACCTCATAGTATAAGTATAAGAACAACATTTAACACCTTAGAAACATACAAGATATCACATAAGCATTTTATCAAATATTAAAGAACATTACAGTGAACTATGTCACTTTACAGTGAACTAAGTTCATCTTCACAGTAACATCTTTTATCTTATAACCCTCTCACCAAAGGTTACCCTAAGACTCACTTAAGTGAGACGAAGAGAGACCGCCCATACACCCTCTATAAGCACACCTAAATGACCCCTAAGACTTCCTAAGATAAGATCATTCTCACTTTTATTTGTTAAACTCCCTACCTAGAATTACTCTAAGACTCACCTAAGTAAGACATGAAGAGACCGCCCATACACCCTCTTCAAACCTACCTAAGCAATCCTCAAAGATACTCTAGATAAGTACTTCTCATTAACATTCATTTACTAAACATTATGATAATTAAGTCATTTAGAAGACATATCATTCATTAAAGACTTCACATAATGGTCTTGGAAAGACCTAGGGACTCACATACTAACATCTTCAAAGTCTAGTCGTGCAATGTCTAGATAGAGTCTCATTCCACTACCTAAACTTCCTAGTACTTATCCAACACTGGCATGTATCCCACATGACGAGAATAGGCAATAACCGACATAGACTATACTAGCTAGGCATGGAATCCAGAGTCATAAACCTACTCCGATGGAGGGTGTTCTACTTGCCAAGGGTAGAACTAGGAAACATCCCATGTAGGCACATGGTTAAGGAATATCAAGGTCTTTTATGTACTCTAGTCTCATTCTCAAGTAGAGGTACATTGTACTCTAGTCTCCTTCTTAAGTAGAGCTACAAACCATAACATATTAACTCGGTGCTAGCCTTTTTTCTCATAGAGTAAGTTCAATAAAAAGGAGCATATGAAAAAGTACCATCTCTTAGTCATTACCTAGTCATAATGCACCTACCAAAGATGGGTACACTAGGGCTGCCACTCAATGGTCTATAAGGATAGCTTATTCTTAACCATCTCTCTATATAGAGGGTTCCATATATTAGTCATGCTTAGAAGGGAACCATCTTAGGTCTACCGATCCTAGACTTTCATTCAACATTCATCCATACACATACAATACAAAGGTAAGAATCCTACTAAGTCAAGATGTTCATATTCATCATATACATGTATCAAGTAAGGGACACAAGTCTACCAAAACAAGACACAACATACTTTACTTTATTTCATATGACATATCATTCTTTGAAGCACTTAGGAATTACCCTTATCATCTTTATGTCATCCTATACTTTACTATGACATCATCAATATATCCATCATAGACTCATATAGTCAAGTAGGAATAATCATATATCAACTCTAAGACTACACACACGAACACATAGTCAGTAGTCTAACATGATCACCTATCATTTATAGAATAACACATACTTTCACATTACTTCACATATCGGTAGATATGATCATACTTCACATAACCAACTACACACATCATCATTATACTTCAAGTAGTGCCGACAAGGCCATGATCATCATTATACTTAAAATTACGCCGACGAGGCCACATCGATTGCAAGTAAAGCACATAACACCGCCACCATAGGTGGACCATTCAAATCACAACATAATTGAATTATAATTAACATAAAATAAAGATAATTAGAGCAGCGTACCACCAATCCATTCTCACCACTTCAATCCATGTCTAAATCATCCAATTCAATATCATAAGGCATTTACCCATGGCCATGAACATCAATATATATTTTTACATCATTAAATAGCCCATAGAAAACTACACAATAATTCATATGCATTGAGACAAGATCACTTAATCCATAAAATAGTCAAAATAAGAATTGCATGGGTTCATAATAATTATAGATTTAAAATATTTCATTAACATCAATTCAATTCTAAAACATTGATTGAAAATCATTTATGCAAGAACCCATGTCTAGATCACAAAATTGGAGAATTCATGTTTTTGATCATCTTTGAAAATCATTGGAATTGAATCCTTGAAGAAAGAGATTTCAAGGATGAATAACCATACCTTAATTGTGATGAAAAGCCCACAAGATTGATGAAGAAAAACTTGAGAAACCTATCTTCTTCCTTGGAGCTTCAAAGCTTCAACAATGTAGTTTTTGGAGAGAGTGAATAGAGAGGTTTTGACATGAGATGAGAGTTTTTCTTTAATTGGTGAGGTGAGGGGTTTAAATAGGTGTAATAACCGTCCATAATATACCCCTAAATTACCCAAAAGACCCCTACATTTATTGGACAATTTAACAAACTCAAATTTGACTTAAAAATGAAGCAACAAAATCTGGGACTTTACTGCGCATCGCGAAGACACTTCCAAATATTATTTTTCAAAAATTCTTTGACAGAATGGTTCATGAAAGCCCCACGTCGCAGGGCCAGAATTTTGCCTACTGCGTGTCAGCTGTGCGTCGCGCAGCAGCATGCCAAATCTTGTCTGTTTGGCAGCTTCGCTGGCCCATGTTTGGGTCCTTCTCGGGGACCCTTTTGATGATCCCCGGGGCGTCGTTCCCTGACATTTCAACGGTTGTATGTCAGGCTACACGTAGGAACTCTCTATACTGAATTTCACCTTCAAACCATCCCCCAAAACATCACTACGAAACAGTATGACACAGTAGTTCAACTTCGACTAGTTTCCGAAGGTGTTGGACGTTCTTGTACGTTTGACCTCCAAACACTTCCAAAATTTATATACTACCTATGAACACTATTTTAAACCATTTTATGACTTTAAAACATCGTGAAACAAGTGTTAGGCTCTATTTCAACCAAGATCATTTTTAGGGACGTTACAATCTCACCCACTTGGACAACATTCGTCCTCGAATGACGCTTAAACATTTTTAAGAGTTAAGACTCAAAGATTAGCAGCTCATAATCATACAACACAATACACAATACCCACATGTAGTATAGAGATCAACTCCATATAACAAAGAGACTCACAACACAACAAGAAGGTAGGAGCTACATCTACAACTCATCATGCAATAAGACTCACATTTGATTTCATATAGGAGGAATTTCTTTCTCCACATAATATCATGCTCATATACATAAGTTCTTTGCACATCATAACCTTTTTTTTCATGAAAGAATAATTTAGTCATATTTTCATAACCTTTACAGTGAACACCAACTTCATTACATTGAAACATGCTCAATTTTCCAGAAATGCAACTCTTAAGCAATTTATGATGGAAGCATAACAATATGAGAGATAAAACCATATAAACTCACTTTAAAAAATAATCATAACTTCATGAAATTCACAATCCAAGGAATCAATCAAAATTCAGTTTCAATTAGACTCCAAAACACAATTTAACATGAAACATGCTACTATGACATTCTATCTCTCAAGCATGAATTAAATAGAAGAGATGAGACAACAATCTAAAACCCAACTACTCACCATACTCCCCCACTCAGAAGGAACTCATATAACTAAAGAGAGTAAATTATAACTTACCGGCATCATCATCATCATCCGGTTTTGTTCCTTTAGCTCGGAGAGCATATATACGATTCCTCTTTGGAGAAGCACCATACGGAACATTAGGAGGAACTTTCTTAGCCTATCTTCCTCTAGCCTCAATTGTAGGACAATATCTCACCTTGTGATCATCCTTTCCACAACCAAAGCACCCACTAGTACCGGCTAGACACTTCCCAAAGTGCCGCTTCTCACAAGTAGCACAAGAAGGCTTAACCACTTGGGAACCACCACCTCTATCATGGTTAGCCTTATGAGCACTAGAACCATCTTGATTTGGAGCCCTCTTCTTAAACTTATGTTGAACTTGCTGATCGGTTCTTCCCCTCTTAGCATCTCTACTTCTCCTCCCAAGTTTATAATCTTCAATAGATTTTGCATACACCATAAGCCTAGATAGAGTCATATCACCATGGAGCATGGCTGTACGACACTCTTCCTTCACAATATCCAACACACCGGTCAAGAACCTACTCATCTCATCCCTAGGGTTAGACACCAAGGATGGAGCATACTTAGAAAATAGGATAAACTTTAAGGAATACTCCTCAACACTCATGCTACCTTGTCTAAGGTTTATAAATTCCTCAATCTTAACCTCCCTCTTCTCATGGGGAAAGTACCTTTCTAAGAATGCTTCCTTGAACTATTCCCACTCTAAGGGACCCAATTCAACCGGTATACTATCCTTCCATTGAGTAAGCCATATTTGAGCAACATCCTTCAATTGATACGAAGCTGTAACAACCCGGATTCTTGAATCCAAATAGCCACCGGCGTCGTTGACCTCTCAGAGGTCGCAGACAAGCCTCATCTTGCATTCATCACATTCATCTAGTTAAATTTGCGGAAAATTTAAAACTTTTTAAACGTATGAAGTTTAATTAGACTTCATATAGTCATTATGTATGAAACATTATATACTAAGCTCAACATCAATAGAACAACCATCTATTATAAAGAATCAATTTGAAACTGATGATGAATATATCATAAATAGTTTGCAAAACACGGCCTTATTACAAAGCTTCCAAATAAAAGTACGAAAGAAACGCTAGGGACAACATCCACTAACTATGTCTAAGACTAAGGCTAGACTAAAACTGTAGCATCCTCGAAATCATGAGGACCTACCAAATGGTTTGGAGAAAAGCTGAAGTCCAAACCGCTGCAAGTGTCGTCAACCTGTCCTCTGACCTGCACCTAATAAAATTGTAAATAGTAGGGGGTTAGTACACCACTTGTACTAAGTATGGGTGTATGCACACATACACATAAAGCTATGCATGATAAATGAAAGTTCTTCCTATGAAACATGCCATTTCAGGAAAGCCTAGTCATTAGACTTTCCTAATTCGTTAGTTGTGAATTGTGGTATGAATATGATGTATTTTAATGCATTCAAAGCACACAACTCATTTTATATATGATTACAAGACATTAGTATCATCAACATAATTTTAGAACCACTCGAGCGAAGATTTAAATTTTTGATCCTCCAAACCCGAGAGCTCCTCTTTGTACACTTAGATTATTTTTCAGTATTTTTCTTCTTCATGTTGTGTAGTTCAATAACTCACTTGGTCCTATATTTTACATACAAGTGCAATGATTCATTGTAGTCCCATACCCAAAATGATTCAAGTAAGTAATTCAAGGGATTAAGGAAATGACTTAACTATAATTTGGGGCATGAATATATTTATAAGTCAATACTTATTGACTATACTCATTCTTTAGTTGATTTCATAATGTGCATAGTTCTTGGGGCATGTCATTAAATCTTATGATCTTGCTTACTTTGGGTATGAATTCTTTATAAACCAATCTTTAGTGACTATTCCTATTATTGTATTATTGGCCTAATGTAAGAAGTCATTATAAGCCAATCTTATTTGGCTAATATCTTTTGACAATTATATAAAGTCATTATAAGCCAATTTCTTTGGCTTTATCATTTTCATAACATGAGGATTCATTATTAGTTATGCCCTTTACTTAGCGTAAACTTTATTGGACACGATTTGACTATCCTTACAACAAGTTATTCATTACATCAAGTATTCATTATATTTCATAAGCCATTCTCTATTGATTATGTCATTGATTTCATTACTTTCATGTTTTATATAATATAATTTCATATACACGAGACCTTGGAATCATTGATATAGCATTAAGAAATCTCAAGTGAGGACCCAACATATGGGACCTCAACCCGAGGGCCTTCTTTAGCAAACACCTCTGTATGCTTCATTCGTTCATTCGTACTTCACATTATTCATTTCATTCATTCGTAGGCTGATGTAAACACCAGCTATGCCTAGAATGAAGTTTAAGACTCTCATCGGGATCATGAAGTGCAATGACCAAGAATGACCTAATGTTATTACTTGAATCTGATTTCACCTACTGATTGTCTTGCACAAATATCTTCGGTATCGTTCATTTCATTATCTTTCATACTTTGAGGAACTCTAACATTAACCGACATAGATCATGTGAGCATCATGAAATCCGGTGTCTTCCCCACACCGAAAAGAGGTGGAGTCACTGGCCAAGGTGAAACCAAAACATGCTAGCGAATATAGGGAATTGAACCCTGCTAGATCCCTATGTTGGAAGTATAGGTTCAAAGACTAGGAGATATAAGGGGACCCATACCCGGCATGCCGGATAGTCTCATCTCATGAGAGTTACGTGAACCTCCGCCCTTCCCGAAGGAAGGCATCACCGCTCATAGCTAGCATATCGGTGCTCAGTATAAAGTTCCATTACATTCAACTCATACATCATGGAAGCTGGCTTCTAGCATGAGGACATCATAGCTCATTAGATGATTTCACATCTCATCATTAGTATTAAGTGTGAACTGTCCTTACACTTACATATAGAGTATGATTGAGACTTATTTACTCTTTTGATGACTTGTCATCCTTACTTTACATTGATGAAATGTGAATTGTCCTTACATATCATCCTTACTTTAAATTGATGAATGTGAATTGTCCTTACATATCATCCTTACTTTACATTGATGAATGTGAATTGTCCTTACATATCATCCTTACTTTACATTGATGAATGTGAACTGTCCTTACATAACATCCTTAGGTGTTAATGAGACTAGTCTCACACATTCTAACACCTTCATTCGTGAGTATTCTTTTAACAAATTAGCTTTGGTGTAAGTAAGACTTGTCTCACTTCCTTTAACACCCCATTCTGGTCACTTACTTAATATAGACCCCTTTAATTATGTTATAACTCACGTTACTTATTTACTTTAGTGTAGTAGATTCATATCATCGTTTATGGACGATGAGCACTTCATTCAATGAGTTTCATGAGTTCATATGTCATTCTTTTAGAGCATGTTGGGAGTTGTCCCAATGAGTGGCATTCCCTTGGTTATGGATTCATTCAATTAGCTTAGAAGTGCTTATATTATCATTTGATACTCTAACTACATAAGATTGGCATATGATTAGTATTGGCCTGTACCTTTCAATATTAAACTACATAACCATTTTTGTTGGCATGTGCCAATTTTACGTGTGTTCATATTTAATTTAATATGTATGAACCATTAGCCAATATTTTAATTATTTAACATAATATTATAGAAATTTACATGCATCACTTTTAGACAATGTATCGTTAGCCATTTTATTGGCATAAACAATTGGGCATAGATTTCATAACCATATTTGTTGTCATAAGCCAATTTACATGTTCAACATGCTTAAGTTTTTATACATTATACATTAGCCAATCTTTTAGCTATTTAATATAATATTATAGCCAATTCCCTACAATTTGTTTGACAATGTAGTGTCAGCCAATTTATTGGCATAAGATTAGTATTGGCATAAGCAATTGGCTATAGGCTTCATAACTTCTTTGTTGGCATAAGCCAAAGTTATATTCATTCATGCTTACATTATTATACCTTTATTCATTAGCCAATTCAATTATTAATCATAACATTATATCCATTTGCATGCATCCCTTTTGGACAATGTATTGTTAGCCATTTTATTGGCATAAGCCAACAATCACTCAAATTATGATTTCATGGAGATCTTTTTAGCCAACCTTATAACATAACTTTAGGCATAACGTTTTTAAACATCTTGGACAGCATCATATTATCATTTGATGAATATATCATCTTCATAACGTCATATTAACAGCAAGCGTGCACAACAGACCGTAACATCTTCATACATAATTTTCGGACATATCGTTAACATAGTATCATTCTTTTAATTCACGTAATAACACTTAGCATCAAACAAGTCAAATTAATAGATTCATTCAATCATTATTTAATCAAAAACCATACACATTAAGATCAGCCAGCACCACATACCAACAACATGATTTCTAACCTATTCAAAATTGAAATGTAATAAGGATACTAGGGAAAGGAGTTCGACGAGAACGGAAACAACCCTAGGTTCAAGATCTTTGAATCGTTCGAAGGAAAATACTCTTGGAGAAAGAATTCCAGGAGAGAAACCCATACCTTATGTAGAACTTAATCTACGAAGACCACCTTGAATGAAACCTTGAAATCGCCCTAGAGAAATCGATAAATTTTTCTGTTTTTTTTCCGTTCGTTGCTTGCTGTTTTTCCGTCGCCTTTTCTATGATTTTGAACGTGATTTTTAGGTTTAAGAACTGATATTGAGTTATAAAACTTAGTTTTAATAAGTTAATTTAATAAACTAATTAACCAATTACCAAAAATCCCCTCCTAAGTTGACTAAACATAGGAGAACATAACACTTAGTCAAATCTGGAAATTGGTGTTGACTATGGTTTTGGTCAACATTTTGACTTTATATTAATTAATTAAATCCTTAATTTAATTAATTTAGGTACCTAGGGTAAGTACTAAAGTACCCCTAAGTCATTGGAACCAAAATAAACCCTTTTGGACCATCCTAGGTTAAGTACTACGATGTTTCTTGAGTTGTACTAGGTTAGTGTAAGAATTTCATTTTGATCATTTAAACTAGTTAATTAAATTTTTAATTTAATTAATTATGTTACCTAAGGTAATTACTAAAGTACCCTTAAGTTGTTAGGACCATAACCAATCCTTTGAACCATCCTAGGTTAGGTACTAGGTTGTCTTTTTCTTGTTTTAACCGAAATTTGGAAATTGCTTTGTGATTTCGGTTTTGCCCCTTTAAATTAATTAATTAAGTTGCTAAATTAATTAATTAAGTAGCCTAGGGTAATTACTAAAGTACCCTTAAGTCGTTAGGATCTTAACTAACTCTTTGGACCATCCTAGGTTAGGTACTAGGTTGTCCCTTTCTTGTCTTAATCGAAATCTTAAAAATTTCCTTTTTAGTTTCGGTTTTAGCCCTTTTAAATTAATTAATGAATTTGCTAAATTAATTAATTAGGTAACCTAGGGGAATTACTAAAGTACCCCTAAGTTGTTAGGACCATAACTAACCTTTTGGACCATCCTAGGTTAGGTACTAGGTTGTCTCTTTAACTAGTACTAGGTTAGTGTCAACCCGGTTTTGGTCCTAGGTTGTCGGGTGCACTAATTAGTTTATTTCATTTGGTCCTAGGTTAGTTAGCTATTTAGGGCAGTAGGTTAGAGTCTAGAATTAGTTAGGAAGTTATGCCCCACATGGAGGGGTCCCTTGTACACGTTTTTTCCCTAACTACCCTAATCGAATTCGGTTAGGGTGGTCCCCTCCTTTGGCAGCTTCTTCACATATCTTGCACATGTGTTGGTTGTACTTTCCTAACTAACTATTATTTATGGTTCATCTGGCAATGTTTACTTATTGTCCCAAGGATCATCACTATGTCCTTGGGCACTACTTAATTTACATGATCATTTTAAATGGTCATGTGCTATGGTATCTAGGCTTGACACTTGGATGCCTCATACCCAATTTGTGAATTAAAGGAAAAAGCATTTTAGCCTAGGGTCTTCATTGCAGGTACATTTCTTGGACAAGATCATTAATGTTAGAAAATTGGCTAACACCCTTTAAGCCAATATTTTCTAATATGCCCAATATTTTTCTTATTTGGGTATTATATAGAAATTGGCTAATACCCCTTAGCCAATTTTCTATACTATGCCCAATATTTCGAAAGTTACTTTATCATTCTGAAACTTTACTCTTTTGTGAATATCTGATTCACATATATTTGGATGATGCACATCATTCAAGCTTATCTGAAGCTTCATATTTGAGATCGAGGAACTTCCTTCTCAATCACACTTAACTTAATGCACATCACAAATCATGCAACACAGAAAACATACCTATGCTACACAAAAACAGCAACATAAAAAACAACATAACATCGTTTTAACTCACATAGTGCTATTATAAGACATACGATTAGGGACTTACCACACCAAATCCACTAAAGCACTTAAACTTAGAGTTTTCTTAAACATAAACTAGACCTAGGAAGAGTATGTCTAACTTCTTAGATAACATCTTGTTGGCCTGTTGGATTTGAACCACGCCCTTCTCATTTTAACCCAACTTATTTTGAAACTTAAGCCTTACTACCCTATTTCTATAGTCTATTATAGCATAACACTTATGAAGAAAATCCATGTCTAAGACATATTCTTGAGTTGGTATGAAGCCAACTTATCCTTATCCTCCTCATCAATACTCATAGAAGGCTTTTAGACATTACCATGCATTCACCTCCATGCGAACAGCCACACTCACCACACGTCTTTCGTCCACGTTGGGCATTTCCATTATGGCCCTTCTCGGGAAGGCTAGATCCTGAGTCTGGCGCCTTAGACCACTTGGACATCCTAATTCTTTTGTGTATTCTTCTACGCATTCACACAAGAAGGAAGTTAGATACTTAGAATGACACAAAGTGTAAAAGCTCTAGATAGCACGATAAAGAGTAGAAGAAAGGAGAATTTCCTATCATCCCGTAGTCTCTAAGTCATGATTGTGGCGCGCTTCACAACCATAAGCTATAAACTACGTAACGTGGTTGTGTTGAGCTTTAGATCCTATGTAATTTAACCTCATGCTCTGATACCAAGTTTGTACTGACCCGGATTCTTGAATCCGAATAGCCACCGGCGTCGTTGACCTCTCAGAGGTCGTAGACAAGCCTCATCTTGCATTCATCACATTCATCTAGTTAAATTTGCGGAAAATTTAAAACTTTTTATATGTATGAAACTTAGACTTCATATAGTCATTACGTATTAAACATTATATCCTAAGCTCAACATCAATAGAACAACCATCTATTATGAAGAATCAATTTGAAACTGAAGATGAATATATCATAAATAGTTTGCCAAACACGGCCTTATTACAAAGCTTCCAAATGAAAGTACGAAAGAAACGCTAGGGACAACATCCACTAACTATGTCTAAGACTAAGGCTAGACTAAAATTGTAGCATCCTCGAAATCATAAGGACCTACCAAATGGTTTGGAGAAACGCTGAAGTCCAAACCACTGCAAGTGTCGTCAACCTGTCATCTGACCTGCACCTAATAAAATTGTAAATAGTAGGGGGGTAGTACACCACTTGTACTAAGTATGGGTGTATGCACACATACACATAAATCTATGCATGATAAATGAAAGCTCTTCCTAAGAAACATGCCATTTCAGGAAAGTCTAGTCATTAGACTTTCCTAATTCGTTAGTTGTGAATTGTGGTATGAATATGATGTATTTTAATGCATTCAAATCACACAACTCATTTTCTATATGATTACAAGACATTAGTATCATCAACATAATTTTAGAACCACTCGAGCGAAGATTTAAATTTTTGATCCTCCAAACTCGAGAGCTCCTCTTTGTACACTTAGATTATTTTTCAGTCTTTTTCTTCTTCTTGTTGTGTAGTTCAATAACTCCTTTGGTCCTATATTTTACTTACAACTACAATGATTCATTGTAGTCCCATACCCACAATGAATCAAGTAATTAATTCAAGAGATTAAGGAAATGAATTAACTACAATTTGGGGCATGAATATATTTATAAGTCAATACTTATTGACTATACTCATTCTTTAGTTGATTGCATAATGTGCATAGTTCTTGGGGCATATCATTAAAGCTTATGATCTTGCTTACTTTGGGTATGAATTCTTTATAAACCAATCTTTAGTGACTATTCCTATTATTGTATTATTGTCCTAATGTAAGAAGTCATTATAAGTCAATCTTATTTAACTAATATCTTTTGCCAATTATATAAAGTCATTATAAGCCAATTTCTTTGGCTTTATCATTTTCATAACATGAGGATTCATTATTAGTTATGCCATTTACTTATTGTAAACTTTATTGGACACGATTTGACTATCCTTAAAACAAGTTATTCATTACATCAAGTATTCATTATATTTCATAAGCCAATCTCTATTGATTATGCCATCGATTTCATTACTTTCATGTTTTATATAATATAATTTCATATACACGAGACCTTGGAATCGTTGATATAGCATTAAGACATCTCAAGTGAGGACCCAACATATGGGACCTCAACCCGAGGGCCTTCTTTAGCAAACACAGAGTCTGCTTCATTCATTCATTCGTACTTCACATTAGTCATTTCATTCATTCATAGGCTAATGTAAACACCAGCTATACCTAGAATGAAGTTTAAGACTCTTATCGGGATCATGAAGTGCAATGACCAAGAATGACCTAATGTCATTACTTGAATGTGATTTCACCTACTGATTGTCTTGCACAAATACCTTCGGTATCGTTCATTTCATTATCTTTCATACTTTGAGGAACTCCAACATTAACCGACATAGATCATGTGAGCATCATGAAATCCAGTGTCTTCCCCACACCGAAAAGAGGTGGAGTCACTGGCCAAGGTGAAACCAAAACATGCTAGCGAATATAGGGAATTGAACCCTGCTACTTCCCTATATTGGAAGTATAGGTTCAAAGACTAGGAGATATAAGGGGACCCATACCCGGCATGCCGGACAGTCTCATCTCATGAGAGTTACGTGAACCTCCGCCCTTCCCGAAGGAAGGCATCACCGCTCATAGCTAGCCTATCGGTGCTTAGTATAAAGTTCCATTACATTCAACTCATACATCATGGAAGTTGGCTTCTAGCATGATAGATGATTTCACATCTCATCATTAGTATTAAGTGTGAACTGTCCTTACACTTACATATAGAGTATGATTGAGACTTATTTACTCTTTTGATGACTTGTCATCCTTACTTTACATTGATGAAATGTGAATTGTCCTTACATATCATCCTTACTTTACATTGATGAATGTGAATTGTCCTTACATATCATCCTTACTTTACATTGATGAATGTGAATTGTCCTTACATATCATCCTTACTTTACATTGATGAATGTGAATTGTCCTTACATATCATCCTTAGGTGTTAATGAGACTAGTCTCACACATTCTAACACCTTCATTCGTGAGTATTCTTTTAACAAATTAGCTTTGGTGTAAGTAAGACTTGTCTCACTTCCTTTAACACCCCATTCTGGTCACTTACTTAATTTAGACCCCTTTAATTATGTTATAACTCACGTTACTTACTTACTTTAGTGTAGTAGATTCATATCATCGTTTATGGACGATGAGCACTTCATTCAATGAGTTTCATGAGTTCATATGTCATTCTTTTAGAGCATGTTGGGAGTTGTCCCAATGAGTGGCATGCCCTTGGTTATGGATTCATTCAATTAGCTTAGAAGTGCTTATATTATCATTTGATACTCTAACTACATAAGATTGGCATATGATTAGTATTGGCCTGGACCTTTCAATATTAAACTACATTACCATTTTTGTTGGCATGTGCCAATTTTACGTGTGTTCATATTTAATTTAATATGTATGAACCATTAGCCAATCTTTTAATTATCTAACATAAGATTATAGAAATTTACATGCATCACTTTTAGACAATGTATCGTTAGCCATTTTATTGGCATAAACAATTGGGCATAGATTTCATAACCATATTTGTTGTCATAAGCCAATTTTCATGTTCAACATGCTTAAGTTTTTATACATTATACATTAGCCAATCTTTTAGCTATTTAATATAATATTATAGCCAATTCCCTACAACTTGTTTGACAATGTAGAGTCAGCCAATTTATTGGCATAAGATTAGTATTGGCATAAGCAATTGGCTATAGGCTTCATAACTTCTTTGTTGGCATAAGCCAAATTTATATTCATTCATGCTTACATTATTATACCTTTATTCATTAGCCAATTCAATTATTAATCATAACATTATAGGCATTTGCATGCATCCCTTTTGGACAATGTATTGTTAGTCATTTTATTGGCATAAGCCAACAATCACTCAAATTATGATTTCATGGAGATCTTTTTAGCCAACCTTATAACATAACTTTAGGCATAACGTTTTTAAACATCTTGGACAGCATAATATTATCATTTGATGAATATATCATCTTCATAACGTCATATTAAAAGCAAGCGTGCACAACAGACCATAACATCTTCATACATAACATTTTCGGACATATCGTTAACATAGTATCATTCTTTTAATTCACGTAATAACACGTAGCATCAAACAAGTCAAATTAATAGGTTTATTCAATTATTATTTAATCAAAAACCATACACATTAAGATCATCCAGCACCACATACCAAAAACATGATTTCTAACCTATTCAACATTGAAATCGTAACAAGGATACTAGGGAAAGGAGTTCAACGAGAACGGAAACAACCCTAGGTTCAAGATCTTTGAATCGTTCGAAGGAAAATACTCTAGGAGAAAGAATTCCAGGAGAGAAACCCATACCTTATGTAGAACTTAACCTACGAAGACCACCTTGAATGAAACCTTGATGAAACCTTGAAATCTCCCAAGAGAAATTGATAAATTTTTCTGTTTTTATTTCGTTCGTTGCTTGCTGTTTTTTCGTCGCCTTTTCTATGATTTTGAACGTGATTTTTAGGTTTAAGAACTGATATTGAATTATAAAACTTAGGTTTAATAAGTTAATTTAATAAACTAATTAACCAATTACCAAAAATCCCCTCCTAAGTTGACTAAACATAGGAGAACATAACACTTAGTCAAATCTGGAAATTGGTGTTGACTATGGTTTTGGTCAACATTTTGACTGTATATTAATTAATTAAATCGTTAATTTAATTAATTTAGGTACCTAGGGTAAGTACTAAGTACCCCTAAGTCATTGGAACCAAAATTAACCATTTTGGACCATCCTAGGTTAAGTACTAGGATGTTTCTTGAGTTGTACTAGGTTAGTGTAAGAATTTTCGTTTTGATCATTTAAACTGATTAATTAAATTTTTAATTTAATTAATTAGGTGACATAAGGTAATTACTAAAGTACCCTTAAGTTGTTAGGACCATAACCAATCCTTTGAACCATCCTAGGTTAGGTACTAGGTTGTCTTTTTCTTGTTTTAACCGAAATTTGGAAATTGCTTTGTGATTTCGGTTTTGCCCCTTTAAATTAATTAATTAAGTTGCTAAATTAATTAATTAAGTAGCCTAGGGTAATTACTAAAGTACCCTTAAGTCGTTAGGATCTTAACTAACTCTTTGGACCATCCTAGGTTAGGTACTAGGTTGTCCCTTTCTTGTCTTAATCGAAATCTTAAAAATTTCCTTTTTAGTTTCGGATTTAGCCCTTTTAAATAAATTAATTAATTTGCTAAATTAATTAATTAGGTAACCTAGGGGAATTACTAAAGTACCCCTAAGTTGTTAGGACCATAACTAACCTTTTGGACCATCCTAGGTTAGGTACTAGGTTGTCTCTTTAACTAGTACTAGGTTAGTGTCAACCCGGTTTTGGTCCTAGGTTGTCGGGTGCACTAATTAGTTTATTTAATTTGGTCCTAGGTTAGTTAGCTATTTAGGGCAGTAGGTTAGAGTCTAGAATTAGTTAGGAAGTTATGCCCCACATGGAGGGGTCCCTTGTACACATTTTTTCCCCTAACTACCCTAACCGAATTAGGTTAGAGTGGTCCCCTCTTTTGGCAGCTTCTTCACATGTCTTGCACATGTGCTTGCACATGTGTTGGTTGTACTTTCCTAACTAACTATTATTTATGGTTCATTTTGGAATGTTTACTTATTGTCCCAAGGATCCTCACTATGTCCTTGGGCATTGCGTAATTTACATGATCATTTTAAATGGTCATGTGCTATGGTATCTAGGCTTGACACTTGGATGCCTCATACCCAATTTGTGAGTTAAAGGAAAAAGCATTTTAGCCTAGGGTCTTCATTGAAGGTACATTTCTTGGACAAGCTCATTAATGTTAGAAAATTGGCTAACACCCTTTAAGCCAATATTTTCTAATATGCCCAATATTTTTCTTATTTGGGTATTATATAAAAATTGGCTAATACCCCTTAGCCAATTTTCTATACTATGCCTATTATTTCTCAATATTGGGCATTGGGATGCCTATGTACCCCCAATACACATTCTTAAAGATCTATTGGGCTCTTCACTAGACATGAAATTTTTCCGGAATGTTACAGAAGCTAACTCCGCTTTCTCCCTAGAAGTCACTCCCATTGCATGGACTATCTTATATACCTTATCCAAGAAAGCTTAGGGATCTTATCCTACCTTAGAACCAAAGAAGATAGGAGGATTCATCCTCACAAAGTCCCTCAATCTAGAGGTCATAGTACTGTCCATAGAATTTACCCTAGGCCCAATGTCTTTATTCACTTGAGTTGTCATAGCTCGAGCTAGAGTAAGGAGAGCCTCTCTAATCTCCCCATTAGCCATTTTCGGGGGAACCACCGGAACCTCATTACCTCCTTCCCCAATAGGGACTTCATCATCTTTAGCACCTTGAACACCTTGAGGAAGCTGTTCAACTTATGGCACGTGTCCACCTCGGGGAGGAAGTCGTTCATTCACATCATTCTCCTCAACTCTCCTTGCCGGTGTCCTCCTCGGATTCATCTTCCTAGAAACACAAGGAAAACCATAAGAAAGGGACACACATAAATTTTAATATCTACGGCACGATATAGGAGTAGAAAAGAAGGGAAACTCTATCGTCCTATAGCCTCTCGCCCATAGATGTGTCGCGACTCACACAGATAGTCAAGACTCTACTAGACGTGGCTTTTTGAGACTTTTCGATTCCTAACTACTACTTCATAACCTTATGCTCTGATACCATGTTTGTCATGACCCGAGAGTACCCCCTAGAAGTTAGGGCATTCCCGAATCGAAACACGGCGTTGTCGACCTCTCAGAGGTCTAAGACAAGCCCTTTTCATACCATTCATTGCATACATGTATGAAAAGTAGTGCGAAATTAAAACTTTCACACGAAATAATAATACTTCAAAATATCTCTTTTATAGAAAAACATTATGAAAGGCTAAGTCTCAAAGTCGCCATCTTAGACATAGAAATACATTGTGACACGGCCCATACTTCAACATATATAAAATAGCTAAGTATATTACAATACTTCAATAAGGAAATCTAAACATAAAGATGTCCTCGAATCTAGTGAGGACATACCAACTCTTTACTTGAATGAACACTAATCCAAACTTCAACTTCGAGACTCATCTGAAACGCCACCTACACCTTTAGAGATAGACAAATGTATGGAATTAGTACAAACACTTGTACTAAGTATGATGTAATGCATAAAATCATGATAAACGGACATTTGTATAAAACATTCTCTTTTTGATTAAAACCTCATAGTATAAGTATAAGAAAATCATTTAACACCTTAGAAACATACAAGATATCACATAAGCATTTTATCAAATATTGAAGAACATTGCAGTGAACTATGTCACTTTAGAGTGAACTAAGTTCATCTTCAGAGTAACATCTTTTAGCTTATAACCCTATCACCAAAGGTTATCCTAAGACTCACTTAAGTGAGACGAAAGACACCACCCATACAACCTCTCTAAGCACACCTAAATGATCCCTAAGACTTCTTAAGATAGGATCATTCACACTTTTATTTGTTAAACTCCCTACCTAGAATTACTGTAAGACTCACCTAAGTAAGACATGACGAGACCGCCCATACACGCTCTTCAAACCTACCTAAGCAATCCTCAAAGCTACTCTAGATAAGTACTTTTCATTAACATTCCTTTACTAAAGTCATTATGTTCATTAAGTCATTTAGGGGACATATCATTCATTAAAGACTTCACATAATGGTCTAGGAAAGACCTAGGGACTCACATACTAACATCTTCACACTCTACTCGTGCAATGTCTCGATAGCGTCCCATTCCACTACCTAAACTTCCTAGTACTTATCCAACACTAGCATGTATCCCACATGATGAGAATGCAATAAACGACATAGACCATACTAGCTGGGCATGGAATCCGGAGTCATAAAACTACTCCGATGAAGGGTGTTCTACTTGACAAGGGTAGAATTAGGACACATCCCATGTAGGCACATGGTTAAGGAATATCAAGGTCTTTTATGTATTCTAGTCTCATTCTCAAGTAGAGGTACATTGTACTCTAGTCTCCTTCTTAAGTAGAGCTACAAACCATAACATATTCACTCAGTGCCAGCCTTTGTTCTCATAGAGTAAGTTCAATAAAAAGGAGCATATGAAAATGTACCATCTCTTAGTCATTACCTAGTCATAATGCACCTACCAAAGATGGGTACACTAGGGCTGCCACTCAATGGTCTATAAGGATAGCTTATTCTTAACCATCTCTCTATATAGAGGGTTCCATATATTAGTCATGCTTAGAAGGGAACCATCTTAGGTCTACCGATCCTAGACTTTCATTCAACATTCATCCATACACATACAATACAAAGGTAAGAATCCTACTAAGTCAAGATGTTCATATTCATCATATACATGTATCAAGTAAGGGACACAAGTCTACCAAAACAAGACACAACATACTTTACTTTATTTCATATGACATATCATTCTTTGAAGCACTTAGGAATGGCCCTTATCATCTTTATGTCATCCTATACTTTACTATGACATCATCAATATAGCCATCATAGACTCATATAGTCAAGTAGGAATAATCATGTATCAACTCTAAGACTACACATATGAACACATAGTCACTAGTCTAACATGATCATCTCTCATCAATAGAATAACACATACTTTCACATTACTTCACATATAGGTATATATGATCATACTTCACATAACCAACTACACACATCATCATTATACTTCAAGTAGTGCCGACATGGCCATGATCATCAATATACTTGAAATAACGTCGACGAGGCCACATCGATTGCAAGTAAAGCACATAACACCGCCACCATAGGTGGACCATACCAATCACAACATAATTAAATTCTAATTAACATAAAATAAAGATAATTAGGGCAGAGTACAACCAATCCATTCTCACCACTTCAATCCATGTCTAAATCATCCAATTCAATATCATAAGGCATTTACCCATGGCCATGAACATCAAATCAATGTATAAATCATAATACTATATGAAACTAGGTTAATTCAACATAGACTCAACAATATAATACCAATTAAACATCAATTGCATATAATATTTACATCATTAGATGGCCAATAGAAAAGTACACTATAATTCATATGAAATCAGACAAGATCACTTAACCCATAAAATAGTCAATTTAAGAATTGCATGGTTTGCATGGGTTCATAAGAATTATAGATTTAAAACATTTCATTAACATCAATTGAATTCTAAAACATTGATTCAAAACCATTTATACAAGAACCCATGGCTAGATCACAAAATTGGAGAATTCATGTTTTTTATCATCTTTGAAAATCATTGGAATTGACTCCTTGAAGAAAGCGATTTCAAGGATTAATAACCATACCTTAATTGTGATGAAAAGCCCACAAGATTGATGAAGAAAAACTTGAAAAACCTATCTTCTTCCTTGGAGCTTCAAAGCTTCAACAACGTAGTTTTTGGAGAGAGTGAATGGAGAGGTTTTGTTTTGAGATGAGGGTTTTGATTTAATTGGTGAGGTTAGGGGTTTATATAGGTCTAATAACCGTCCATAATATACCCCCAAATTACCCAAAAGACCCCTACATTTATTGGATAATTTAACCAACTCAAATTTGACTTAAAAACGATGCAACGAAATCTGGGACTTTACTGCGCGTCGCGAAGACACTTCCAAATATTATTTTTCAAAATTTTTTGGAAAGAATGGTTTGTGACAGCACCGCGTCATAGGGAAAGAATTTTTCCTACTGCGCATCGCGCAACAGCATGCCAAATCTTGGATGTTTGACAATTTCGCTGGCCCATGTTTGGGGCCTCCTCGGGGACGCTTTTGATGGTCCCCGGGGCATCGTTCCAGGATGTTTTGACCTTTTGTATGTCATGGTACGTGTAGGAACTCTCGATACTGAATTTCACCTTAAAACTATCTCTCAAAAAATTACTACAAAACAGTACGACACACTAGTTCAACTTCGACTAGTTTCGAACGTGTTGGACGTTCTTGGACGTTTTACCTCCAAACACTTCCAAAATTTACATAATGTCTGTGAACAAATATTTTAAATAATTTTATGACTTTAAAATATCATGAAACAAGTGTTAGGATCTAGTTCAACCTAGCTCATTTATAGGGACGTTACACCTAGTTCTACCCTTGGCAAGTAGAACACCTTCCACGATGTAGGTCTTTATGACATCGGATTCCATACCTAGCTAGTGTTGTCTATGTTGGTTGATGTATATTCTCATCATATGTGATGTGCATTCTAGTATTGGAGAATTTCTACAACGTGTAGGAAGTGGAATGGGACACAGTCTACACATGGCACGAGTAGGTTTTGAAGGTGCTAGGAGGAGTTTTCTAGGTCTTTTACAAGACCATTATGTGAAGTCCTCTAATATTATCAATGTATCCTAAATGACTGATGAAATGCATGTTCTCCTCAAGATAGAATGTAAAATGAAAGGTTCTCTTCTACGGTATCTTTGAGGATTACCTACGTGTGCTTGAAGAGGGTGTATGAGTGGTCTCTTTATGTCTTACTTAGGTGAGTCTCAAAGTAACCTTAAGTAGGCAGTTGAATGTGTTGAAAAGGCTTACTGTTGAATGTGAAATGTGTCTTATATGTGATACTTGACTTGTATTGTACTCTTAAACTCATATGATGAAAATTTCTATCAAAATAGTATGAAAGTATAATTTAAAGTAAATGTCCCTTTTTGCATGGTTTTCTTGCATATTCCACATACTTAGTGGATTCAATGTGCTAATTTCATAAGTTTTAAATGTTTACAAGTGTCGGTGGCAAGTGAGGATATCCTTAGAAGTTGAAGCTTGGGAAATAGCATTTTCTCAAGATTGGTATGTCCTCATATGTTCGAGGACATCAATTATGTTTTAGTTTCCTTTTCTAAAAATACTTCGTAATAGACTATAATTTCTTTTCAAATTCATGAAGAGGCTGTGACTCTATGTTATTGACTTTTGTATAAGATGGCGTATGTTGAGACTTAGTTCTTTCTTATCTTTCTATAAAGAGACTGTTATAGTGAAAAGTTTTAACTTCACACTACTTTTCATATGTATATGCGATGAAAGATGTTAATGGGCTTGTATAAGACCTCCAAGAGGTCGAGTATGCCGTGTGGGGACTTGGAGGTGCTCCCGGGTCATAAAATCTATATCAATTCTACATTAGTAACGGTATGAGGTAAACTTACCTTCTTTCAAAGGCCAAGGTCATCAATCTTAAACATCTCTAACAATTCAAAATATAATATCATAATTAACAATACAAATACAACTCATTATAATGAAAATTCAATCAACATTAAATCATATGCTATAAACCCACTTCATAAGCCAAATTTAGGAATTTGAGAAGATCAAAGGTTCATGTAGATTTTCATTGGAAAACATTATTTTAACATCAATAATATCATCTCTAATAATTTGAAATAGTTTCATGCAAGAACCCTTTAGTTAGAGACAAAATTGGACTTTTTCATAAACTTTGAAATCCTTGAAATCACTTTGAAATTGGATCTAAGGTTATAGATATCCTTAGATAAAGAACTCCCATAAATTATTAGAACAAATATCAAGAAAATTGAAGAAGAAATACAGTAGAATCCACAACCCCAGCTCCATCTTTACTTCATGTTTCTATGGGGGAGGGGGGGTATGTGTTATTTTGGGAGGGGAGTGTTTTGATCTAGGTGCTAGAACTCTAAAAGAGGATTTAATCAATCTAATATACTTAAAATACCTAAATACACATAAAACAACCATCCACGCACTTAAAAAGAATTGGGGTGAATTTACCATTTCACACCCAAGTTGGCCGAGACAAGCTGTAGCATTGCAGGCCCCAACGACACCCACAAATGATGGATCGACGCCACATCAATAGAGTCCGTAGTTTTGTTCAGATGATCTAAAAGTTGCAGAGTCTACAGGCATGGTTTATTCCCAAGACTGACAAACTGTCAATGCATTGATGGTTGTCATTTTGAGCCTTCAATCATGCCGCATGGCAGCTTCTTGACTAGAAGGTGGGGTCATCCGCAAAGGCCCCGCGTGGCTCCTTGAGGGAGTCATACCAGGATGTTAAACACTAAAACATGTCCATCTAGGTTCAACGGTCATCACCACTTACTTAGACCTCAAACGGCACACTTAACTTCCATCAAAACACATAGGCACACACAAGCACATAAAGGACTAGTCTCCAAACGTTTTGGCCGTTCCTTGAGGTTTGACCTCAAAATCAACCACACTGAACTATAAACTCATTTCCTCATTAAATTGACAAGTTAACAGCCCTTAAAACACAAGTGAAGCTCTAGTCCATCCTAGTTCATTTTGAAGGTTGTTATACCCGGTCCTATCCTCCCCTCTCAGGTGCACATATAAATGAAGACCTAGCGGCCGTTCAGAAGAGATCAAGGTGCTACTTTGATGAAAACACTCTGGTTCAACCCAACACTGCCCTATAGGTTTAGATGCTCCGTTGCGAGTTGCGCCAGGAGAGGAGAAAGGGTTAGGAGAGGGAGCATTTTATGGTCCGAATATGGAAGAGCTTAAAAATCTTCTTCACTTCTGTTACTCCCAACAGGAGATTCCCCAAGTCAAGATGAGAGACATTCAACATTTCACCATTACGGATGAGGTTGTGAAGTGCATGGAACCCCGGAAGACCTCGGCTCTGACGACGACACCTCTCAATCCCAGAGATCTTGAATTTATTTTTTGCCCATTTTTTGGTTTGTAATTTAGAACAAACTTTATTTTATCTTTTCGTCTTTCCTTATGTTTTGTAGCACATGGATGCTAGTTTTCTATTGTTTTTCCAACCACTACTTAATTGTTAGGTTCTTCTAATCTATACTAGAATTGCTGAACACTGATTGAATTGCAGTAATTAGCTCGGATACTATTCATGGTATAAGTATGTGACTAAGAAAAAATGGACGACAGGGCTAAGATTATTTCGCGGCCTGTCCCGCTCTTGCGGGAGAATTCTCAATGTAGTAGTCCCTTGCTAGAATGATCTCTCTCTAGCAGCTATTTTGGAAAAAGAATGACTGCTAACAATGTTCTGAGGTTATCCTCTTTTATATTTTTCCCCTAGTGTAACAGTCCGAAAGTCTATGACTTTGTCTAGAGCCTCACTAGATGAACTATGACTTAAAACATTATTTCTACGCATAAAATAATGTATCAAAACTAATTAGGAAGTGTTAGGAACAAAACATTAAGAAACGACCATGACGTCAGGAGAATTGTGAAATATGAGTTAGTGTGCCTTGGCAAGTTTCATCGGGTTTTAAGAGTTAGAATTTATTGAAATTTAGTTGAAATGTGTTAAACATTAGAATTTGTTTAGGTCTAAACGTCCGGGTACAACTTCCCAAGGACCACCCTAAGGGTCCTTGGAGAGGACCCTTCCATTTGACCCCAAAATTTCATTTGGACAGTGAGCAACCACGAGCCAAACGACGAACTGTCGTTTGATCGACGCTCCGTCGATGGCTTTATAGGTTGACACTTTGAATATTTTAAAAAATGTCTAAAATTCCAGTCTCTGTCGCAAACGATGGCCATGTTGGATGGGCCGTCGTTGGGACTACAGGGCGTGGATTAGGTTTCGTAGGTTGAGCGTCGACTTTGCAGAAAGTTGTTTGTTAAGATGGATTAATGAGTTAGTTGGTTAATTAATTAAGTGAGGGTTAAGGGGTAGTTAATTAGGTTAGTTGGGGACTATATAAAGACTAAACCTCATTAAACTAACTCAACACCCATTATTTCCCAAATCGAATTCACTCCAACTTCTCTCTACTTTCTCTCTCTATTCAAAGACCCCATTGAAGACCAAGCTTCAAGGTTCACTAGGGCTTCAAGACTTAATTTTTTCTCCATCAAACTATTAGGAATCCTAAGGTATGTAAGATATTCACTCTTACTATCAGTGTCTTAGGTTGAAGTAATATTAGGATTGATGTCTCATTTAACCACCTCTACGTAGATTCTTATTCATGGGTGTGAATCCCACCACACTTATGAATGAGAGGCTATGTGATGCTTAGGAATTATCACCTTTTTGGTAATCTTGAATGTGCCTCAAGAGTGGTAACTCTATGTGTCTTTTACTTCTAATCCTTTTCTTGTTGATACATGCGATGACTATGAAAAGGGAAGACGCGAGGAGAATGGAGGAAGGATTGACTAATGCAGGAGCTCCTCCGCATGACATCAAGTTTCTCCGCAGGACCAAGCTCCGGTCATTCCTCCTTATATGATGGATAGAGAAATAAGGTTGGATTTTCTAAGTTTGACTCAAGCTATGACTACCCAAGCCCAAGCGGTAGTTACTCAATCTCAAGCCATGACGTCTCAAGCACACCGGGAAGTTTGACCCCGTGTTCAACAAAATGCTAGTACCATGGTTTCTCGCTTGAGGGACTTCACAAGGATGAACCCGCCAATGTTCTTTGGTTCAAAGGTGAATGAAGACCCCCAAGACTTTCTTGATGAGGTCTACAAGATCTTGTATGCTATGGAGGTTAGTTCTAATGAGAAGGTCGAGCTAGCCTCATATCAACACAAGGATGTGGCTCAAACTTGGTATACTCTATGGAGAGACCATAAGTCTTAGAGAGAGAGTCCTATAACTTGGGAGGTGTTTCGAATGGCCTTTCTTGATAAGTTCTTTCCAAGGGATAAAAAAGAGGTGAAAGTGGAAGAGTTCATCAACCTTTGTTAAGGAGGTATAAGTGTGCAAGAGTACTCCTTTAAGTTCAATAAATTGTCCAAGTATGCTCCTTCTTTACTATCCAATCCTAGGGATGAGATGAGCTACTTTGTGATGGGAGTGTCCGATCATATAGTTGAAGAGTGTCATTCGGCCACGCTTTATGACAATATGGACATTTTTCGATTGATGGTGCATGCTCAACAAGTTGAGGACACTACGTTCAATAGGAAGAGTAGGGAGTTTAAGAATGCCAAGTCTTATGAGGGAGGTACATACAAGGGTAGTCTTGAAATTCAAGACAAGCCTAGTTTCAATAAGAGGGTCTCCAACCATGTTCCTTCCAATTTCCCTAGGGCTAACAACAATAGGGTGTCTAACCGTAGGCCTTAAAAGGGAAGTAGTGAAAATTCACCTACCAATAAACCTACTTGTAACAAGTGTGATAAGAAGAATATGGGTCAGTGCCTAGTTGGGACATATTTTTGCTTTGGGTATGGTAAGAGTGGCCATAAGGTGAGGTATTGTCCTAATGTAAGGGGTTAAAAGAAAGGGAGTGTTAAAGCTCAAGCAAGCGGTCCTAGTTTCGATGCTCCAAAGAGGAACTTCTTCTATGCTCTTTGCTCTAGGGGTGAGCAAGAGGAATCTCCTTATGTCGGCACCACTATGTTACAAGTCTTTTCTATTGATGTTTATGATTTCCAAGATCCTGGTGCTACTTTATCATTTGTAACTCCTCTAGTAGCTAGAAAGTTTGATGTTCTAGTCGATGTGTTGATTGAACCTTTTTCGGTTACTACCCTTGTGGGTGACTCTGTTGTTTCTAGAAGAGTCTTTAGGAGTTGTCCTATATCTTTGCCCAATAGAGTTACATGGGTGTATTCGGTAGAACATGATATGATTGATTTCAGTGTCATGTTGGGAATGGATTTGTTGCATGCTTTTTTTTCTTCAATTGATTGTAGAACAAGGGTAGTTAAGTTCGATTTTCCTAATAAAACCGTCTTAGAGTGGAAGGGAGGTAACTCAATCCCTAGAGGTCGTATAATTTATTGTCGAAAAGCTTGTAAAGTGATCTCCAAAGGGTGTCTCTACCATATTGTGAGATCAAGGATCTTGATTTTGAAGCTCCTCCTTTAGAGTCGGTCCCTGTAGTGAAGGATTTTCTAGAAGTCTTTCCCGATGACTTGCCCATAATTCCTTGCGAACATGAAATAGACTTTGGTATTAACTTATTACCGAATAAGAATCCCATTTCAATACTTCCTTATCGGACGGATCCGGTCGAATTGAAAGAGTTGAAGTCTCACCTCAAAGATTTACTAGACAAAGGTTTTATACAACCTATTATTTCTCCATGGGGTTCTCCGGTGTTGTTTGTAAAGAAGAAGGATGGGTCCCTTAGGATGTGGTTTGATTACCATAACCTCAATAAGGTCACCATAAAGAATAAGTATCCTCTCCCTCGGATTGACGACTTGTTTAATCAACTCAAAGGGACAAGATACTTTTCTAAATTGATTTGAGGTTGGGGTATCACCAACTTAGGGTTAGAGGTGAAGATATACCTAAGAAGACATTCCCAACGAGGTATGGTATGAGTTACTAGTGATGTCTTTTGGTCTCACTAATGTCCCTGCGGCTTTTATGGACCTTATGAATAGTGTGTTCCGGAATTTCCTTGATTACATTTTTACTGTCTTCATTGTTGATATCTTTGTATATTTGAAGAGTTAGGGTGATCATAAAGACCGTTTTAGGGTGGTATTGTAAGTCCTCAAGGAACACCAACTCTTCACTAAGTATAGTAAGTGTGAGTTTTGGTTAAGATCGGTGGTGTTTCTTGGTCATATTATCTCAAGTGAGGGTATAGAGGTCAATTCAAAGAAAACCAAAGCGGTTAAGAATTGTCGTAGACCTTTGACTTCAACCGATGTTAGAAGTTTCTTTGGTTAGCTGGGTAATATATGAGGTTTCTGGATGGGTTTGCATCCATTGCTTCTCCTTTGACTACCTTGACCCAAAAAAGTGTTAAGTTTGGGTGGTCGGAGGCTTGTGAAAGAAGTTTCCAAGTGTTGAAAGATAGGCTTACCCCGCTCTGGTGTTGACCTTACCAGAGGGTACCAATGCTTTTGTGGTGTATTGTGACACTTCCCGAGTAGGTTTAGGTTGTGTCCTTATTCAACATAGTAAGGTGGTATTATATGGCTCTAGACAACTCAAGGTGCATGAGAAGAACTATCAAACTCATGATCTTGAATTAGCAGCCGTAGTGTTTGCTTTGAAAATATTGAGACATTACCTATATGGTATTCACATGGATATATTTACCGACCATAAGAGTCTCCAATATGTATTCACTCAAAATGAGTTGGATCTCCGACAAAGAAGATGGTTTGAACTTTTGAAGAATTACGACATGAGTGTTCTCGACTACTCCGGCAAGGCCAACGTGGTTGCGGATGCTTTAAGTCGTATGACCATGGGTAGTGTGTATCATGTGGAGGAAGTTAACAAAGACCTAGTGAAAGATGTTCATAGATTATCTCGGTTGGGTGTTCAGTTAGAAGATTCTCCGAAAGGTGGTTTTATGGTTCATAACTCCGAGTCTTCTTTAGTGGTTGAGTTGAAGTGTAAACAACATATTGATCCTCTATTGATGGAGTTGAAGGAATCGGTACTTAGCAAGTTCAATGAGTCATTCTTCCAAGGAAAGGATGGTGTGCTTCGGTACCAAGGTAGATTGTGTGTGCCAGATGTTGATAATTGGAGGGGGAAATTTTTGGAAGAAGTTCACGGTTCCCGATATTCTATTCATCCGGGTGTCACCAAAATGTATCGCAATATTCAAGAGGTCTATTTGTGAGATGGTTTTAAAAGGGACATAGCAGAGTTTGTAGTTAAGTGTCTAAATTGCCAACAAGTTAAGTCCGAGCATCAAAAGCTGGGTGGTCTGACTCAAGTAATGAATGTTCCTACTTGGAAGTGTGAAAAAATTAATATGGAATTCGTTTTTGGTTGCCTGAACCTGGAGGCAAAATGACTTAATTTGAGTTATTGTGGATAGGTTGACAAAATGCACTCACATTATCCCCGTCAAGTCTACTTATTTGGCGGAGGATTATGCAATAATATACATTAATGAGATTGTGAGCTTACATGGGATCACTTTGTCCATCATATCGGATCGAGGTGCTCAATTCACTTCTCGTTTTTGGTGGTCTTTTCAAATAGGGTTGGGTACTCAAGTGAAGCTTAGCACCGCTTTTCATTCTCAAAAAGATGGTCAAGCGGCACGCACTATTCAAATGCTAGAAGACATGTTAAGAGATGGTCAAACGGAGCATACTAATCTATGAAGCTTTGGATAAAGTTCAATTAATAAGATATAGGTTCAAAACAGCCTATAGTCGGCAAAAATCCTATGCCGACAATAGAAGAAGAGACCTTGAATTTGAAGTATGATTGAGTGTATTTGAAGATTTCACCTATGAAAGAGGTGATGAGATTCAGTAAAAAGGGGAAGCTTAGTCCTCGGTATGTGGTTCCCTTTGAGATATTGTAAAGGGTCGGAAAGGTTTCTTATGAGTTAAAATTACCTAGAGAACTAGCTTTGGTTCGTCCGATTTTTCATGTCTCCATACATATGAAGTGTATCGGCGAGCCGGTATCTATTCTCCCAATTGAAGGGTTGGATGTAAATGAGAACCTTTCATATGAAGAGGTCCCAATGGAAATCCTAGATCTCCAAGTCAAAAGTTGAGTAACAAAGAGGTGCCCCCCGTAAAAGTCCTATGGTGAAACCACCTAGTTGAGGGAGCAAAATGGGAGGCTGAGGCCGACATGAAGTCCTGTTATCCTCATCTGTTTCCTAAAAATTATAGCCAAAGTTGAGGTTATTAATCCTCTTAAAATGAACTAATTAATAATGTTGAATTTTGCTTACTTTGCTTAAATGTGCATATTTATGGTAAAGGTACATGGTAAAATGAGTTTTCATGGAAAATGCATTTTTTGCTTAACTTGCACTTATTTGTGTTTTGTGTATAGTTTCCTTTATGAAGTGATAGTGATAATGTTAATGTGATTTGAAATAAGGTTGGCATAAGTGACTCTTGATGTTCATGTTGAGCTCATGTTGATATTGAGAAAGTAGTTCCTCATGTTGTGATGTTGAGCTCTTGTATGTGGTAAATTGTGATTGAGTTGCTGTGTGTAAATGTCATGTTTATGTGTTTAATGGAGTTATGAATTACAACTATGAGTTGTGACTCATGATGATTATATGTTGTTGGTTGGGATGCTAGTATTGAGTCTCCTAATTCCTATACAAAAATATTTTTAGTATCATTCGGGGAAGAATGTTCCTAAGAGGGGGATAATGTAACACTCCGAAAGTCCAGGACTTAGTCTAGAGCCTCACTTGATGAATTAAGACTTAAAACACTGTTTCTAAGCCTAAAATAATGTCTTGAACCTAATTAGGAAGTGTTAGGGTGAAAACGTTAAGAAACGGCCATGACATCCGGAGAATTGTGAAATGTGAGCTAGTGTGCTTTGGCATATTTCATGGGGTTTTAAGTGTCGTAATTTAATAAAATTTTGTGGAAAGTTTTGAACATGTATTAGAGTGTTTTTAGGGTCGAAACGTCCGGGTACGACTCCCCAAAGACCTCCCTAAGGGTCCTTGGAGAGGACCATTCCGTTTGACCCCAAAACTTTCATTTGGACAGTGTGCAACCACGAGCCAAATGACGAGCCGTCATTTGATCGACGATCCAGCATTAGATTCGTAGGTTGACACTTGAATATTTTCAAAAATGGCAAAAACTGCAGTCTCTGTCTCAAACAACGCCCATGCAGGACGGGCCGTCGTTGGGACTACGGGGTGTGGACAAGGTTTCGTTGGTTGAGGTTCAATTTCACTGTAAGTTTTTAGTTAAGATGGATTATTAGTTAGTTGGTTAATTAATTAAGTGAGGTATAAGGGTTTGTTAGTTAAGTTAGTTGGGGGACTATATAAATACTAAACCTAATTAAACTAACCCAACACCCATTATTTCCCAAACCCAATTCACTCCAACTTCTCTCTACTTTCTTAGTCTATTCAAAGACCCCATTGAAGACCAAACTTCAAGGTTCACTAGAGCTTCAAGACTTCATATTTTGTCCATAAAATTCTAATTAATCCTAAGGTATGTAAGATATTTACTCTTGGGATATCTTTCCCCAAGAGGCTCTTCAAAATTGGTTTCCAATAATGTCTAAAAGTTGGGTTTTCTTCCAATTTCGTGAATGATCTTTAAAATTGATTTAATGTTGATTTACTTTTATTATTATTGATAGATTATTATTTTTCATGGGTTAATTGATGTAGTTTTTAGCCATTGACCTTATTCTATGGAAGAATTCTTGATTCAACCCTTTTCCCATAACCCTAGGTTATGAATTGAGGTTTATTTGATTTGTGATGATACAATTGACTTAGTTCTTGTGTAGATTACTATTATATGATGTTATTAAGTGAATTGGTGGATGTACATTGTTGGATTGATTGTAAGATCTTGAAGGAGGCTTATGAAGGCGATGTGGTAAGACTTTATGATCTTGAGTTCTTTACTTCAATGATGATGGTTTATACTTGATGGTGATGTTCAATTGAAGTATTATATGTTATTAGATTAAGAAGATGATAATATGATTAATGTTATGAAATGCCGTAAATATGTTGAATTGTGGTTCATGTTAAGAGTATGATGATACAAGGTTGAATATGAATCACTTGTGTGCCTTACTATGATATGACTATGATGTGTTGAACTCACAAATGAAGGGTTGTATTGACTGTAAATTTTCATACAATACCTAATTAGATAAAGACATGATATACAAGGGGTTAGTCTCCAATGGTCTATATTAACCTATGATGATTAAGAATGACTTAAAGACATTTCAAGAAAAGACTTTAGCTGAGCACTAAGCGAACTAGTTATGAGAGGTGTCCATTCCCAATGTGGGAAGGTAGGTTAAAAATGCTTCTCATGAGATGGAGACTACAATGCAATTGTTCAAAAAGAGGGTTCAAGTATATCTCCTAGTTCCTTAACTATGTTGCCTCCATAGGAATATTATCTACTGTATACACCTAGATTTATATGCTCATGTTTTAGTTCTACCTTGGCAAGTATAGCACCTTCTTCCGGTGTAGGGTTTCATGACACCGTATTCCGTGTTCGGCTCACAAGGTCTATTGGCAGTTAAGGCGATTGTTCCAAAAATTAAAATGAATTAATGAAGTAATGAAGGTTAACACTAACTAGGGTGACCTAAGGGGTTCTATTTAGTGTAGGTAGGGGTATGGGACTCTATCTATACATTGCACAAGTTGACCTTGAGGGAAGTCCTAGGAGGTCGTTCTTATGCACTTATTATATGAATGAAATGCATATGTTGAATTTACATGTTGATTATCCTATATGATGTTAGCTTTATTGATGAACATGCTATTGGTCTAAATTGATATATATGATGATGACTACACATGATGTTACAATAAATGGAGCAAGGAATTACTTATGATCTCTTTTCTAGTTTACTTGATTATGTGGGGGTTATGGGGCTTCACATAATATTGCACTTGTAGGCTTGGGATGGAATTGTTTGTAAGAGTCTTATATGCTATGATATTATGAACTCTAAATGTTGTTATTACTTTATGTTGAAGCTATTTATGTAGATATGATCTTATGTTGGTGATATCCATGTTGACTTGACTTTGTGATGATGTTGGTCTTGTGTTGAATATGAAATTGTCTCAAGTGATGTTATTCCTATTGGCATGTATATGATATTAATTGTGCATAAAGGCTTTTAGAAGTGACTTAGCATGGTTCTGAACAAAATGTCCTTTTAAGAATGATTTCATAGGTTTTATGTGCATATGTTTCCATATTTGGTAAATTTGATTTGTACTAACCCATATTCTTTTCCTTTTCCCAAACAATGTAGGATCGGGCATTCGAAGTATAGGAGGCCACTTTGCAAGAAGACTTCAAACTATTTCCCATGTTATTGGTAGGTCGTTAAAGTTCGTTTCACATCCGAGGAGCACCCCCTAGATGTAACCAGAGTTGTTGTCCTCTTTGAGGACTAAGACTAGCCTCTTAGCATACATCATTACATTCATAGGTTAAAAATGCGGAAAATTTAAAAAGTTCGATTCTACATTGAGGTTCACATTATATTTATATCGTATATGAAGATTACATAGTCTTCTACTTTTATTGCTCATACATAGTATAAGATAGTCTCATAGTATAAGACTAAACAACATCCAATAGGTAGATAAGGGCATCGTCCTCGGAAAGTGAGGACCTACCGAACTGAGAAGATAAGAATCCAAGTAGTCTTTAAAGCCTTCTCTAATATCAACGGCCGGATCCTACATTTGTAGTAACATCAAACATGGGTTAGTACACATTTGTACTAAGTATCGGTATATGAACATAAACAAGTGGAATCATGCTAAAGAGGACATTTGATAAAAAACCATGCTTAAGTACACTGTAAAGCCTTATGTACAATTAAGAATCCAATAAAGCCAATAATCACATCATCCATAAGTCAAATCCATGTACGACACAAGACCAACATCAACAAGTAATATTCAAGTCAACATATACAAGATTTCATAACATCATAATATAAGCAAGACCCTTACTCATAACCCATCATTTAGCCTACAAGTGCAATGACCAATCAAAGACCCATAACCTTACTCAATCAAATAAACCAAACAATGGATCATAAGCAACGTCTAACTCTACATAACATAGTATCAATAACAACCATCATCATATTTAGCAATATAGACCAATAGCATGTTCATAAATGAAACTAACAACATAAAAGATCATCAACATGTAAAGTCAACATATTCATAGCATATACATTGTAAGAACAAAACACAAACCTCCTAAGTATTCCCTCAAGGTAAACTAGTGCAAGTCATAGATAGAGTCCCATACCCCTACCTAGGCTGAGTAAAACCTCTCAAGTCACCCTACTTAGTATATAGTCCATTACTTCATTTTACTTTTGGGAACACTTGCCTTAACTGACATAGACCACAAAATCTAAGTGTCGAATCCGGTGTTGTAAAATATTACACCGATGGAAGGTGGTCTACCAGCCAAAGTAGTACCAAACATGAACATAGCATCTAAGTGGATCCACTAGCTAGTATTCCTATTGTGGCAACATAGTTTATGGAGCTTGGGGGATGTCATGGAAACATCGCTCTATGCTATTTTTGGACTATGAGGCTATCCAAACCGTGAGGACTATGGTGAACCTTACCTTCCCTCATTGGGAATGCGCCACCCTCATTAACAAGTTCACTCGGTGCTACGCTACAGTCCCTTTTGAAATTTTTTTCTTATTAGTCATCACTTAGTTTAGGTCATAGGGTCTATCCCTTGTATAAGCATAGTCATTTAGCTCAATAGGTATTGCATGAGTACATCCTTTCAATACATCCCTCATATGTGAGATTAGCACATTAACATCTTCATATCATAATAAGGTACATAGGTACTTCATAACCAACCTTATATCATTTCATCTAAAGCATAATCTCATAATAACATAGTCAAGACATTTCAATTCAACATCAAACGAACACCCATGTAGGCTATTCACAAGGTATACTTCATTTGAACTACATCATCAATCGCAAGTCATCATAGTTAAAGTAAAGGTTAGGATCATTAAGACTTAAAAAATCTCCTTTAAAGACATCATCATGGTCTTACCATCAACCATACAATTACATCCAATAATAGGTGTAGTAACATCAATCAATAGTAGAACTAGGTCAATTGCATCATCACTATCCCAATTAATATCAATTCATAACCTAGGGTTAGGGGAATTAGGGTTCATCATGAATTCATCAAGAAATAGATCCAATTCCAACAATACATTATCCTAGTCAATCCATAAATGAATTAGAATAGATAAACCAAGTCTAATAATCAAATCATTCTTCAATTCCCATCAATTCATGACCAAGATCCATTATTTGGGAAATTGGGGAAGGGAACATGATCAACATGACATTGCATCAATTAACATCAATTAATCAACAATATATACTCAATTGGTCATAGGATATCATAATTTATCATCATTTTGAAGTTTAGAAGAAAACCCATTAAAATTGGAAAGCCCCATGGAATTGGGTATTTTGAAATCAACTTTGAGAGGAACTCTTGGGGAAAGGAATCCGAAGAGTGAAGAGCTCATACCTTAATGAAGATTAATCCACGAAATTGAATTGAAATCCTAGAGAAATCAACCTTCTTCTTCTAGGTTTCTTCCCTCTTCAATGGAGGAACTAGGGAGAGAGAAAGTAGAGAGAGGTGAGAGCTTTTGCGTTTTGTTTTGGGAATTGCGTTTGGATGAGTGAAAATTTACTTCAAATGACCCTTAGGCTATATATAATCACCCCCTAAATTACCCAAAACACCCCTCACTTAAATGGGTCTTTTTGTGAAGTCAAAATGTTAAAAATATGATTTTACCGAATCTGGGAAGTGGCTCCCATCGCAGGGCTGTAACATTCCGGAAAATTACATGTCTAATAAAGAGACCAATAGGTCTTTAAGAATGAGTATTTGGGATATATAGGCATTCCAATGCCAAATATTGAGAAATATTGGGCATAGTATAGAAAATTGGCTAAGGAGTATTAGCCAATTTCTATATAATACCCAAATAAGCAAAATATTGGGCATATTAGAAATATTGGCTTAAAAGGGTGTTAGCCAATTTTCTAACATTAATTATGCTTGTTTAAGAATTGTACCTGCAATAAAGATCCTAAGCTAAAAACATAGATTTCCAAGTATTCACTGAGGTACGAGGCATCCAAGTGTCAAGCCTAGATAGCATTCCACATGACCATCTAAATTGATCATGTAAATTAAGTAGTGCCCAAGGACATGGTGAGGGTCCTTGGGACAGTAAGTAAACATTCCCAAAGAAACCATAAATAATAGTTAGTTAGGAAAGTACAACCAACACATGTGCAAGCACATGTGCAAGATATGTGGAGAAGCGACCAAAGGAGCGGAGCACCCTAACCGAATTTGGTTAAGGTAGTTAGGGGGAAAACGTGCACAAGGGACCACTCTATGTGGGGCGTAACTTCGTAACCAATTCTAGACTCTAACATGCTGCCCTAACTAGCTAACTAACCTAGGACCAAATGAAATAAACTAATTAGAGCACCCGACAACCTAAGACTTAACCGGGTGACACTAACCTAGCAACTAGTTAAAGAGACCACCTAGTACGTAACCTAGGATGGTCCAAAAGGTTGGTTATGGTCCTAACAACTTAGGTATACTTTAGTAATTACCCTATGTCCCTTAATTAATTAAATTATCCATTTAATTAATTAGTTTAAATGATCAATACGAAATTCTTACACTAACCTAGTACAACTCGAGAAACATCCTAGTAGTTAACCTAGGATGGTCCAAAAGGGTTAATTTTGGTTCCAATGACTTAGGGGTAATTTAGTACTTACCCTAGGTACCTATTAATTAATATAAAGTCAAAATGTTGACCAAAACCATAGTTAACACCAATTTCCAGATTTGACTAAGTGTTATGTTCTCCTATGTTTAGTCTACTTAGGAGGGGTGTTTTGGTAATTGGTTAATTAGTTTATTAAATTAACTTATTAAATCTAAGTTGTATAATTCAAGATCAGTTCTTAATCCTAAAAATCATGTTCAAACTCATAGAAAAGTTTACGCAAAAACAGCAAGCAACGAATGCAAGAAAAACGCAGAAAATTCCATTGATTCTCCTAGGCGATTTCAAGGTTTCTCCAAGTTTTCGTTCACGATGGTCTTCGTAGATTAAGTTCTACTTAAGGTATGGGTTTATCTCCTGGAATGCTTTCTCTAAGAGAACTTTATTTCCAATGATTCAAAGATCTTGAAAACTAGGGTTGTTCCCGTGTTCTCGTCGAACTCCTTTGTCCCTAGTATCCTTTTCGATTAAATGTTGAATAGGTTAGAGATCATGTTGTTGGTATGTGGTGATGTCTGATATCATTTGTAATGTTCTTGAATTATGAATGTCGATTAACCTATGAAGTTGTGATCGTATAAACTTAAGTGCTTAAAACGTGAATCATGAATCGACGATGTGTTAGTTACACCCGTAATTGTTTAAGTGTTGATGTGTTTGTCCGAATGTTGTCTTACTGTTATTGTAACGTTATGAAGATGCTAAATTCATCAAATATTAGTATAATGCTGTCCAATATGTCTTAAAAAGGTTACCCTAAAGTCATGAACTAAGATTGGTTAAGAGAATGATACTATGCTAAGATGTGTTCGAAAATGTTATGTATGAAGATGATTTCGGTCTGTTGTGCATACCTACTGTTAATGTGACTTGTTGATGATGTTGTGTCCGTTAAATGATCATATTATGCTGTCCAAGATGTTTAAAAATGTTTTGCGTAAAGTTATGTTATAAGGTTTGCTAAAAAGATCTCCATGAAATCATAAGTTGAATGAATGTTTGGTTTATGCCAATAAATTGGGTAACAATGTTTTGCCCCAAAATGTTGAATGGAATTGGCTTGTAATGTTATTTTAAGATGACGAATTGGACAATGACTAAGCCATACCAAATTAAGTATGGACAATGTAAACTATGATGTTTCTTGTAATGCAAAAAGTTGGCTGCTCAATATGATAAATTATTATAATGTATTTATGAAGTAATTGGCATGGCTAGGATAATGTTATGACAAGTAACTAGTGAAACTGGGATTTATGCCAACAAATTGGCTAGTAAAACATATGTCAAATAATATTACTTCCAACTCATGTAAAGTCATACCAATCTGTAAATCAATGAACTCCTAACATAGGGTATGCCAATCAATGGGACAAGTCCCAACATAGCCTATACTATCTTATATGACTAAAATGTTGGAATGCCAAATGAATAAGTACACCTAAGGTAATTCAATGAATCTATAACCAAGGGTATGCCAACAATTGGGAAAAGTCCCAACATACTCTAACAAAATGAACTATGAAGATAATAGTATATCAAATGGTGTTCACAACGTCCATAAATAATGGAATAAAGCTACCAAATGAACGTGAACAAGATGAAGTGAGTAATAACATAAATAAAGACTTAAAAGTCATGAAAGTGACCAGAATGAGGTGTTAAAGAAAGTAAGACAAGTCTCACTTACACCTAAGACAAATATTTTAAAGATACTCAAATAAGAGGGTGTTAGAACGTGTGAGACAAGTCTCATTAACACCTAAGAATTATATGTAAGGACCTTCATATTTCATCAACGTAAAGTAAGGATGATATGTAAGGACAATTCACATTTCATCAATATAAAGTAAGGATGATATGTATGGACAATTCACATTCATCAATGTAAAGTAAGGATGATATGTAAGGACAATTCACATTTATCAATGTAAAGTAAGGATGATATGTAAGGACAATTCACATTCATCAATGTAAAGTAAGGATGATATGTAAGGAAAATTCACATGTCATCAATGTAAAGTAAGGATGACAAGTCATCAAAAGAGTAAATAAGTCTCAATCATACTCTATATGTAAGTGTAAGGACAGTTCACACTTAATACTAATGATGAGATGATAAATCATCTAATGAGCTATGATGTCCTCATGCTAGAAGCCAGCTTCCATGATGTATGGTGTTTACATCAGCCTACGAATGAATGAAATGAATAATGTGAAGTACGAATAAACGAATGAAGCAGGCTCTGTGTTTGCTAAAGAAGGCCCTCGGGTTGAGGTCCCATATGTTGGGCACTCACTTGAGATGTCTTAATGCTATATCAACGATTCCAAGGTCTCGTGTATATGAAATGTATAATATATAAAACATGAAAGTAATGAAATCAATGGAATAATCAATAGAGAATGGCTTATGAAATGTAATGAATACTTGATGTAATGAATAACTTGTTGTAAGGATAGTTAAATCGTGTCCAATAAAGTTTACAATAATAAAGGGCATAACTAATAATGAATCCTCATGTTATGAAAATGATAAATCCAAATTAATTGGCTTATAATGATTTTATATAATTGGCAAAAGATATTAGCCAAATAAGATTGGCTTATAATGACTTCTTACATTAGGCCAATAATACAATAATAGGAATATTCACTACAAATTGGTTTATAAAGAATTCATGCCCAAAGTAAGCAAGATCATAAGCTTTAATGATATGCCCCAATATCTATGCACATTATGCAATAAACTCAACAATGAGTATAGTCAATGAGTATTGACTTATAAATATAATCATGCCCCAAATTGTAGTTAAATCATTTCCTTAATCTCTTGAATTACTTACTTGATTCATTGTGGGTATGGGACTACAATGAATCATTGCACTTGTAAGTAAAACATAGGACCAAAGGAGCTATTGAACTACACAACAAGAAGAAGAAAAAGACTGAAAAATAATCTAAGTGTACTAAGAGGAGCTCTGGGGTTTGGAGGATTAAAAATTTAAATCTTTGCCCGAGTGGTTCTAATTATGTTGATGATACTAATGTCTTGTAATCATATAAAAAATGAGTTGTGTGCTTTGAATGCATTAAAATAAATCATATCCATACCACAATTCACAACTAAAGAATTAGGAAAGTCTAATGACTAGACTTTCTAGAAATGGCATGTTGCTTAGGAAGAGCTTTCATTGATCATGCATGGCTTTATGTGTATGTGTGCATACACCCATACTTAGTACAAGTGGTGTACTAACCCCCTACTATTTACTATTTTTATAGATGTAGGTCAAAGGACAACGACACTTGCAGTGGTTTGGTCTTCAGCGTTTCTCCAAACCAATTGGTAGGTCCTCATTTTTTCGAGGATGCTACAGATTTAGTCTAGCCTTAGTTTTAGACATAGCTATTTGATGTTGTCCCTAGTGTTTCTTTCGTACCTTCATTTCGAAGCTTTGTAATAAGGCCATGTTTGGCAAACTATTTATGATATATTCATCTTCAGTTTCAAATTGATTCTTTATGTTAGATGGTTGTTCTCTTATGTAGAGCTTAGTATATGATGTATCTAGTTAATAATTATATGAAGTCTATGTATTCTTCATACATATAAAAAGTTTTAAATTTTCCGCAAATTTAACTAGATGAATGTGATAAATGCAAGATGAGGCTTGTCTGCGAACTTTGAGAGGTCAACGATGCCGGTGGCGATTCAGATTCAAGAATCCGGGTTGTTACAATGTCCACAACACATTTTATGCCCCAAAAATAAATTTTGGGACAGTGAGGTCCGTGTGATCTGCGTCGTGCAGCAGCCCATTCATTCTTGACTTTCAAAGGCTACTTTGACAACCTTCCCACCTATGTTGGGGTATCCCTCCATAACCCTTAGGGTGGTCCTTGGGGTGTCGTTTTTCAACGTTTAGACCCTCTATACAACACTACACATAACCAAAGTAGTTTTACAAGTTTTAGACGTCATTAGACCCTCTGAAACCATCCCCAAACATAGCGACGTCAACTAGTTCAATTAAGCTAGTTTCCTGATGTAACAATCCAGAAAATCATATGTCTAATGAAGAGCCAGTATGCCCTTAGGATAGCCTATTAGGGGTACATACGCACCCCAATGCCCAATATTGAGAAATATTGGGCATAGTAAAGAAAAATTGGTTAAGGGATATTAGCCAATTTTATATATACGAATAAGAAATATATATTTTTGGGTTGTCAGACCCCTATCCAAGATTGATGTTCAATAAATGTACCTGCAATGAAGACCCTAAGCTAAAAGAAAATCCGTTCAGAATAGTTTCACACAAAGTACTAGGCATCCAAGTGTCAAGCCTAGTACCATTCCACATGACCATTTAATATGATCATGTAAATTAAGCAATGCCCAAGGACATAGTGAGGATCCTTCGGACAATAAGTAAAAATTCCCAAATGAACCATAAATAATAGTTAGTTAGAAAAGTACAACCAACCCATGTGCAAGCACGTGTGCAAGACATGTGTAGAAGCTGCCAAAGGAGGGGACCACCCTAACCGAATTCGGTTAGGGTAGTTAGGGGGGAAAAACATGCACAAGGGACCACTCCATGTGGGGCCTAACTTCCTTACCAACTCTAGGTCCTAAATAACTGTCCTAACTAGCTAAATAACCTAGGACTAACCGGGTTGACACTAACCTAGTACTAGTTGATGAGATAACCTAGTAGAAAACCTAGGATGGTCCAAAAGGTTTGTTATGATCCTAAAAACTTAGGGGTACTTTAGTAATTCCCCTCTGTTACCTAATTAATTAATTTAGCAACTAAATTAATTAATTTAAAAGGGCTAAAACCGAAACTACAAAATAAATTTCCAGATTTCTGTTAAGACAAGAAAAGGACAACCTAGTACCTAACCTAGGATGGTCCAAAGAGTTAGTTAAGGTCCTAACAACCTAGGTATACTTTAGTAATTACCCTAGGCTACTTAATTAATTAATTTATAAACTTAATTAATTAATATAAAGGGGCAAACCGAAATCACAAAGCAATTTTCAGATTTCGGTTAAAACAAGAAAAAGACAACCTAGTACCTAACCTAGGATGATTCAAAGGATTAGTTATGGTTATAACAACTTAAGGGTACTTTAGTAATTACCCTAGGTCACCTAATTAATTAAAGGAAAAATTACATAAATATACTATAATAAAAAAATATTTACCATTTATAGCAATATTATTTCTTTTTCACTTGATCACTTTTATTTCATTTATAATACAAGTTTAATTCATATTACAAAGAACAACTTTTTATTCACATATAATACAAATTTTAATGATAGATAATTCATTTATCACACGTTTTAATACACTTATAATACAATATGCCAAATTTTTACCAAACAAAAATAATATATTTTAAAAAACAATTATAATTCATATATAATGCATATATATTGCATACATATTCACTTTTAATACATATTTCAGATTTAACAAAGTATTGCTATAAATGGTAATAAATAAAAAGTATTGCTAAAATCAGTAATTATTTATCAAAATGTACCAATTTATGTAATTTTTCCTTAATTAAAATAGAAATTTAATTAATTAATTTAAATGGTTAAAACGAAATTCATACACTAACCTAGTACTACTCAAGAAACATCCTAGTACTTAACCTAGGATGGTCCAAAAGGGTTAATTATGGCAATGACTTAGGGGTACTTCAGTAATTACCCTAGGTCCCTTAATTAATTAAATTAGCCATTTAATTAATTGATTTAAAGGGTCAAAATGAAATTCTTAGGAATAATTTTAGATTTGACTAAGTATTGTGTTTTCCTAGTTCTAGTCAATCTAGGAGGGGATTTTTAGTAATTAGTTAATTAATTTATTTAATTAACTTATTAAACCTAAGTTGTATAATTCAAGATCAGTTCTTAAACCTAAAAATCACGTTCAAACTAATAGAATAAAAAAGACGCAAAAACAGAAAGCAACGAACGCAAGAAAAGGCAGAAAATTGATCGATTTCTCAAGGGCGATTTCAAGGTTTCTTCAAGGTTTAGTTCAAGGTAATCTTCGTAGATTAAGTTCTACATAAGGTATTGATTTCTCTCCTGGACTCCTTTCTCCAAGAGAACTTTCTTTCCAACGAATTCAACAATCTTGAAACTAGGGTTGTTCCCGTTCTCGTCGAACTCCTTGTCCCTAGTATCCTTTTCGACTTCAATGTTGAATAGGTTAGAGATCATGTTGTTGGTATGTGGTGCTGGCTGTTCTTAACATGTATTGTTATTGAATGATGAGTATAGAATGAATTTATGAACTTGTAATTGCGTAAAGTTAATCTTATCATGATAATTAAGGATCGATAATATGCTAAGTTAAGTCCGTGATGTGTTAAGTGAATTATGTGTCTTTGGACAAATGTTTACCTTCTGTTGTTGTGATGTTATGAAGGTGCTAAAGCCATCAAATGTTAATATGATGCTGTCCAATATGTTCTTAAAACGTTACACTAAAAGCCATAAACTAAGAATTGGCTCAAAGACATCTATGAAATCATATATTGAATAAATTGGATATCTGGTTCCAATAAAGTTGGCTAACTCTATTTAGTCAAAATGAATATATGCTAATGGCTAGGAACTTACGTAAATGATTAAAAGATTGGCTAAGGGTTTATACATATGGCAATTTAAATATGAACATACGTAAAATTGGCTTATGCCAAAAAGAATGAATTTGCTAGTCTAACATCCCAAATTTTTTGCCAATACTATTCATATGCAAATTCTTGTGTAGTAAGAGTATCAAGTATATTTTAAGCACTTCTAAAGTAATATAAATGAATCCATAACAAATGGCATGACATTCATTGGGACAACTCCCAGCATGCTCCACAAGAATGAACTATGAACACCTGAAACTCATTGAATGAATTGATCATCGTCCATAAACGGTGATATGAAGCTATTACACTAAAGTAAGTAAGTAACGTGAGTTATAACATAATTAAAGGAGTCTAAGTTAAGTAAGTGACCAAAATGGGGTGTTAAAGGAAGTAAGACAAGTCTTACTTACACCAAAGCTAATTTGTTAAAAGAGTACTCACGAATGAAGGTGTTAGAATGTGTGAGACTAGTCTCATTAACACCTAAGGATGATATGTAAGGAAAATTCACATTCATCAATGTAAAGTAAGGATTATATTGAAGGACAATTCACATTTCATCAATGTAAAGTAAGGATCACAAGTCATCAAAAGAGTAAATAAATCTCAATCACATTCTATAGGTAAGTGTAAAGACAATTCACACTTTATACGTAAAGAAGATATGAGAAATCATCTAATGAGCTATGACTACCTCATGCTAGAAGCAAGCTTTGATGATGTATGAGTTGAATGTAAATAGGAACTTTAAATTGTGAACCGATAGGCTAGTTATGAGTGGTGATGCCTTCTTTTTGGTAGGGCGGAGGTTCACGTAATTCTCATGAGATGAGACTGTCCACCAAGGTGGGTATGTGTCTCCCTAAATCTCCTAGTCTTTGAACTATGCTGCCAACATAGGGAACTAGCCAGTTGTTTTCCACCTAAGCGAGCTAGGGATGTTTTGGTTTCACCATGGCTAGTGACTCCACCTCTTTTCGGTGTGTAGAAGACACCGGATTTCATGATGCTCACATGATCTATGTCGGTTAAGGTTGAAGTTCCTCAAAGTATGAAAGATAAAGAAATGAACGATACCGAAGGTGTTTGTGCAAAACAATAAGGAGGTGAAATCAGATTCAAGTAATGACATTAGGTCATTCTTGGTCATTGCACTTCATGATCCCGATGAGAGTCTTGAACTTCATCCTAGGTATAGCTGGTGTTTACATCAGCCTACGAATGAATGAAATGAATAATGTTAAGTACGAATGTACAAATGAAGCAGACTCTGTGTTTGCTAAAGAAGGCCCTCGGGTTGAGGTCCCATATGTTGGGCCCTCACTTGAGATGTCTTTAGCTACATCCATAATTCCAAGGTCTCGTAGATATTAAATGTATAATATATAAAACATGAAAACGTTAACTAAATAACCCATAACTTCCCTAACATGAAAGTAATGAAATCAATGGAATGATCAACAGAGAATGGCTTATGAAATGAAATGAATATATAGTGTAATGTATGACTTGCTATAAGAATAGTCAAAGCATGTCCAATGAAGTTTACAATAAGTAAAGGCCATAGCTAATAATGAATCTTCATGTCATGAAAATGAACAAAGCCAAATAAAATTGGCTTATAATGACTTCCTTTATTAGGAAAATATCAAAGACAATAATGAATTCAAATATGCTTATCCAAAATGATTAACTAATGTATTTAGCCAATAAAGATTTGCTTATAAAGAATTCATGCCCAAAGTAAGCAAGATCATAAGCTTTAATGATACGCCCAAGAACTATGCACATTATGCAATCAACTAAAGAATGAGTATAGTCAATAAGTATTGACTTATAAATATATTCATGCCCCAAATTATAGTTAAGTCATTTCCTTAATCTATTGAATTACTTACTTGATTCATTGTGGGTATGGGGCTACAACGAATCATTGAACTTGCAAGTAAAACATAGGACTAAAGGAATTATTGAACTACATATCAAGAAAAAGAAAAAGACTGAAAATAAAAGTAAGTGTTGAAAAAAGGGGCTCTCGGGTTTGGAGGATAAAAAATTCAAATCTTCGCCCAAGTGTTTCTAAAATTATGTTGATGATACTAATGTCTTGTAATCAAATAGAAAATGAGTTGTGCACTTTAAATGCATTAAAATACATCATATTCATACCACAATTCACAAATAACGAATTAGGAAAGTCGAATGACTAGAGTTTCCATAAATGACATGTTGCTTAGGAAGAGCTTTCATTGATCATTCATAGCTTTATGTGTATGTGTGCATACACCCATACTTATTACAAGTGGTGTACTAACCACCTACTATTTTCTATTTTTATAGGTGCAGGTTAGAGGGCAGATTGACGACACTTGCAGCGGTTTGGACTTTAGAGTTTCTTCAAACCATTTGGTAGGTCCTCTTGATTTCGAGGATGCTACAGTTTTAGTCTAGCCTTTGTTTTAGACATAGCTAGTGGATGTTTTCCCTAGCATTTCTTTCGTAATTTCATTTCAAAGATTTGTAATAAGGCCGTGTTTGGCAAACTATTTATGATATATTCATCTTCAGTTTTGAATTAATTCTTTATGATAGATGGTTATTCTCTTATGTTGAGCTTAGTATATGATGTAAATATATAATCATTATATGAAGTCTAACTAAACTTCATACGTATAAAAGGTTTTAAATTTTCCGCAAATTTAGCTAGAGGAATGTGATGAATGCAAGAAGAGGCTTGTCTGCTACCTCTGAGAGGTCAACGACGCCGGTGGCAATTCGGATTCAAGAATTCGGGTCGCTACAAACTTGGTATCAGAGCATGAGGTTAAATTACCTAGGATCTAAAGCTCAACACAACCACGTTACGTAGTATCTGACTTATGGTTGTGAAGCGTGCCACAATCATGACTTAGAGACTACGCGATGATAGGAAATTCTCCCTTCTTCTACTCTTTATCGTGCTAACTAGAGCTTTGACACTTTGCGTCATTCTAAGTATCTAACTTTCTTCTAGTGTGAACACGTAGAATAATACACACAAGAATTAGGATGGCCAAGTGGTCTAAGGCGCCAGACTCAAGATCTAGCCTTCCCAAGAAGGGGCCATAATGGAAATGCCCAACGTGGACGAAAGATGTGTGGTGAGTATGGTTGTTCGCATGGAGGTGAATGCATGGTAATGTCTAAAAGCCTGCTATGAGTATTGATGAGGAGGATAACGATAAGTTGGTTGCATACCAACTCAAGAATATTGCTTAGACATGGATTTGCTTCATAAGTGTTATGCTATAATAGACTATAGAAACAGAGTAGTAAGGCTTCAGTTTCAAAATAAGTTGGGTTAAAATGAGAAGGGCGTGGTTCAAATCCAACAGGCCAACAAGATGTTATCTAAGAGGTTAGATATACTCTTCCTAGGTCTCGTTTATGTTTAAGAAACTCTAAGTTTAAGTGCTTTAGTCAATTTGGTGTTATAAGTCACTAATCGTATGTCTTATACTAGCACTATGTGAGTTAAAATGAAGTTATGTTGAATTTTATGTTGCTGTTTTTGTGTAGCATAGGCATGTTTTCTGTGTTGCATGATTTGTGATGTGCATTAAGTTAAGTGTGATTGATAAGGAAATTCCTCAATCTCAAATATGAAGCTTCAGATAAGCTTGAATGTTATGCATCATCTAAATAAGTGTGAATCAGATATTCATAAAAGAGAAACGTTTAAGCATGATAGAGTAACCTTCGGAAATCACCCTCTTTGTTTAAATGATGTATAAGTGTCATTTGGGGATGAATGTTCCTAAGGAGAGGATAATGTAACATTCCGAAAAATCATATGTCTAATGAAGAGCCCAGTATGCCCTTAGGATAGCCTATTAGGGGTACATAGGCACCCCAATACCCAATATTGAGAAATATTGGGCATAGTAAAGAAAAATTGGCTAAGGGTTATTAGCCAATTTTCTATATACGAATAAGAAATATATTTTTTTGGGTTGTCATGCCCCTATCCAAGATTGATGTTCAATAAATGTACCTGCAATGAAGACCCTAAGCCAAAAGAAAATCCGTTCAGAATAGTTTCACACAAAGTACTAGGCATCCAAGTGTCAAGCCTAGTACCATTCCACATGACCATTTAAAATGATCATGTAAATTAAGCAGTGCACAAGGACATAGTGAGGATCCTTGGGACAATAAGTAAACATTCCCAAATGAACCATTAATAATAGTTATTTAGGAAAGTACAATCAACCCATGTGCAAGCACATGTGCAAGACATGTGAAGAAGCTGCCAAAGGAGTGGACCACCCTAACCGAATTCGGTTAGGGTAGTTAGTGGGGAAAACGGGCACAAGGGACCACTCCATGTAGGGCCTAACTTCCTAACCAACTCTAGGTCCTAACTAACTGTCCTAAATAGCTAAATAACCTAGGACTAACCGAAATGGACCCATTAGTGCACCCGAAAACCTATGACTAAACCGGGTTGACACTAACCTAGTATTAGTTGAAGAGACAACCTAGTAGCTAACCTAGGATGGTCCAAAAGGTTAGTTATGATCCTAAGGAATACTTTAGTAATTCCCCTAGGTTACCTAATTAATTAATTTATAAACTTAATTAAATAATTTAAAAGGGCTAAAACCGAAACTACAAAGGAAATTTCCAGATTTCTGTTAAGACAAGAAAGGGACAACCTAGTACCTAACCTAGGATGGTGTAAAGAGTTAGTTAAGGTCATAACAACCTAGGGATACTTTAGTAATTACCCTAGGCTACTTAATTAATTAATTTAGCAACTTAATTAATTAATTTAAAGGGGCAAAACCGAAATCACAAAGCAATTTCCAAATTTCGGTTAAAACAAGAAAAACACAACCTAGTACCTAACCTAGGATGGTTCAAAGGATTATTTATGGTTATAACGACTTAAGGGTACTTTAGTAATTACCCTAGGTCACCTAATTAATTAAAGGGAAACTTACATAAATATACTATGATAAAAAAATATTTACCATTTATAGCAATATTATTTCTTTTTCACTTGATCACTTTTAATTCATTTATAATACAAGTTTAATTCATATTACAAAGAACAACTTTTTATTCACATATAATACAAATTTTAATGATAGATAATTCATTTATCACACGTTTTAATACACTTATAATACAATATGCCAAATTTTTACCAAACAAAAATAATATATTTTAAAAAACAATTATAATTCATATATAATGCATATATATTGCATACATATTCACTTTTAATACATATTTCAGATTTAACATAGTATTGCTATAAATGGTAATAAATAAAAAGTATTGCTAAAATCAGTAATTATTTATCAAAATGTACCAATTTATGTAATTTTTCCTTAATTAAAATAGAAATTTAATTAATTAATTTAAATGGTTAAAACGAAATTCATACACTAACCTAGTACTACTCAAGAAACATCCTAGTACTTAACCTAGGATGGTCCAAAAGGGTTAATTATGGCAATGACTTAGGGGTACTTCAGTAATTACCCTAGGTCCCTTAATTAATTAAATTAGCCATTTAATTAATTGATTTAAAGGGTCAAAATGAAATTCTTAGGAATAATTTTAGATTTGACTAAGTATTGTGTTTTCCTAGTTCTAGTCAATCTAGGAGGGGCTTTTTAGTAATTAGTTAATTAATTTATTTAATTAACTTATTAAACCTAAGTTGTATAATTCAAGATCAGTTCTTAAACCTAAAAATCACGTTCAAACTAATAGAATAAAAAAGACGCAAAAACAGAAAGCAACGAACGCAAGAAAAGGCAGAAAATTGATCGATTTCTCAAGGGCGATTTCAAGGTTTCTTCAAGGTTTAGTTCAAGGTAATCTTCGTAGATTAAGTTCTACATAAGGTATTGATTTCTCTCCTGGACTCCTTTCTCCAAGAGAACTTTCTTTCCAACGAATTCAACAATCTTGAAACTAGGGTTGTTCCCGTTCTCGTCGAATTTCTTGTCCCTAGTATCCTTTTCGATTTCAATGTTGAATAGGTTATAGATCATGTTGTTGGTATGTGGTGCTGGTTGTTCTTAACATGTATTGTTCTTGAATAATGACTATAGAATGAATTTATGAACTTGTAATTGCGTAAAGTTAATCTTATCATGATAATTAAGGATCGATAATATGCTAAGTTAAGTCCGTGATGTGTTAAGTGAATTATGTGTCTTTGGACGAATGTTTACCTTCTGTTGTTGTGATGTTATGAAGGTGCTAAAGCCATCAAATGTTAATATGATGCTGTCCAATATGTTCTTAAAACGTTACACTAAAAGCCATAAACTAAGAATTGGCTCAAAGACATCTATGAAATCATATCTTGAATAAATTGGATATCTGGTTCCAATAAAGTTGGCTAACTCTATTTAGTCAAAATGAATATATGCTAATGGCTAGGAACTTACGTAAATGATTAAAAGATTGGCTAAGGGTTCATACATATGGCAATTTAAATATGAACGTACGTAAAATTGGCTTATGCCAAAAAGAATGAATTTGCTAGTCTAACATCCCAAATTTTGAGCCAATACTATTCATATGCAAATTCTTGTGTAGTAAGAGTATCAAGTATATTTTAAGCACTTCTAAAGTAATATAAATGAATCCATAACAAAGGGCATGACATTCATTGGGACAACTCCCAGCATGCTCCACAAGAATGAACTATGAACACCTGAAACTCATTGAATGAATTGATCATCGTCCATAAACGGTGATATGAAGCTATTACACTAAAGTAAGTAAGTAACGTGAGTTATAACATAATTAAAGGAGTCTAAGTTAAGTAAGTGACCAAAATGGGGTGTTAAAGGAAGTAAGACAAGTCTTACTTACACCAAAGCTAATTTGTTAAAAGAGTACTCACGAATGAAGGTGTTAGAATGTGTGAGACTAGTCTCATTAACACCTAAGGATGATATGTAAGGAAAATTCACATTCATCAATGTAAAGTAAGGATGATATTGAAGGACAATTCACATTTCATCAATGTAAAGTAAGGATCACAAGTCATCAAAAGAGTAAATAAATCTCAATCACATTCTATAGGTAAGTGTAAAGACAATTCACACTTTATACGTAAAGAAGATATGAGAAATCATCTAATGAGCTATGACTACCTCATGCTAGAAGCAAGCTTTGATGATGTATGAGTTGAATGTAAATAGGAACTTTAAATTGTGAACCGATAGGCTAGTTATGAGTGGTGATGCCTTCTTTTTGGTAGGGCGGAGGTTCACGTAATTCTCATGAGATGAGACTGTCCACCAAGGTGGGTATGTGTCTCCCTAAATCTCCTAGTCTTTGAACTATGCTGCCAACATAGGGAACTAGCCAGTTGTTTTCCACCTAAGCGAGCTAGGGATGTTTTGGTTTCACCATGGCTAGTGACTCCACCTCTTTTCGGTGTGTAGAAGACACCAGATTTCATGATGCTCACATGATCTATGTCGGTTAAGGTTGAAGTTCCTCAAAGTATGAAAGATAAAGAAATGAACGATACCGAAGGTGTTTGTGCAAAACAATAAGGAGGTGAAATCAGATTCAAGTAATGACATTAGGTCATTCTTGGTCATTGCACTTCATGATCCCGATGAGAGTCTTGAACTTCATCCTAGGTATAGCTGGTGTTTACATCAGCCTACGAATGAATGAAATGAATAATGTTAAGTACGAATGTACAAATGAAGCAGACTCTGTGTTTGCTAAAGAAGGCCCTCGGGTTGAGGTCCCATATGTTGGGCCCTCACTTGAGATGTCTTTAGCTACATCCATAATTCCAAGGTCTCGTAGATATTAAATGTATAATATATAAAACATGAAAACGTTAACTAAATAACCCATAACTTCCCTAACATGAAAGTAATGAAATCAATGGAATGATCAACAGAGAATGGCTTATGAAATGAAATGAATATATAGTGTAATGTATGACTTGCTATAAGAATAGTCAAAGCATGTCCAATGAAGTTTACAATAAGTAAAGGCCATAGCTAATAATGAATCTTCATGTCATGAAAATGAACAAAGCCAAATAAAATTGGCTTATAATGACTTCCTTTATTAGGAAAATATCAAAGACAATAATGAATTCAAATATGCTTATCCAAAATGATTAACTAATGTATTTAGCCAATAAAGATTGGCTTATAAAGAATTCATGCCCAAAGTAAGCAAGATCATAATCTTTAATGATACGCCCAAGAACTATGCACATTATGCAATCAACTAAAGAATGAGTATAGTCAATAAGTATTGACTTATAAATATATTCATGCCCCAAATTATAGTTAAGTCATTTCCTTAATCTATTGAATTACTTACTTGATTCATTGTGGGTATGGGCTACAACGAATCATTGAACTTGCAAGTAAAACATAGGACTAAAGGAATTATTGAACTACATATCAAGAAGAAGAAAAAGACTGAAAATAAAAGTAAGTGTTGAAAAAAGGGGCTCTCGGGTTTGGAGGATAAAAAATTCAAATCTTCGCCCAAGTGTTTCTAAAATTATGTTGATGATACTAATGTCTTGTAATCATATAGAAAATGAGTTGTGCACTTTAAATGCATTAAAATACATCATATTCATACCACAATTCACAAATAACGAATTAGGAAAGTCGAATGACTAGAGTTTCCATAAATGACATGTTGCTTAGGAAGAGCTTTCATTGATCATTCATAGATTTATGTGTATGTGTGCATACACCCATACTTAGTACAAGTGGTGTACTAACCACCTACTATTTTCTATTTTTATAGGTGCAGGTTAGAGGGCAGATTGACGACACTTGCAGCGGTTTGGACTTTAGAGTTTCTTCAAACCATTTGGTAGGTCCTCTTGATTTCGAGGATGCTACAGTTTTAGTCTAGCCTTTGTTTTAGACATAGCTAGTGGATGTTTTCCCTAGCATTTCTTTCGTAATTTCATTTCAAAGCTTTGTAATAAGGCCGTGTTTGGCAAACTATTTATGATATATTCATCTTCAGTTTTGAATTGATTCTTTATGATAGATGGTTATTCTCTTATGTTGAGCTTAGTATATGATGTAAATATATAATCATTATATGAAGTCTAAGTAAACTTCATACGTATAAAAGGTTTTAAATTTTCCGCAAATTTAGCTAGAGGAATGTGATGAATGCAAGAAGAGGCTTGTCTGCTACCTCTGAGAGGTCAACGACGCCGGTGGCAATTCGGATTCAAGAATTCGGGTCGCTACAAACTTTGTATCAGAGCATGAGGTTAAATTACCTAGGATCTAAAGCTCAACACAACCACGTTACGTAGTATCTGACTTATGGTTGTGAAGCGTGCCACAATCATAACTTAGAGACTACGCGATGATAGGAAATTCTCCCTTCTTCTACTCTTTATCGTGCTAACTAGAGCTTTGACACTTTGCGTCATTCTAAGTATCTAACTTTCTTCTAGTGTGAACACGTAGAATAATACACACAAGAATTAGGATGGCCAAGTGGTCTAAGGCGCCAGACTCAAGATCTAGCCTTCCCAAGAAGGGGCCATAATGGAAATGCCCAACGTGGACGAAAGATGTGTGGTGAGTATGGTTGTTCGCATGGAGGTGAATGCATGGTAATGTCTAAAAGCCTGCTATGAGTATTGATGAGGAGGATAACGATAAGTTGGTTGCATACCAACTCAAGAATATTGCTTAGACATGGATTTGCTTCATAAGTGTTATGCTATAATAGACTATAGAAACAGAGTAGTAAGGCTTCAGTTTCAAAATAAGTTGGGTTAAAATGAGAAGGGCGTGGTTCAAATCCAACAGGCCAACAAGATGTTATCTAAGAGGTTAGATATACTCTTCCTAGGTCTCGTTTATGTTTAAGAAACTCTAAGTTTAAGTGCTTTAGTCAATTTGGTGTTATAAGTCACTAATCGTATGTCTTATACTAGCACTATGTGAGTTAAAATGAAGTTATGTTGAATTTTATGTTGCTGTTTTTGTGTAGCATAGGCATGTTTTCTGTGTTGCATGATTTGTGATGTGCATTAAGTTAAGTGTGATTGATAAGGAAATTCCTCAATCTCAAATATGAAGCTTCAGATAAGCTTGAATGTTATGCATCATCCAAATAAGTGTGAATCAGATATTCATAAAAGAGAAACGTTTAAGCATGATAGAGTAACCTTCGGAAATCACCCTCTTTGTTTAAATGATGTATAAGTGTCATTTGGGGATGAATGTTCCTAAGGAGAGGATAATGTAACATTCCGAAAAATCATATGTCTAATGAAGAGCCCAGTATGCCCTTAGGATAGCCTATTAGGGGTACATAGGCACCCCAATACCCAATATTGAGAAATATTGGGCATAGTAAAGAAAAATTGGCTAAGGGTTATTAGCCAATTTTCTATATACGAATAAGAAATATATTTTTTTGGGTTGTCATACCCCTATCCAAGATTGATGTTCAATAAATGTACATGCAATGAAGACCCTAAGCCAAAAGAAAATCCGTTCAGAATAGTTTCACACAAAGTACTAGGCATCCAAGTGTCAAGCCTAGTACCATTCCACATGACCATTTAAAATGATCATGTAAATTAAGCAGTGCACAAGGACATAGTGAGGATCCTTGGGACAATAAGTAAACATTCCCAAATGAACCATTAATAATAGTTATTTAGGAAAGTACAATCAACCCATGTGCAAGCACATGTGCAAGACATGTGAAGAAGCTGCCAAAGGAGTGGACCACCCTAACCGAATTCGGTTAGGGTAGTTAGGGGGGAAAACGGGCACAAGGGACCACTCCATGTAGGGCCTAACTTCCTAACCAACTCTAGGTCCTAACTAACTGTCCTAAATAGCTAAATAACCTAGGACTAACCGAAATGGACCCATTAGTGCACCCGAAAACCTATGACTAAACCGGGTTGACACTAACCTAGTATTAGTTGAAGAGACAACCTAGTAGCTAACCTAGGATGGTCCAAAAGGTTAGTTATGATCCTAAGGAATACTTTAGTAATTCCCCTAGGTTACCTAATTAATTAATTTATAAACTTAATAAAATAATTTAAAAGGGCTAAAACCGAAACTACAAAGGAAATTTCCAGATTTCTGTTAAGACAAGAAAGGGACAACCTAGTACCTAACCTAGGATGGTGTAAAGAGTTAGTTAAGGTCATAACAACCTAGGGATACTTTAGTAATTACCCTAGGCTACTTAATTAATTAATTTAGCAACTTAATTAATTAATTTAAAGGGGCAAAACCGAAATCACAAAGCAATTTCCAAATTTCGGTTAAAACAAGAAAAACACAACCTAGTACCTAACCTAGGATGGTTCAAAGGATTATTTATGGTTATAACGACTTAAGGGTACTTTAGTAATTACCCTAGGTCACCTAATTAATTAAAGGGAAACTTACATAAATATACTATGATAAAAAAATATTTACCATTTATAGCAATATTATTTCTTTTTCACTTGATCACTTTTAATTCATTTATAATACAAGTTTAATTCATATTACAAAGAACAACTTTTTATTCACATATAATACAAATTTTAATGATAGATAATTCATTTATCACACGTTTTAATACACTTATAATACAATATGCCAAATTTTTACCAAACAAAAATAATATATTTTAAAAAACAATTATAATTCATATATAATGCATATATATTGCATACATATTCACTTTTAATATATATTGCAGATTTAACATAGTATTGCTATAAATGGTAATAAATAAAAAATATTGCTAAAATCAGTAATTATTTATCAAAATGTACCAATTTATGTAATATTTCCTTAATTAAAATAGCAATTTAATTAATTAATTTAAATTGTCAAAACGAAATTCTTACACTACTAACCTAGTACTACTCAAGAAACATCCTAGTACTTAACCTAGGATGGTCCAAAAGGGTTAATTATGGTTCCAATGATTTAGGGGTACTTTAGTAATTAGCCTAGGTCCCTTAATTAATTAAATTAGCCGTTTAATTAATTGATTTAAATGGTCAAAACGAAATTCTTAGGAAAATTTTTCAGATTTGACTAAGTATTGTGTTTTCCTAGTTCTAGTCAATTAAGGAGGGACTTTTTAGTAATTAGTTAATTAATTTATTTAATTAACTTATTAAACCTAAGTTGTATAATTCAAGATCAGTTCTTAAACCTAAAAATCACGTTCAAACTCATAGAATAAAAAAGACGCAAAAACAGTAAGCACAGAACGAAAGAAAAAGGAAGAAAATTGATCGATTTCTCTAGGGCGGTTTAAACGTTTCTTCAAGGTTTCGCTCAAGGTGATCTTCGTAGATTAAGTTCGACATAAGGTATCGATTTCTCTCCTGGACTCCTTTCTCCAAGAGTACTTTCTTTCCAACGACTTCAACATCTTGAAACTAGGGTTGTTCCCGTTCTCGTCGAATTTCTTGTCCCTAGTATCCTTTTCGATTTCAATGTTGAATAGGTTATAGATCATGTTGTTGGTATGTGGTGCTGGTTGTTCTTAACATGTATTGTTCTTGAATAATGACTATAGAATGAATTTATGAACTTGTAATTGCGTAAAGTTAATCTTATCATGATAATTAAGGATCGATAATATGCTAAGTTAAGTCAGTGATGTGCTAAGTGAATTATGTGTCTTTTGACGATTGTTGACCTGTTGTTGTTGTGATGTTATGAAGATGATAAAGCCATCCAATTTTAATATGATGCTGTCCAATATGTTCTTAAAACGTTACACTAAAAGCCATAAACTAAGAATTGACTCAAAGACATCTATGTAATCATATCTTGAATAAATTGGCTATCTGGTTCCAATAAAGTTGGCTAACTCTATTTAGTCAAAATGAATACATGCTAATGGCTAGGAACTTATATAAATGATTAAAATATTGGCTAAGGGTTCATACATATGGCAATTTAAATATGAACATACGTAAAATTGGCTTATGCCAAAAAGAATGAATTTGTTAGTCTAACATCCCAAATCTTGAGCGAATACTATTCATATGCCAATTCTTGTGTAGTAAGAGTATCAAGTATATTTTAAGCACTTCTAAAGTAATATAAATGAATACATAACCAAGGGCATGACATTCATTGGGACAACTCCCAGCATGCTACACAAGAATGAACTATGAACACCTGAAAATCATTGAATGAAGTGATCATCGTACATAAACGGTGATATGAAGCTACTACACTAAAGTAAGTAAGTAACGTGAGTTATAACATAATTAAAGGGGTCTAACTTAAGTAAGTGACCAAAATGGGGTGTTAAAGGAAGTGAGACAAGTCTTACTTACACCAAAGCTAATTTGTTAAAAGAGTACTCACGAATGAAGGTGTTAGAATGTGTGAGACTAGTCTCATTAACACCTAAGGATGATATGTAAGGACAATTCACATTCATCAATGTAAAGTAAGGATGATATGTAAGGACAATTCACATTTCATCAATGTAAATTAAGGATGAAAAATCATCAAAAGAGTAAATAAATCTCAATCACATTCTATATGTAAGTGTAAGGACAATTCACACTTAATACGTAAAGAAGAGATGAGAAATCATCTAATGAGTTACAACTACCTCATGCTAGAAGCAAGCTTCGATGATGTATGAGTTGAATGTAAATAGGAACTGTACATTGAGCACCGATAGGCTAGTTATGAGTGGTGATGCCTTCTTTCTGGAAGGGCGGAGGTTCACGTAATTCTCATGAGATGAGACTGTCCACCAAGGTGGGTATGGGTCTCCCTAAATCTCCTAGTCTTTGAACTATGCTGCCAACATAGGGAACTAGCCAGTGGTTTTCCACCTAAGCGAGCTAGGGATGTTTTGGTTTCACCATGGCTAGTGACTCCACCTCTTTTCGGTGTGTAGAAGACACTAGATTTCATGATGCTCACATGATCTATGTAGGTTAAGGTTGAAGTTCCTAAAAGTATGAAAGATAAAGAAATGAATGATATCGAAGGTGTTTGTGCAAGACAATAAGGAGGTGAAATCAGAATCAAGTAATGACATTAGGTCATTCTTGGTCATTGCACTTCATGATCCCGATGAGAGTCTTGAACTTCATCCTAGTATAGATGGTGTTTACATCAGCTTACGATGAATGAAATGAATAATGTCAAGTACGAATGAACGAATGAAGCAAACTCTATGTTTGCTAAAAAAGGCCCTCGGGTTGAGGTCCTATATGTTGGGCCCTCACTTAAGATGTCTTAATGTTACATCCATAATTCCGAAGGTCTCGTAGATATGAAATGTATAATATATAAAAGATGAAAACATTAACTAAATAACCCATAACTTCCTAACATGAAAGTAATGAAATCAATGGAATGATCAATAGAGAATGACTTATCAAATGAAATGAATATATAGTGTAATGAAAGACTTGCTATAAGAATAGTCAAAGCATGTCCAATGAAGTATATAATAAGTAAAGGGCATAGCTAATAATGAATCTTCATGTCATGAAAATGAATAAAGCCAAATAAAATTGGCTTATAATGACTTCCTTTATAGGAAAATATCAAAGACAATAATGAATTCAAATATGCTTATCCAAAATGATTAACTAATGTATTTAGCCAATAAAGATTGCCTTATAAAGAATTCATGCCCAAAGTAAGCAAGATCATAAGCTTTAATGATATGCCCAAGAACTATGCACATTATGCAATCAACTAAAGAATGGGTATAGTCAATAAGTATTGACTTATAAATATATTCATGCCCCAAATTGTAGTTAAGTCATTTCCTTAATCTTTTGAATTACTTACTTGATTCATTGTGGGTATGGATCTACAATGAATCATTGCACTTGTAAGTAAAACATAGGACTAAAGGAATTATTGAACTACATAACAAGAAGAAGAAAAAGACTGAAAATAAAAGTAAGTGTGGAAAAAAGGGGCTATCGGGTTTGGAGGATAAAAAATTCAAATCTTCGTCCAAGTGTTTATAAAATTATGTTGATGAAACTAGTGTCTTGTAATCATATAGAAAATGAGTTGTGTGCGTTGAATGCATTAAAATACATCATATTCATACCACAATTCACAAATAATGAATTAGGAAAGTCTAATGACTAGAGTTTCCAGAAATGACATGTTGCTTAGGAAGAGCTTTCATTGATCATGCATAGCTTTATGTGTATGTGTGCATACACCCACACTCAGTACAAGTGGTGTACTAACCCCCTACTATTTACTATTTTTATAGGTGCAGGTCAGAGGGCAGATTGACGACACTTGCAGCGGTTTGGACTTTAGAGTTTCTCCAAACCATTTGGTAGGTCCTCTTGATTTCGAGGATGCTACAGTTTTAGTCTAGCTTTGGTTTTAGACATAGCTAGTGCATATTTTCCCTAGCGTTTATTTCGTAATTTCATTTCAAAGTTTTGTAACAAGGTCGTGATTGGAAAACTATTTATGATATATTCATCTTTAGTTTTGAATTGATTGTTTATGATAGATGGTTGTTCTCTTATGTTGAGCTTAGTATATGATGTAAATATGTAATGATTATATTAAGTCTAATTAAACTTCATACGTATAAAAAGATTTAAATTTTCCACAAATTTAACTAGATGAATGTGATGAATGCAAGAAGAGGCTTGTCTGCAACCTCTGAGAGGTCAACGACGCCGGTGGCGATTCGGATTCAAGAATTCGGGTCGCTAAAAACTTGATATCAGAGTATAAGGTTAAATTACCTAGGATCTAAAGCTTAACACAACCACGTTACGTTGTATCTGACTTATGGTTGTGAAGCGCGCGATAATCATGACTTAGAGACTACACGATGATAGGAAATTCTCCCTTCTTCTACTCTTTATCGTTCTAACTAGAGCTTTGACACTTTGCATCATTCTAAGTATATAACTTTCTTCTAGTGTGAACACGTAGAATAATACACACAAGAATTAGGATGTCCAAGTGGTCTAAGGCGCCAGACTCAAGATCTAGGCTTCCCAAGAATGGGCCATAATGGAAATACCCAACGCGGACAAAAGACGTGTGGTGAGTGTGGCTGTTCGCATGGAGGTGAATGCATGGTAATGTCTAAAAGCCTGCTATGAGTATTGATGAGGAGGATAAGGATAAGTTGGTTGCATACCGACTCAAGAATATTGTTTAGACATGGATTTGCTACATAAGTGTTATGCTATAATAGACTATAGAAACAGGGTAGTAAGGCTTCAATTTCCAAATAAGTTGGGTTAAAATGAAAAGGGCCTGGTTCAAATCCAACAGGCCAACAAGATGTTATCTAAGAGGTTAGATATACTCTTCCTAGGTCTCGTTTATGTTTAAGAAACTCTAAGTTTAAGTGCTTTAGTCGATTTGGTGTTATAAGTCGCTAATCGTATGTCTTATACTAGCACTATGTGAGTTAAAACGAAGTTATGTTGAATTTTATGTTGCTGTTTTTGTGTAGCATAGGCATGTTTTCTGTGTTGCATGATTTGTGATGTGCATTAAGTTAAGTGTGATTGAGAAGGAAATTCCTCAATCTCAAATATGAAGCTTCAGATAAGCTTGAATGTTATGCATCATCCAAATAAGTGTGAATCAAATATTCACAAAAGAGAAACGTTTAAGCATTATAGAATAACCTTCGGAAATCACCCTCTTTGTTTAAATCATGTATAAGTGTCATTCGGGGATGAATGTTCCTAAGGGGAGGATAATGTAACATTCCGGAGAATCATATGTCTAATGAAGAGCCCAGTATGCCCTTAGGATAGCCTATTAGGGGTACATAGGCACCCCAATGCCCAATATTGAGAAATATTGGGCATAGTAAAGAAAAATTGGCTAAGGGATATCAGCCAATTTTCTATATATGAATAAGAAATATATTTTTTTGGGTTGTCATACCCCTATCCAAGATTGATGTTCAATAAATGTACCTGAATGAAGACCCTAAGCCAAAAGAAAATCCGTTAAGAATAGTTTCACACAAAGTACTAGGCATCCAAGTGTCAAGCCTAGTACCATTCCACATGACCATTTAAAATGATCATGTAAATTAAGCAGTGACCAAGGACATAGTGTGGATTCTTGGGACCATAAGTAAACATTCCCAAATGAACCATAAATAATAGTTAGTTAGGAAAGTACAATCAACCCATGTGCAAGACATGTGAAGAAGCTGCCAAAGGAGGGGACCACCCTAATCGAATTCGGTTAGGGTAGTTAGGGGGAAAAACGTGCACAAAGGACCATTCCATGTGGGGCCTAACTTCCTAACCAACTCTAGGTCCTAACTAACTGTCCTAAATAGCTAAATAACCTAGGACTAACCGAAATGGACCCATTAGTGCACCCGACAACCTAGGACTAAATCGGGTTGACACTAACCTAGTATTAGTTGAAGAGACAACCTAGTAGCTAACCTAGGATGGTCCAAAAGGTTAGTTATGATCCTAAGGAATACTTTAGTAATTCCCCTAGGTTACCTAATTAATTAACTTATAAACTGAATTAAATAATTTAAAAGGGCTAAAATCGAAACTACAAAGGAAATTTCGAGATTTCTGTTAAGACAAGGAAAGGGACAACCTAGTACCTAACCTAGGATGATACAAAGAGTTAGTTAAGGTCCTAACAACCTAAGGATACTTTAGTAATTACCCTAGGCTACTTAATTAATTAATTTAGCAACTTAATTAATTAATTTAAAGGGGAAAAACCGAAATCACAAAGCAATTTCCAGATTTCGGTTAAAACAAGAAAAAGACAACCTAGTACCTAACCTAGGATGGTTCAAAGGATTAGTAATGGTTATAACGACTTAAGGGTACTTTAGTAATTACCCTAGGTCACCTACTTAATTAAAGGGAAACTTACATAAATATACTATGATAAAAAAATATTTACCATTGATAGCAATATTATTTATTTTTCACTTGATCACTTTTAATTCATTTATAATACAAGTTTAATTCATATTACAAAGAACAACTTTTTATTCACATATAATACAAATTTTAATGATACATAATTCATTTATCACACTTTTTAATATATTAATAATAAAATATGTCAAATTTTTACCAAACAAACATAATATATTTTAAAAAATAATGGTAATTCATATATAATTCATATATATTGTATACATATTCACTTTTAATACATATTTTGCAGATTTAACATAGTATTGCTATAAATGGTAATAAATAAAAAGTATTGCTAAAACCAGTAATTATTTATGAAAATGTACCAATTTATGTAAATTTTCCTTAATAAAAATAGCAATTTAATTAATTAATTTAAATGGTCAAAACGAAATTCTTACACTAACCTAGTAATACTCAAGAAACATCCTAGTACTTAACCTAGGATGGTCCAAAAGGGTTAATTATGGTTCAAATGACTTAGGGGTACTTTAGTAATTAGCCTAGGTCCCTTGATTAATTAAATTAGCCATTTAATTAATTGATTTAAAGGGTCAAAACAAAATTCTTAGGAAACTTTTCAGATTTGACTAAGTATTGTGTTTTCCTAGTTCTAGTCAATCTAGGAGGTTTTTTTTAGTAATTAGTTAATTAATTTATTAATTAACTTATTAAACCTAAGTTGTATAATTCAATATCAGTTCTTAAACCTAAATATCACGTTCAAACTCATAGAATAAAAAAGACGCAAAAACAGTAAGCAACGAACGCAAGAAAAAGGCAGAAAATTGATCGATTTCTCTAGGGCGATTTCAAGGTTTCTTAAAGGTTTCGTTCTAGGTGGTCTTAGTAGATTAAGTTATACATAAGGTATGGATTTATCTCCTGGACTACTTTCTCCAAGATAGATTTCTTTCCAAGGAATTCAATGATCTTGAAACTAGGGTTGTTCCCGTTCTCGTCGAACTACTTGTCCCTAGTATGCTTTTCAATTTTAATGTTGAATAGGTTAGAGATCATGTTGTTGGTATGTGGTTCTGTCTGTTCTTAACATGTATTGTTCTTGAATGATGAGTATCGAATGAATTTATGAACTTGTAATTGCGTAAAGTTAATCCTATCATGATAATAAAGGATCGATAATATGCTAAGTTAAGTCCGTGATGTGTTAAGTGAATTATGTGTCTTTTGACGAATGTTGACCTGTTGTTGTTGTGATGTTATGAAGATGATAAATCCATCAAATGTTAATATGATGCTGTACAATATGTTCTTAAAAGGTTACACTAAAAACCATAAACTAAGAATTGACTCAAAGACATCTATGAAATCATATCTTGATAAATTGGCTATCTGGTTCCAATAAAGTTGGCTAACTCTATTTATTCAAAATGAATATATGCTAATGGCTAGGAACTTATATAAATGATTAAAGTATTGCCTAAGGGTTCATACATATGGCAATTTAAATATGAACATACGTAAAATTGGCTTATGCCAAAAAGAATGAATTTGTTAGTCTAACATCCAAATCTTGAGCCAATACTATTCATATGACAATTCTTGTGTAGTAAGAGTATCAAGTATATTTTAAGCACTTCTAAAGTAATATCAATGAATCCATAATCAAGGGCATTACATTCATTGGGACAACTCCCAGCATGCTTCACAAGAATTAACTATGAACACCTGAAACTCATTGAATGAAGTGATCATCGTCCATAAACGGTGATATGAAGCTACTACACTAAAGTAAGTAAGTAACGTGAGTTATAACATAATTAGAGGGGTCTAGGTTAAGTAAGTGACCAAAATGGGGTGTTAAAAGAAGTGAGACAAGTCTTACTTACACCAAAGCTAATTTGTTAAAAGAGTACTCACGAATGAAGGTGTTAGAATGTGTGAGACTAGTCTCATTAACACCTAAGGATGATATGTAAGGAAAATTCACATTCATCAATGTAAAGTAAGGATGATATGTAAGGACAATTCACATTTCATCAATGTAAAGTAAGGATGACAAATCATCAAAAGAGTAAATAAATCTCAATCACATTCTATATGTAAGTGTAAGGACAATTCACACTTAATACGTAAAGAAGAGATGAGAAATCATCTAATAAGTTACGACTACCTCATGCTAGAAGCAAGCTTCGATGATGTATAAGTTGAATGTAAATAGGAACTTTAAATTGAGCACCGATAGGCTAGTTATGAGTGGTGATGCCTTCTTTCTGGAAGGGCGGAGGTTCACGTAATTCTCAAGAGACGAGACTGTCCACCAAGGTGGGTATGGGTCTCCCTAAATCTCCTAGTCTTTGAACTATGCTGCCAACATAGGGAACTAGCCAGTGGTTTTCCACCTAAGCGAGCTAGGGATGTTTTGGTTTAACCATAGCTAGTGACTCCACCTCTTTACGGTGTGTAGAAGACACCGAATTTCATGATGCTCACATGTTCTATATCGGTTATGGTTGAAGTTCCTCAAAGTATGAAAGATAAAGAAATGAACGATACCAAAGGTGTTTGTGCAAGACAATAAGGAGGTGAAATCAGATTCAAGTAATGACATTAGGTCATTCTTGGTCATTGCACTTCATGATCCCGATGAGAGTCTTGAACTTCATCATAGGTATACTTGGTGTTTACATCAGCCTACGAATGAATGAAATGAATAATGTGAAGTACGAATGAACGAATGAAGTTGACTCTGTGTTTGCTAAAGAAGGCCTCAGGTTGATGTCCTATATGTTGGGCCCCCACTTGAGATGTCTTAATGCTACATCCATAATTCCGAAGGTCTCGTAGATATTAAATGTATAATATATAAAACATGAAAACGTTAACTACATAACCCATAACTTCCCTAACATGAAAGTAATGAAATCAATGGAATGATCAATGGAGAATGAATTATGAAATGAAATGAATATATAGTGTAATGAATGACTTGCTATAAGAATAGTCAAAGCATGTCCAATGAAGTTTACAATAAGTAAAGGGCATAGCTAATAATGAATCTTCATGTCATGAAAATGAACAAAGCCAAATAAAATTGGCTTATAATGACTTTCTTTATTAAGAAAATATCAAAGACAATAATGAATTCAAATATGATTATCCAAAATGATTAACTAATGTATTTAGCCAATAAAGATTGGCTTATAAAGAATTCATGCCCAAAGTAAGCAAGATCATGAGCTTTAATAATATGCACAAGAACTATGCACATTATGCAATCAACTAAAGAATGAGTATAGTCAATAAGTATTGACGTATAAATATATTCATGCCCCAAATTGTAGTTAAGTCATTTCCTTAATCTCTTGAATTACTTACTTGATTCATTGTGGGTATGGGGCTACAATGAATCATTGCACTTGTAAGTAAAACATAGGACTAAAAGAATTATTAAACTACATAACAAGAAGAAGAAAAAGACTGAAAATAAAAGTAAGTGTGGAAAAAAGGGGCTCTCGGGTTTGGAGGATCAAAAATTCAAATCTTCGCCCAAGTGTTTCTAAAATTATGTTGATGATACTAATGTCTTGTAATCATATAGAAAATGAGTTGTGAACTTTAAATGCATTAAAATACATCATATTCATACCACAATTCACAAATAACAAATTAGGAAAGTCTAATGACTAGAGTTTCGAGAAATGACTTGTTGCTTAGGAAGAGCTTTCATTGAATCATGCATAGCTTTATGTGTATGTGTGCATACACCCATACTCAGTACAAGTGGTATACTAACCCCCTACTATTTACTATTTTTATAGGTGCAGGTCAGAGGGCAGATTGACGACACATGCAGCGGTTTGGACTTTAGAGTTTCTCCAAACTATTTGGTAGGTCCTCTTGGTTTCGGGGATGCTATAGTTTTAGTCTAGCTTTGGTTTTAGACATAGCTAGTGGATGTTTTCCATAGCGTTTCTTTCGTAATTTCATTTCGAAGTTTTGTAACAAGGCCGTGATTGGAAAACTATTTATGATATATTCATCTTCAGTTTTGAATTGATTCTTTATGATAGATGGTTGTTCTCTTATGTTGAGCTTAGTATATGATGTAAATATGTAATGATTATATTAAGTCTAATTAAACTTCATACGTATAAAAAGTTTTAAATTTTCCGCAAATTTAACTAGATGAATGTGATGAATGCAAGAAGAGGCTTGTCTGCGACCTCTGAGAGGTCAACGTCGCCGGTGGCGATTCGGATTCAAGAATCCGGGTCGCTAAAATTTTGATATCAGAGTATGAGGTTATATTACCTAGGATCTAAAGCTTAACACAACCACGTTACGTAGTATCTGACTTATGGTTGTGAAGCGCGCGATAATCATGACTTAGAGACTACGCGATGATAGGAGATTCTCCCTTCTTCTACTCTTTATCGTGCTAACTAGAGCTTTGACACTTTGCGTCATTTTAAGTATCTAACTTCCTTCTAGTGTGAACACGTAGAATAATACACACAAGAATTAGGATGGTCAAGTGGTCTAAGGCGCCAGACTCAAGATCTAGCCTTCCCAAGAAGGGGCCATAATGGAAATGCCCAACGTGGACGAAAGACGTGTGGTGAGTATGGCTGTTCGCGTGGAGGTGAATGCATGGTAATGTCTAAAAGCCTGCTATGAGTATTGATGAGGAGGATAAGGATAAGTTGGTTGCATACAGACTCAAGAATATTGTTTAGACATGGATTTGCTTCATAAGTGTTATGCTATAAGAGACTATAGAAACAGGGTAGTAAGGCTTCAGTTTCCAAATAAGTTGGGTTAAAATGAGAAGGGCGTGGTTCAAATCCAACAGGCCAACAAGATGTTATCTAAGAGGTTAGATATACTCTTCCTAGGTCTCGTTTATGTTTAAGAAACTCTAAGTTTAAGTGCTTTAGTCAATTTGGTGTTATAAGTCACTAATCGTATGTCTTATACTAGCACTATGTGAGTTAAAACGAAGTTATGTTGAATTTTATGTTGCTGTTTTTGTGTAGCATAGGCATGTTTTCTGTGTTGCATGATTTGTGATGTGCATTAAGTTAAGTGTGATTGAGAAGGAAATTCCTCAATCTCAAATATGAAGCTTCAGATAAGCTTGAATGTTATGCATCATCTAAATAAGTGTGAATCAGATATTCACAAAAGAGAAACGTTTAAGCATGGTAGAGTAACCTTCGGAAATCACCCTCTTTGTTTAAATGATGTATAAGTGTCATTCGGGGATGAATGTTCCTAAGGGGAGGATAATGTAACATTCCGGAAAATCATATGTCTAATGAAGAGTCCAGTATGCCCTTAGGATAGCCTATTAGGGGTACATAGGCACCCTAATGCCCAATATTGAGAAATATTGGGCATAGTAAAGGAAAATTGGCTAAGGGATATTATCCAATTTTCTATATACGAATAAGAAATATATTTTTTTGGGTTGTCATACCCCTATCCAAGATTGATGTTCAATAAATGTACCTGCAATGAAGACCCTAAGCCAAAAGAAAATCCGTTCAGAATAGTTTCACACAAAGTACTAGGCATCCAAGTGTCAAGCCTAGTACCATTCCACATGACCATTTAAAATGATCATGTAAATTAAGCAGTGCCCAAGGACATAGTGGGGATCCTTGGGACAATAAGAAAACATTACCAAATGAACCATTAATAATAGTTATTTAGGAAAGTACAATCAACCCATGTTCAAGCACATGTGCAAGACATGTGAAGAAGATGCCAAAGGAGGGGACCACCCTACCCGAATTCGGTTAGGGTAGTTAGGGGGAAAAACGTGCACAAGGAACCACTCTATGTGGGGCCTAACTTCCTAACCAACTCTAGGTCCTAACTAACTGTCATAAATAGCTAAATATCCTAGGACTAACCGATATGTAACCATTAGTGCACCCGACAACCTAGGACTAAACCGGGTTGACACTAACCTAGTATTAGTTGAAGAGACAACCTAGTAGCTAACCTAGGATGGTCCAAAAGTTTAGTTATGATCCTAAGGAATACTTTAGTAATTCCCCTAGGTTACCTAATTAATTAATTTAGAAATTTAATTAAATAATTTAAAAGGGCTAAAACCGAAACTACAAAGGAAATTTCCAGATTTCTGTTAAGACAAGAAAGGGACAACCTAGTACCTAGCCTAGGATGGTCCAAAGAGTTAGTTAAGGCCCTAACAACCTAGGGATACTTTAGTAATTACCCTAGGCTACTTAATTAATTAATTTAGCAAATTAATTAATTAATTTAAATGGGCAAAAACCGAAATCACATAGCAATTTCCAGATTTCGGTTAAAACAAGAAAAAGACAACTTAGTACCTAACCTAGGATGGTTCAAATGATTAGTTATGGTTATAAATACTTAAGAGTACTTTATTAATTACCCTAGGTCACCTAAATAATTAAAATAGCAATTTAATTAATTAATTTAAATGGTCAAAATGAAATTCTTACACTAACCTAGTACTACTCAAGAAACATCCTAGTACTTAACCTAGGATGGTCCAAAAGGGTTAATTATGGTTCCAATGACTTAGGGGTACTTTAGTAATTATACTAGGTCCCTTAATAAATTAAATTAGTCATTTAATTAATTGATTTAAAGGGTCAAAACGAATTTCTTAGGAAAAATTTCAGATTTGACTAAGTATTGTGTTTTCCTAGTTCTAGTCAATCTAGGAGGTTTTTTTAGTAATTAGTTAATTAATTTATTAATTAACTTATTAAACCTAAGTTGTATAATTCAATATCAGTTCTTAAACCTAAATATCACGTTCAAACTCATAGAATAAAAAAGACGCAAAAACAGTAAGCAACGAACGCAAGAAAAAGGCAGAAAATTGATCGATTTCTCTAGGGCGATTTCAAGGTTTCTTAAAGGTTTCGTTCTAGGTGGTCTTAGTAGATTAAGTTATTCATAAGGTATGGATTTATCTCCTGGACTACTTTCTCCAAGATAGATTTCTTTCCAAGGAATTCAACGATCTTGAAACTAGGGTTGTTCCCGTTCTCGTCGAACTACTTGTCCCTAGTATCCTTTTCAATTTTAATGTTGAATAGGTTAGAGATCATGTTGTTGGTATGTGGTTCTGTCTGTTCTTAACATGTATTGTTCTTGAATGATGAGTATCAAATGAATTTATGAACTTGTAATTGCGTAAAGTTAATCCTATCATGATAATAAAGGATCGATAATATGCTAAGTTAAGTCCGTGATGTGTTAAGTGAATTATGTGTCTTTGGACGAATGTTGACCTGCTGATATTGTGATGTCATGAAGATGCTAAAGCCATCAAATGTTAATATGATGTTGTCCAATATGTTCTTAAAACGTTACACTAAAAGTCATAAACTAAGAATTGACTCAAAGAAATCTATGAAATTATATCTTGAATAAATTGGCTATCTGGTCCAATAAAGTTGGCTAACTCTATTTAGTCAAAATGAATATATGCTAATGTCTAGGAACTTATGTAAATGATTAAAATATTGGATAAGGGTTCATACATATGGCAATTTAAATATGAACATACTTAAAATTGGCTTATGCCAAAAAGAATGAATTTGCTAGTCTAACATCCCAAATCTTGAGCCAATACTAATCATATGCTAATTCTTGTGTAGTAAGAGTATCAAGTATATATTAAGCACTTGTAAAGTAATATCAATGAATCCATAACAAAGGGAAGAACATTCATTGGGACAACTCCCAGCGTGCTCCACAAGAATGAACTACGAACACTTGAAACTCATTGAATGAAGTGATCAACGTCCATAAACGGTGATATGAAGCTACTATTCTAAAGTAAGTAAGTAACGTAAGTTATAACATAATTAAAGGGGTCTAAGTTAAGTAAGTGACCAGAATGGGGTGTTAAAGGAAGTGAGACAAGTCTTACTTACAGCAAAGCTAATTTGTTAAAAGAGTACTCACGAATGAAGGTGATAGAATGTGTGAGACTCGTCTCACAAACACCTAAGGATTATATGTAAGGACAATTCACATTCATCAATGTAAAGTAAGGAGGATATGTAAGGACAATTCACATTTTATCAATGTAAAGTAAGGATAACAAGTCATCAAAAGAGTAAATCAATCTCAATCACATTCTATATGTAAGTGTAAGGACAATTTTCACTTATTACGTAAAGAAGAGATGAGAAATCATCTAATGAGCTATGACTACCTCATGCTAGAAGCAAGCTTCGATGATGTATGAGTTGAATGTAAATAGGAATTTTAAATTCAGCACCGATAGGCTAGTTATAAGTGGTGATGCCTTCTTTCAAGAAGGGAGGAGGTTCACGTAATTCTCATGAGATGAGACTGTCGACCAAGGTGGGTATGGGTCTCCCTAAATCTCCTAGTCTTTGAACTATGCTGCCATCATAGGGAACTAGCCAGTGGTTTTCCACCTAAGCAAGCTAGCGATGTTTTAGTTTCACCTTGGCTAGTGACTCCACCTTTTTTCGGTGTGTGAAAGACACCGGATTTCATGATCTATGTCGGTTAAGATTGAATTTCCTCAAAGTATGAAAGATAAAGAAATAAACAATACCGAAGGTGTTTGTGCAAGACAATCAGGAGGTGAAATCAGATTCAAGTAATGACATTAGGTCATTCTTAGTCATTGCACTTCATGATACCGATGAGACTCTTAAACTTCATCCTAGCTATAGCTTCTGTTTACATCAGCCTAAAAATGAATGAAATGAATAATGTGAAGTACGAATGAACGAATGAAGCAGACTCTGTGTTTGCTAAAGAAGGCCCTCGGGTTGAGGTCCTATATGTTGGGCCCTCACTTGAGATGTCTTAATGCTACATCCATAATTCCAAAGGTCTAGTAGATATGAAATGTATAATATATAAAACATAAAAACGTTAACTAAATAACCCATAACTTCCCTAACATGAAAGTAATGAAATCAATGGAATGATCAATAGAGAATGACTTATGAAATGAAATGAATATATAGTGTAATGAATAATTTGCTATAAGAATAGTCAAAGCATGTCCAATGAAGTTTACAATAAGTAAAGGGCATAGCTAATAATGAATCTTCATGTCATGAAAATGAACAAAGCCAACTAAAATTGGCTTATAATGACTTCCTTTATTAGGAAAACATCAAAGACAATAATGAATTCAAATATGCTTATCCAAAATGATTAACTAATGTACTTAGCCAATAAAGATTGTCTTATAAAGAATTCATGCCCAAAGTAAGCAAGATCATAAGCTTTAATGATATGCCCCACGAACTATGCCACATTATGCAATTAAGTAAAGAATGAGTATAGTAGTATAGTCAATAAGTATTGACTTATAAATATATTCATGCCCCAAATTGTAGTTAAGTCATTTCCTTAATCTCTTGAATTACTTACTTGATTCATTGTGGGTATGGGACTACAATGAACCATTTCACTTGTAAGTAAAACATAGGACTAAAGGAATTATTGAACTACATAACAAGAAGAAGAAAAATACTGTAAATAAAACTAAGTGTGGAAAAAAGGGGCTCTCGGGTTTGGGGGATCAAAAATTCAAATGTTCGCCCAAGTGTTTCTAAAATTATGTTGATGATACTAATGTCTTGTAATCATATAGAAAATGAGTTGTGTGCTTTGAATGCATTAAAATACATCATATTCATACCACAATTCACAAATAATGAATTAGGAAAGTCTAATGACTAGACTTTCAAGAAATGACATGTTGCTTAGGAAGAGCTTTCATTGATCATGCATAGCTTTATGTGTATGTGTACATACGCCCATACTTAGTACAAGTGGTGTACTTACCCCCTACTATTTACTATTTTTATAGGTGCAGGTCAGAGGGCAAATTGAGGACACTTGCAGCGGTTTGGACTTTAGCGTTTCTCCAAACCATTTGGTAGGTCCTCTTGATTTCGAGGATGCTACAGTTTTAGTCTAGCCTTCATTTTAGACATACCTAGTGGATGTTTTCCCTAGAGTTTCTTTTGTAATTTCATTTCGAAGCTTCGCAATAAGACCGTGTTTGGCAAACTATTTATGATATATTCATCTTCAGTTTTGAATTGATTCTTTATGATAGATGGTTTTTCTCTTATGTTGAGCTTTGTATATGATGTAAATATGTAATGATCATACGTAATCTAAGTAAAATTCATACATATAAAAAGTTTTAAATTTTCTACAAATTGAACTAGATGAATGCGATGAATGCAAGAAGAGGCTTGTCTGCGACCTCTGAGTGGTCAACAACGCCGGTGGTGATTCGGATTCAAGAATCTGGGTCGCTACAAACTTTGTATCAGAGCATGAGGTTAAATTACGTAGGATCTAATCTCAACACAATGACGTTACGTAGTTTCTGACTTATGGTTGTAAAGCGCGCCACAATCATGACTTAGAGACTACACGATGATAGGAAATTCTCCCTTCTTCTACTCTTTATTGTCCTAACTAGAGCTTTGACACTTTGTGTCATTCTAAGTATCTGACTTCCTTCTTGTGTGAACACGTAGAATAATACACACAAGAATTAGGATGGCCAAGTGTTCTAAGGCTCCAGACTCAAGATCTAGGCTTCCCAAGAATGGGCCATAATGGAAATGCCCAACGTGGACAAAAGACGTGTGGTGAGTGTGGTTGTTCGCATGGAGGTGAATGGATGGTAATGTCTAAAATCCTGCTATGAGTACTGATGAGGAGGATAAGGATAATTTGATTGCATACCAACTCAAGAATATGGCTTAGACATGGATTTGCTTCATAAGTGTTATGCTATATAAGACTATAGAAACAGGGTAGTAAGGCTTCAATTTCCAAATAAGTTGGGTTAAAATGAAAAGGGCGTGGTTTAAATCCAACAGGCCAACAAGATGTTATCTAAGAGGTTAGATATACTCTTCCTAGGTCTGGTTTATGTTTAATAAACTCTAAGTTTAAGTGCTTTAGTCTATTTGGTGTTATAAGTCACTAATCGTATGTCTTATACTAGCACTATGTGAGTTAAAACGAAGTTATTTTGAATTTTATGTTGCTGTTTTTGTGTAGCATAGGCATGTTTTCTGTGTTGCATGATTTGTGATGTGCATTAAGTTAAGTGTGATTGAGAAGGAAATTCCTCAATCTCAAATATGAAGCTTCAGATAAGCTTGAATGTTATTCATCATCCAAATAAGTGTGAATCAAATATTCACAAAAGAGAAACGTTTAAGCATTATAGAATAACCTTCGGAAATCACCCTCTTTGTTTAAATCATGTATAAGTGTCATTCGGGGACGAATGTTCCTAAGGGGAGGATAATGTAACATTCTGGAGAATCATATGTCTAATGAAGAGCCCAGTATGCCCTTAGGATAGCCTATTAGGGGTACATAGGCACCCCAATGTCCAATATTGACAAATATTGGGCATAGTAAAGAAAAATTGGCTAAGGGATATTAGCCAATTTTCTATATATGAATAAGAAATATATTTTTTGGGGTTGTCATACCCCTATCCAAGATTGATGTTAAATAAATGTACCTAAATGAAGACCCTAAGCAAAAAGAAAATCCGTTAAGAATAGTTTCACACAAAGTACTAGGCATCCAAGTGTCAAGCCTAGTACCATTCCACATGACCATTTAAAATGATCATGTAAATTAAGCAGTGCCCAAGGACATAGTGAGGATTCTTGGGACCATAAGTAAACATTTCCAAATGAACGATAAATAATAGTTAGTTAGGAAAGTACAATCAACCCATGTGCAAGCACATGTGCAAGACATGTGAAGAAGCTGCCAAAGGAGGGGACCACCCTAACCAAATTCGGTTAGGGTAGTTAGGGGGAAAAACGTGCACAAAGGACCATTCCATGTGGGGCCTAACTTCCTAACCAACTCTAGGTCCTAACTAACTGTCCTAAATATCTAAATAACCTAGGACTAACCGAAATGGACCCATTAGTGCACCCGACAACGTAGGACTAAACCGGGTTGACACTAACCTAGTATTAGTTGAAGAGACAACCTAGTAGCTAACCTAGGATGGTCCAAAAGGTTAGTTATGATCCTAAGGAATACTTTAGTAATTCTCCTAGGTTACCTAATTAATTAATTTAGAAACTTAATTAAAAAATTTAAAAGGGCTAAAACCGAAACTACAAAGGAAATTTCCAGATTTCTGTTAAGACAAGAAAGGGACAACCTAGTACCTAACTTAGGATTGTGCAAAGAGTTAGTTAAGGTCCTAACAACCTAGGGATACTTTAGTAATTACGCTAGGCTACTTAATTAATTAATTTAGCACCTTAATTAATTAATTTAAAGGGGCAAAACTGAAATCACAAAGCAATTTCCAGATTTCGGTTAAAACAAGAAAAAGACAACCTAGTACCTAACATAGGATGGTTCAAAGGATTAGTTATGGTTATAACGACTTAAGGGTACTTTAGTAATTACCCTAGGTCACCTAATTAATTAAAGGGAAACTTACATAAATATACTATGATAAAAAAATATTTACCATTTATAGCAATTTTATTTCTTTTTCACTTGACCACTTTTAATTCATTTATAATACAAGTTTAATTCATATTACAAAGAACAACTTTTTATTCATATATAATACAAATTTTAATGATAGATAATTCATTTATAATACGTTTTAATACACTTATAATACAATATGTCAAATAAAAAGTATTGTTAAAATCAGTAATTATTTATTAAAATGTACCAATTTATGTAAATTTTCCTTAATAAAAATAGCAATTTAATTAATTAATTTAAATGGTCAAAACGAAATTCTTACACTAACCTAGTACTACTCAAGAAACATCCTAGTACTTAACCTAGGATGGTCCAAAAGGGTTAATTATGGTTCAAATGACTTAGGGGTACTTTAGTAATTAGCCTAGGTCCCTTTATTAATTAAATTAGCCATTTAATTAATTGATTTAAAGGGTCGAAACAAAATTCTTAGGAAAATTTTCAGATTTGACTAAGTATTGTGTTTTCCTAGTTCTAGTTAATCAAGGAGGGGCTTTTTAGTAATTACTTAAATAATTTATTTAATTAACTTATTAAACCTAAGTTGTATAATTCAAGATCAGTTCTTAAACCTAAAAATCACGTTCAAACTCATAGAATAAAAAAGACGCAAAAACAGTAAGCAAAGAACGCAAGAAAAAGGCAGAAAATTAATTGATTTTTCTAGGGCGATTTAAAGGTTTCTTCAAGGTTTCTTTCAAGGTGATCTTCGTAGATTAAGTTCGACATAAGCTATCGATTTCTCTCGTGGACACCTTTCTCCAAGAGAAATTTCTTTCCAACGAATTCAACGATCTTGAAACTAGGGTTGTTCCCGTTCTCGTCGAATTTCTTGTCCCTAGTGTCCTTTTTTATTTCAATGTTGAATAGGTTAGAGATCATGTTGTTGGTATATGGTGCTGGCTGTTTTTAACCTGTATTGTTCTTGAATGATGAGTATAGATGAATTTATGAACTTGTAATTGCGTAAAGTTAATCTTATCATAATAATTAAGGATCGATAATATGCTAAGTTAAGTCCGTGATGTGTTAAGTGAATTATGTGTCTTTTGACGAATGTTGACCTGTTGTTGTTGTGATGTTATGAAGATGATAAAGCCATCAAATGTTCATATGATTCTGTAAAATATGTTCTTAAAACGTTACACTAAAAGCCATAAACTAAGAATTGACTCAAAGACATCTATGAAATCATATCTTGAATAAATTGGCTATCTGGTTCCAATAAAGTTGGCTAACTCTATTTATTCAAAATGAATATATGCTAATGGCTAGGAACTTATATAAATGATTAAAGTATTGGCTAAGGGTTCATACATATGGCAATTTAAATATGAACATACGTAAAATTGGCTTATGCCAAAAAGAATGAATTTGTTAGTCTAACATCCCAAATCTTGAGCCAATACTATTCATATGCCAATTCTTGTGTAGTAAGAGTATCAAGTATATTTTAAGCACTTCTAAAGTAATATCAATGAATCCATAACCAAGGGAACAACATTCAATGGGACAACTCCCAGCATGCTTCACCAGAATGAACTATGAACACCTGAAACTCATTGAATGAAGTGATCATCGTCCATAAACGGTGATATGAAGCTACTACACTAAAGTAAGTAAGTAACGTGAGTTATAACATAATTAGAGGGGTCTAAGTAAACTAAGTGACCAAAATGGGGTGTTAAAAGAAGTGAGACAAGTCTTACTTACACCAAAGCTAACTTGTTAAAAGAGTACTCACGAATGAAGGTGTTAGAATGTGTGAGACTAGTCTCATTAACACCTAAGGATGATATGTAAGGAAAATTCACATTCATCAATGTAATGTAAGGATGATATGTAAGGACAATTCCCATTTCATCAATGTAAAGTAAGGATGACAAATCATCAAAAGAGTAAATAAATCTCAATCACATTCTATATGTAAGTGTAAGGACAATTCACACTTAATACGTAAAGAAGAGATGAGAAATCATCTAATAAGTTACGACTACCTCATGCTAGAAGCAAGCTTCGATGATGTATGAGTTGAATGTAAATAGGAACTTTAAATTGAGCACAGATAGGCTAGTTATGAGTGGTGATGCCTTCCTTCTTGAAGGGCGGAGGTTCACGTAATTCTCAAGAGATGAGACTGTCCACCAAGGTGGGTATGGGTCTCCCTAAATCTCCTAGTCTTTGAACTATGCTGCCAACATAGGGAACTAGCCAGTGGTTTTCCACCTAAGCGAGCTAGGGATGTTTTGGTTTCACCATGGCTAGTGACTCCACCTCTTTACGGTGTGTAGAAGACACCGAATTTCATGATGCTCACATGATCTATGTCGGTTAAGGTTGAAGTTCCTCAAAGTATGAAAGATAAAGAAATGAACGATACCAAAGGTGTTTGTGCAAGACAATAAGGAGGTGAAATCAGATTCAAGTAATGATATTAAGTCATTCTTGGTCATTGCACTTCATGATCCCGATAAGAGTCTTGAACTTCATCCTAGGTATAGCTGGTGTTTACATCAGCCTACGAATGAAAGAAATGAATAATGTGAAGTACGAATGAACGAATGAAGTTGACTCTGTGTTTGCTAAAGAAGGACCTCGGGTTGATGTCCTATATGTTGGGCCCTCACTTGAGATGTCTTAATGCTACATCCATAATTCCAAAGGTCTCGTAGATATGAAATGTAAAATATATAAAACATGAAAACGTTAACTACATAACCCATAACTTCCCTAACATGAAAGTAATGAAACCAATGGAATGATCAATAGAGAATGACTTATGAAATGAAATGAATATATATTGTAATGAATGACTTGCTATAAGAATAGTCAAAGCATGTCCAATGAAGTTTACAATAAGTAAAGGGCATAGCTAATAATGAATCTTCATGTCATGAAAATGAACAAAGCCAAATTAAATTGGTTTATAATGACTTTCTTTATTAAGAAAATATCAAAGACAATAATGAATTCAAATATGATTATCCAAAATGATTAACTAATGTATTTAGCCAATAAAGATTGGCTTATAAAGAATTCATGCCCAAAGTAAGCAAGATCATAAGCTATAATAATATGCACAAGAACTATGCACATTATGCAATCAACTAAAGAATGAGTATAGTCAATAAGTATTGACGTATAAATATATTCATGCCCCAAATTGTAGTTAAGTCATTTCCTTAATCTCTTGAATTACTTACTTAATTCATTGTGGGTATGGGGCTAAAATGAATCATTTCACTTGTAAGTAAAACATAGGACTAAAAGAATTATTGAACTACATAACAAGAAGAAGAAAAAGACTGAAATAAAAGTAAGTGTGGAAAAAAAGGGCTCTCGGGTTTGGAGGATCAAAAATTCAAATCTTCGCCCAAGTGTTTATAAAATTATGTTGATGATACTAATGTCTTGTAATCATATAGAAAATGAGTTGTGCGCTTTGAATGCATTAAAATACATCATATTCATACCACAATTCACAAATAACAAATTAGGAAAGTCTAATGACTAGAGTTTCCAGAAATGACATGTTGCTTAGGAAGAGCTTTCATTGATCATGCATAGCTTTATGTGTATGTGTGCATACACCCATACTCAGTACAAGTGGTGTACTAACCCCCTACTATTTACTATTTTTATAGGTGCAGGTCACAGGGCAGATTGACGACACTTGCAGCAGTTTGGACTTTAGAGTTTCTCCAAACCATTTGGTAGGTCCTCTTGATTTCGAGGATGCTACAGTTTTAGTCTAGCTTTGGTTTTAGACATAGCTAGTGAATGTTTTCCCTAGCGTTTCTTTCGTAATTTTATTTCGAAGTTTTGTAACAAGGCCGTGATTGGCAAACTATTTATGATATATTTATCTTCAGTTTCGAATTGATTCTTTATGATAGATGGTTGTTCTCTTATGTTGAGCTTAGTATATGATGTAAATATGTAATGATTATATTAAGTCTAATTAAACTTCATAGGTATAAAAAGTTTTAAATTTTCCGCAAATTTAACTAGATGAATGTGATGAATGCAAGAAGAGGCTTGTCTACGACCTCTGAGAGGTCAACGACGTCGGTGGCGATTCGGATACAAGAATCCGGGTCGCTAAGAACTTGATATCAGAGTATGAGGTTAAATTACCTAGGATCTAAAGCTTAACACAACCACGTTACGTAGTATCTGACTTATGGTTGTGAAGCGCGCGATAATCATGACTTAGAGACTAAGCGATGATAGGAAATTCTCTCTTCTTCTACTCTTTATCGTGCTAACTAGAGCTTTGACACTTTGCGTCTTTCTAAGTATCTAACTTCCTTCTAGTGTGAACACGTACAATAATACACACAAGAATTAGGATGGCCAAGTGGTCTAAGGCGCCAGACTCAAGATCTAGCCTTCCCAAGAAGGGGCCATAATGGAAATGCCCAACGTGGACAAAAGACGTGTTGTGAGTATGGCTGTTCGCGTGGAGGTGAATGCATGGTAATGTCTAAAAGCCTGCTATGAGTATTGATGAGGAGGATAAGGATAAGTTGGTTGCATACCAACTCAAGAATATTGTTTAGACATGGATTTGCTTCATAAGTGTTATGCTATAATAGACTATAGAAATAGGGTAGTAAGGCTTCAGTTTCCAAATAAGTTGGGTTAAAATGAGAAGGGCGTGGTTCAAATCCAACAGGCCAACAAGATGTTATATAAGAGGTTAGATATACTCTTCCTAGGTCTGGTTTATGTTTAAGAAACTCTAAGTTTAAGTGCTTTAGTCGATTTGGTGTTATAAGTCACTAATTGTATGTCTTATACTAGCACTATGTGAATTAAAACGAAGTTATGTTGAATTTTATGTTGCTGTGTTTGTGTAGCATAGGCATGTTTTCTGTGTTGCATGATTTGTGATGTGCATTAAGTTATGTGTGATTGAGAAGGAAATTCCTCAATCTCAAATATGAAGCTTCAGATAAGCTTAAATGTTATGCATCATCCAAATAAGTGTGAATCAGATATTCACAAAAGAGAAACGTTTAAGCATGATAGAGTAACCTTCGGAAATCACCCTCTTTGTTTAAATGATGTATAAGTGTCATTCGGGGATGAATGTTCCTAAGGGGAGGATAATGTAACATTCCGGAAAATCATATGTCTAATGAAGAGCCAATATTGAGAAATATTGGGCATAGTAAAGAAAAATTGGCTAAGGGATATTAGCCAATTTTCTATATACGAATAAGAAATATATTTTTTTGGGTTGTCATACCCCTATCCAAGATTGATGTTCAATAAATGTACCTGCAATGAAGACCCTAAGCCAAAAGAAAATCCGTTCAGAATAGTTTCACACAAAGTACTAGGCATCCAAGTGTCAAGCCTAGTACCATTCCACATGACCATTTAAAATGATAATGTAAATTAAGCAGTGCCCAAGGACATACTGAGGATCCTTGGGACAATAAGTAAACATTCCCAAATGAACCATTAATAATAGTTAGTTAGGAAAGTACAATCAACCCATGTGCAAGCACATGTGCAAGACATGTGAAGAAGCTGCCAAAGGAGGGGACCAGCCTAACCGAATTCTGTTAGGGTAGTTAGGGGGGAAAACGTGCACAAGGAACCACTCCATGTGGGGCCTAACTTCCTAACCAACTCTAGGTCCTAACTAACTATCATAAATAGCTAAATATCCTAGGAGTAACCGATATAGACCCATTAGTGCACCCGACAACCTAGGACTAAACCGGGTTGACACTAACCTAGTATTAATTGAAGAGACAACCTAGTAGCTAACCTAGGATGGTCCAAAAGTTTAGTTATGATCCTAAGGAATACTTTAGTAATTCCCCTAGGTTACCTAATTAATTAATTTAGAAATTTAATTAAATAATTTAAAAGGGCTAAAACCGAAACTACAAAGGAAATTTCCAGATTTCTGTTAAGACAAGAAAGGGACAACCTAGTACCTAACCTAGGATGGTCCAAAGAGTTAGTTAAGGCCCTAACAACCTAGGGATACTTTATTAATTACCATAGGCTACTTAATTAATTAATTTAAAGGGGCAAAACCGAAATCACAAAGCAATTTCCAGATTCCGGTTAAAACAAGAAAAAGATAACTTAGTACGTAACCTAGGATGGTTCAAATTATTAGTTATGGTTATAAAGACTTAAGGGTACTTTATTAATTACCCTAGGTCACCTAATTAATTAAAATAGCAATTTAATTAATTAATTTAAATGGTCAAAATGAAATTCTTACACTAACCTAGTACTACTCAAGAAACATCCTAGTACTTAACCTAGGATGGTCCAAAAGGGTTAATTATGGTTCCAATGACTTACGGGTACTTTAGTAATTATACTAGGTCCCTTAATTAATTAAATTAGTCATTTAATTAATTGATTTAAAGGGTCAACACGAATTTCTTAGGAAACATTTCAGATTTGACTAAGTATTGTGTTTTTCTAGTTCTAGTCAATCTAGGAGGTTTTTTTTAGTAATTAGTTAATTAATTTATTAATTAACTTATTAAACCTAAGTTGTATAATTCAATATCAGTTCTTAAACCTAAAAATCACGTTCAAACTCATAGAATAAAATAGACGCAAAAACAGTAAGCAACGAACGCAAGAAAAAGGCAGAAAATTGATCGATTTCTCTAGGGCGATTTCAAGGTTTCTTAAAGGTTTCGTTCTTGGTGGTCTTCGTAGATTAAGTTCTACATAAGGTATGGATTTCTCTCCTGGACTCCTTTCTCCAAGAGAGATTTCTTTCCAACGAATTCAACGATCTTGAAACTAGGGTTGTTCCCGTTCTCGTCGAACTCCTTGTCCCTAGTATCCTTTTCGATTTTAATGTTGAATAGGTTAGAGATCATGTTGTTGGTATGTGGTTCTGGCTCTTCTTAACATGTATTGTTCTTGAATGATGAGTATCGAATGAATTTATGAACTTGTAATTGCGTAAAGTTAATCCTATCATGATAATAAAGGATCGATAATATGCTAAGTTAAGTCCGTGATGTGTTAAGTGAATTATGTGTCTTTGGACGAATGTTGACCTGCTGATATTGTGATGTCATGAAGATGCTAAAGCCATCAAATGTTAATATGATGTTGTCCAATATGTTCTTAAAACGTTACACTAAAAGTCATAAACTAAGAATTGGCTCAAAGAAATCTATGAAATAATATCTTGAATAAATTGGCTATCTGGTTCCAATAAAGTTGGCTAACTCTATTTAGTCAAAATGAATATATGCTAATGTCTAGGAACTTATGTAAATGATTAAAATATTGGATAAAGGTTCATACATATGGCAATTTAAATATGAACATACGTAAAATTGGCTTATGCCAAAAAGAATGAATTTGCTAGTCTAACATCCCAAATCTTGAGCCAATACTAATCATATGCTAATTCTTGTGTAGTAAGAGTATCAAGTATATATTAACCACTTGTAAAGTAATATCAATGAATCCATAACAAAGGGAAGAACATTCATTGGGACAACTCCCAGCATGATCCACAAGAATGAACTACGAACACTTGAAACTCATTGAATGAAGTGATCAACGTCCATAAACGGTGATATGAAGCTACTACACTAAAGTAAGTAAGTAACGTGAGTTATAACATAATTAAAGGGGTCTAAGTTAAGTAAGTGACCAGAATGGGGTGTTAAAGGAAGTGAGACAAGTCTTACTTACAGCAAAGCTAATTTGTTAAAAGAGTACTCACGAATGAAGGTGTTAGAATGTGTGAGACTAGTCTCACAAACACCTAAGGATGATATGTAAGGACAATTCACATTCATCAATGTAAAGTAAGGATGATATGTAAGGACAATTCACATTTTATCAATGTAAAGTAAGGATGACAAGTCATCAAAAGAGTAAATAAATCTCAATCACATTCTATATGTAAGTGTAAGGACAATTCACACTTTATACGTAAAGAAGAGATGAGAAATCATCTAATGAGCTATGACTACCTCATGCTAGAAGCAAGCTTTGATGATGTATGAGTTGAATGTAAATAGGAACTTTAAAGTGGTGATGCCTTCTTTCAGGAAGGGAGGAGGTTCACGTAATTCTCATGAGATGAGACTGTCGACCAAGGTGGGTATGGGTCTCCCTAAATCTCCTAGTCTTTGAACTATGCTGCCAACATAGGGAACTAGCCAGTGGTTTTCCACCTAAGCAAGCTAGCGATGTTTTGGTTTCACCTTGGCTAGTGACTCCACCTTTTTTCGGTGTGTGAAAGACACCGGATTTCATGATCTATGTCGGTTAATGTTGAATTTCCTAAAATTATGAAAGATAAAGAAATAAACAATACCGAAGGTGTTTGTCCAAGACAATCAGGAGGTGAAATCAGATTCAAGTAATGACATTAGGTCATTCTTGGTCATTGCACTTCATGATACCGATGAGACTCTTAAACTTCATCCTAGGTATAGCTTCTGTTTACATCAGCCTAAAAATGAATGAAATTAATAATGTGAACTACGAATGAACGAATGAAGCAGACTCTGTGTTTGCTAAAGAAGGCCCTCGGGTTGAGGTCCCATATGTTGGGCCCTCACTTGAGATGTCTTAATGCTACATCCATAATTTCAAGGTCTCGTAGATATAAAATGCATAATATATAAAACATGAAAACGTTAACTAAATAACCCATAACTTCCCTAACATGAAAGTATTGAATTCAATGGAATGATCAATAGAGAATGGCTTATGACTTGCTATAAGAATAGTCAAAGCATGTACAATGAAGTTTACAATAAGTAAAGGGCATAGCTAATAATGAATATTCATGTCATGAAAATGAACAAAGCCAAATAAAATTGGCTTATAATGACTTCCTTTATTAGGAAAATATCAAAGACAATAATGAATTCAAATATGCTTATCCAAAATGATTAACTATTGTATTTAGCCAATAAAGATTGGCTTATAAAGAATTCATGCCCAAAGTAAGCAAGATCATAAGTTTTAATGATATGCCCCAAGAACTATGCACATTATGCAATCAACTAAAGAATGAGTATAGTAAATAAGTATTGACTTATAAATATATTTATGCCCCAAATTGTAGTTAAGTCATTTTCTTAATCTCTTGAATTACTTACTTGATTCATTGTGGATATGGGACTACAATGAATCATTGCACTTGTAAGTAATACATAGGACTAAAGGAATTATCGAACTAGATAACAAGAAGAAGAAAAAGACTGAAAATAAAAGTAAGTGTGGAAAAAAGGCGCTCTCGGGTTTGGAGGATCAAAAATTCAAATCTTCGCCCAAGTGTTTCTAAAATTATGTTGATGATACTAATGTCTTGTGTGCTTTGAATGCATTAAAATACATCATATTCATACCACAATTCACAAATAACGAATTAGGAAAGTCTAATGACTAGAATTTCCAAAAATGACATGTTGCTTAGGAAGAGCTTTCATTGATCATGCATAGCTTTATCTGTATGTGAATCAGATAATCACCAATGAAGAGTATTGAATAGCCTATGTATGCATATGTTTAGTAGATGACTGGCTTGTTGCTAGTAATTAGAAGTGTCATTTGGGGACGAATGTTCCTAAGGGGGGGGGGGGGGAATAATGTAACAACCCTAAAATGACTATGCTAAGTAATGCTTAATGTATCTAGAACGCCTACGATTAGACCGGGTATACACGGATTGATGCGCGTAGAACCAGACCTCAGAACCTATGCACTAGCCTAGCCAACCAACTTGGTGAGTTAGTTGAGCTAGGCAAGGTGAGAACCAACAATGTAGGGCAACCGAATTGGAGAGATTCACCCGAATGAGTCTTACCTGACTTGAAAAGGGGTAATCTTAAGTTTGGAGGGTCTAGGTGTAAAATGGTCTTTTCCAGGCTAAGGGTAGTATTGTAATTACCCTAATTAATTAATTAATTAATTAATATGGTTAAGGGGCAATTTGGGTAGAGGTGGCCAAAATTGACCCTTTAAGCAAAATCTTGCTCCACCCGGGTTCGAGCCTTGGTGGAAGCAATGATTTAATTGATTTATTGTATTTAGTGAATTAGTTAAATTATTTAATATTTAATGTTTCTGACTTAATTAAAGGAAAATCATATTTCTAATAAAAAAATAATAATAACATTAATAAATAATGAGGAGTCCTAGTTTGACTTAGTCTCCACCTAACTCTCCTAATCCTAATCCTCTCATTCTCACGTCTCTTACTCTCATTCTCACGTTTTTTATCTGTAAAAGAATTGAAAATAATAGTTCTTCACTCTTGAAGAACTTACACACAAAAACTCAAACGAAAAGCTAAGCTAAAAACAAAAATCAACAACATTCTTCTCGACGAATTGTGTTTGGGATTTTGGTGGTGAGGCAGTGGTGTCATGGAAATAGGCAGCATTGAAACAAAAGTGGAACGACATTAAGATATGGGTTTTCTTCCCTCTTGGTCTCTTTCCCAAGAGACCCCTAAGTTCAGCTTAATTCTAGTAAAAAAAACTAAGGTTGTCCCCGTTGCATGCCCGTGTCACTAGATCCTTTGAATGATTTAAAGTAGGCGTAGGTATGACCTCTGGTAGATGATTTTAGGGTTGGTTGTGATTACGTGTTTGAATGTGTATTCGGAAATTATGTGAGAAATGAAAGATGTGTTCCGAAAAAGTGAATTACGTTAACTTGATTGTGCATGTGTGTGCCGTGGGTTAGCCATGGTTTGAAGCCTGGATTTTTACATGTTAAAATGTTGTATTTTACGTATATGAATATGTTAAAAACATGATGTTCATATGAGTTCAAAAATGCTGAATTGAATGATAATTCTTGATTGAAAGTAACCTTGAAAATGCACATAAAGATCTCCCTAAAACTACTCGAAATGTCTTGATGTTTAACGTGAAAGAGGGTGAGAAAATGGACTGCAAAAAGGTGATTAAATTCTCGAAAATAACCATGAAAACTCACCTAAAGATGCACTAGATGTTACACGAAAATTTATCCTAAATCTAACATCTAAAAGTTGAGAAAATGGAATGCAAAGAGGGTGAACAAATTTCCAGCATTCTGGAAATTTGTTTTTGGGCAGCTTACTGTAAAACAAATCACGTTCTAAATTATTTTTTTAAATGCTTGAGGTCAGTGGGGATTGAACCCAAGACCTCACCATATACATGTCATAAAAAATTAAATAATAAAATGTGGTAAGGGGGATTCGAAATGGGGTAAAGCTCAAGTGAAAAGTTAGGGGGAAAATGAAAGAAAATGAAGTGAGGCGTGTGGGGTTCGAACCCACAACCTCTTGGACGGATGAAGGAGAGAGGAGAAGAATGAAATAAAGAAATAATAAAAATGAGGTATGTGGGATTTGAACCCACAACCTCTTGGCAGAATGAGCAGGTAAGGAGAAAATGTAAATTAAAATAAGTTGAGGCTGTGGGGATTCGAACCCACAACCTCTTGGCAAAATGAGAAGGTAAGGAGAAAATGTAAATTAAAATAAGGTGAGGCTGTGGGGATTCGAACCCATAACCTCTTGGCAGATGAGATAGTTAGGAGAAAAATAATGGAGGAAAAATAGATGTGGTGAGTGAGGATTGAACCCACAACCTCTTGAATAGATGAGAGACTTAGGAGCAAAATAAAGGAGTAAAAATAAATGTGGTGAGTGGGGATTGAACCCACAACCTCTTGGATAGGTGAGAAAGTTAAGAGATAAATTAAGAGAAAAAGAATGAGTCTGTGGGGGATTGATCCCACAACCTCCTTGCCTTAAACGAGAAAGAGAAGAGGAAAAGAAAGTAAATATTATGGGAGTGATGGGGATCAAACTAGGGTCCCTCAAATCTGAAAAATACAATTACCAAGTTTAATATAAGATTAAGTGTTGCTCAAGGGATTCGAAATCGGGTTCCCTTGCCCAATTCCGTATTGACACATAAGTCTTACGTGATTAAATATTTAATGAATGCTTCCTATAGGAATCAAATTGAGACTTGGCATACTTACAAGATGCATAAGTCTTGTACCATATAATCTTGGGCAATATAAATCACTTAAATTAACTATGAATGAAGCCTCATGGCTTGTGTGTGTGGACTCATAAGTCCAGCATACATTTATAAAGTAAGTGAACTTAATATGTTATGTGATGAATGATGAGACCCAGAAGGGTTAAGTAAGAGTGTGAAACACACTAAAAGGCCAAGTGCATTGGCATATGATGAAATGAACATTCACGTCAAAAGGGGTGAGTAATTATGAAGGGAAAATGTGCTAAGACTAATGAATGTGGTGACAACATGATAAGAGGCTAACGTCAAACATGAGAGAAATCTCAAATGAGCCTAAGTAAATGTTACCAAAACGTACTCACCTATGAGAGTGTAAAGTTAATGAAGAGACCAGTCTCTATGAACACTCTAATGAAAGTATTAAAGTTAATGCATACTTAATACTAATGATGAGATGAGAAATCATCTAATGAGCAATGATGTCCTCATGCTAGAAGCCAGCTTCTATGATGTATGAGATGAATGTAATGGAACTTTATACTGAGCACCGATAGGCTAGCTATGAGTGGCGATTCCTTCTTTCGGGAAGGCAGAGGTTGGTGTGATTCTCATGAGATGAGACTATCCGTCCAGACGGTTATGGGTGTAACAACCCTAAAAATGAATAAGATAAGAAATGCTTAATGTGTCAAGAATGCCTACGATTAGACCAGGGTTCACACGAATTGATGTGCGTAGAACCAGACCTCAAAAACCTTGCTACAACCAAGCCAACTAACTTGGGGAGTTATTTGAGCTTGGAAAGGTTGGGTCCAACCATGTAGGGCTCTAGAATACGAAGATTTACTCGAATGAGTCCTTACCAGACTTAAAAAGAGGAAATCTTAAGTTTGGAGGGTCTAGGGGTAACATGGTCTTTTACCAAGCTAAGGGTAATATCGTAATTACCCTAAATATATATTTAATTATTTAATTTATAAGGTAGAGGCGTATTTTGGGGAGAGAGTGCCAAAAATGGGCTCTAAGAGTACAGTCTTGCTCCACCCGGGTTCGAACCTAGGTGGAAGCAATGAATTAAATTGTTTTTATTTAAGTGGGTAAATTAATGTAATTAATTAATATTATTTAATTAATGGATGATAAAAAAAAAAGGGGGGAAATCATATTTTTAGTTATTAAAATTAATTATTAACTTAAATTGACTAAGTCTTGCCAACTATCCTAGTTTTAAGGGGCACTATCTCACACAAACTCTCTCACACGCCTAAACCTATCTCTTTCTCGTCCATTTTGCTTCTTGGCTGCAAAAACAGAAAACAAAACATAACAAATCAATCAAAAGTTCTCTACACTCAAGGAAATTACAAAAAAAATATACAAACAACCAAGCTAACTTAAGAAACAAAATTTTACATCATCTTCTCGACGGGATCGTGTTGAAGGTTTTGTGAGGATTTGGGCAGCACTTTGAAGGTGTGTAAATCTACAACAAGGTATGGTTTTTTTTTCTTGGAATCCTTTCTTCAAGAGAAATTTCTTTCTACAAAATTCAATGTATGAAACTAGGGCTGTCCCCTTTATTGTTGAATTCCTTGTCCCTAGTCTCTTTCCGATTTCAATCTAAATTAGGTTAGAAATCATGTTGTTGGTATGGTTGCTGGTAGCTAAGTGTGCATTATGATGTTCTTTGTGATTTTGTGTTTGGAAATAGCAAGCATTTCAATGATGTCAACCGAAAATGATGTGGTGCAATGTGTAAAATGTTTGTTGTTGTTCTCCGTTTTGAAGTCTAAAAATGGCTTGTTTGATGATTGGAATTATTGTGCATAAGGTGTGTAAATTGTGATGTTTAAATGAAGTGTAAGGTGGCTGATCTTAAGTGGAAAAATGTAAGCTAAAACAACAATGAATCTACACCTAAAAACGCGTTAAACAAATTGTGAAAATACCACAAAACGAACGTATTAATGTTGTTAAATAAAGGCTAGAAAATTTAATAAAATTTCCAGCACTTGGTGATGGAGTTTTCGGCCAAAATACTTGAAGTTTGAGAAGTTTAAAAATAATTTTAAAACATGTGAGGTCAGTGGGGATTGAACCCAAGACCTCACTACATGAAAGCTGGAAAAAAAATGAGAGGTGTGGGATTCAAACCCACAACCTCTCGGCCAAAGAAGAGAGTAAAAGGGAAATTTTAAATTAATAAAAATAATGGGAGGAGTGGGATTCGAACCCACCACCTCTTGGGTGAAGGAGGAGACAAAGAGAGAAATTAAAAAGAAAATAAAATGAGGTTGTGGGGGCTCAATCCCACAACCTCACTGCCAATGCTTAAATAGTTAACTTTTAAATGAAAATAAAATAAGCAGGCCGTGGGGGTTCGTACCCACAACCTCTCAGTTCCAAGCGAAATAAAGAAAGAAATAAAGAGAGGTTGTGTGGGTTTGATCCCACAACCTCCTGGTTAATGCGAAATGAACAGGAAAAATAACTAGGAAAATAAAAGAGGGTTGTGGGGGTTCGAACCCACAACCCCTCGGCCAAGGGAGAGATTTTCTAAAGAAAAGGAACTAAAAAGAAATGTTGATGTTGGGGCTCGATCTAGGGTCCTAATGTCATGAGGACTAAAAATAAAATCAAGAAAAAATGTAAGTGTTGTCCAAGGGATTCGAACTTGGGTTCCCTTGCCCAAATTTCCGTATTCATACATAAATCATACGTGAATTAAATGTTCAAGAATAATGTCATCTACTTATATCGAAATGGAAATCATGGCATACATACAAGATGCATAAGTCTTGTACTACATAATCTTAGGAAGATATGAGTCACTTAACGAACTATGAATGAAGTCTCATGGCTTGTATGTATAGACCCATAAGTCTAGCATACGTTTAAAAATAAGTGAACCGAAGATATATGTAATGAAATGAAGTAACCCTAGAAGGGTTTAGTACGAGTGTAAAATACACTAAATGGCCTAGTACATTGGCATACGATGAAATGATTATTGAGTAATGAAATGATGAAACCCTAGAAGGGTTAAGTAAGAGTGTGAAACACAGAAATGGCCAAGTGCATTGGCATATGATGAAATGAACATTCACGTAAAATGGGGTGAGTAATTATGAAGAGCAATTGTGCTAATCTTAATGAATGTGGTGACAACATGATATGAGGCTAATGTGAAAGATGAGAACAATCTCAAATGAGCCTAAGTAATTGTTACCAAAATGTACTCACCTATGAGAGTGTAAAGTTAATGAAGAGACCAGTCTCTATGAACACTCTAATGAAAGTATTGAGATTAACACACTTAATACTAATGATGAGATGAGAAATCATCTATTGAGCTATGACGTCCTCATACTAGAAGCCAGCTTCCATGACGTTTGAGTTGAATGTAATGGAAATTTATACTGAGCACCATAGATTAGTTATGAGCGGTGATGCCTTCTTTCGGGAAGGGCGGAGGTTCACGTAACTCTCATGAGATGAGACTGTCTGGCTTGCCGGGTATGGGTCTCCTTATATCTCCTGGTCTTCGAACCTATACTGCCAAAATAGGAATCTGGCGGGGTTAAATTTCCATGTACGCTAGAATGTTTTGGGTCACCTTGGCAGGTGATTCCACCTCTTTTCGGTGTGGGGGAAACACTGGATTAAATGATGCTCACATGATCTATGTCTGTTAAAGTTAAAGTTCCCAATGAATGAATGAGGCCAACCTCAAATGATGCACATAATGAAATGAATGATACCAAAGGTGTTAGGATAGGATAATCAAGAGGTGAGCTAGACTCAAGTAATGACACTAGGTTATTCTTGATCATTGCACAGCAAACCCGATGAAAGTCTTAAACTACATCCTAGGTATAACTGGTGTTCACACTAGCCTATGAATGAAATGAAATGAAGTACGTATGAATGAATGAAGCAGACTCTGTGTTTGCTAATGAAAATTCCCTAGTTGAGGTCCCATATGTTGAGCCCTCTTTTTGGAAAGTCTTAATGTCAATTCCATGATTCTAAGGTCTCATGGCATATGAATGAATGTTATAAAAGATGTTATGTGCTATGTGCTATGTGATATGTGTTACGTGTAAGATGTTATGTACTGTGTGCAATATGATAAGTATGATGATGCATGTTACTCTCATGGCATGACTTCTCTAATCCAAATTTGGAAAGCTTACTGACTTTCCTAATCCAAATTTGGAAAGTTCACTAACTTTCCTAATCCCAATTTGGCAAGTCCACTGACATGACTTTCCATAATCATGTTGTTAGAAAAGAGCTATTCTTCCTCATGCATGTCCTTGGTGTGTGCTTGCATATACCCATAATTAGTACAAGTGTGTACTAATCCCATACAACTCTACATTTTTAGGTGCAGGCACAGGTGGACGCTAGAGCTTATGGGTTGACATTGCAGCTATCCAGACGTGGAGCTTTCATCCGGACTTGGTAGACCCTCATTCTTTCGAGGATGTCTACCATTACTATCTATCTTAGATGTAGGCTTTAGCTAGTGGAGCATGTTCCACTAGTGTTTCTTTCCGTTTTTATTTTAGACATTGTATTGGTGCCATTTTGGCAATTATACATTTAATACAGTATTGAACTGTTTTTTTCATTCCAGTCGTGACAAAGTTTGTATCAGAGCACTAGGTTATATTCTGAGAATAATGAGTTCACATCAACCACATTGAGTAGTTTCTAAGTCATGGTAGTGAAGTGCACCACTATCCTGAATTAGAGACTGCATGATGCGTAGGAAATATTTCCCTTCTTCTGATCTTATCGTGCTTTTCCTAATGTCTTATTTCTTTGTGGTATGAGCGGGTCTTACATCAATTCTTATTGTTTTGAGAGAATGAATACTAGGAGGAACGTTGGTTAGAGGAGAGGAGGAGCAGCTGCTGGGGGCAATCAGGTTCCACCCCAGGCTCCAGCTGAAGGAGTGGCTATGCCGGTTAACCCAGCTGGGTTGACTGATGCAGACGTGCGGGAATCTCTGGACAGATGGCATAGGCCATCACTATGTAGGCCCAGGCTATGACTGCCAGGTCAATCGGCAGAATGTTCAGAGGGAGAACCCACCGGTTCGTAGCATGGCTGACAGATTGAGAGACTTCACGAGGATGAATCCTCTTATTTTCACAGGGTCTAAGACTTCAGAGGACCCCTAGGAGTTTGTGGATGAGGTGCATAAGATTTTGGTGGCTATGGGGGCCACAGATATTGAGAAGGCTGAGCTGGCTTCCTATCAGCTCAAGGATGTTGCACAGACTTGGTGCAAGATGTGGCAGGATAGCCGAGCTTTGGGTGGAGTTCCGGTCACTTGGGAGATTTTTAAGACAGCCTTCCTAGAGAGATTCTTTCTCAGGGAGATGAGGGAGGCAAAGGTTGAGGAGTTTATCAACCTTAAGCAGGGATCTATGACAGTCAGGGAGTATTCCCTGAAGTTTGTTAAACTATCCAGGTATGCTATTTTCCTTAGTATCTAACAGCAAGGATGAGATGAGTACTGAAGTTTGTTAAATTATCCAGGTATGCTACTTCCCTTGTATCTAATAGCAGGGATGAGATGAGCAAGTTCCTCACAGGAATCAACGGAGATCTGGAGGAGGAGTGTTGGTCTGCGATGCTCTATGATAACATTGACCTTTCCAGGTTGATGGTGCATGTCCAGCAGGTAGAGGACAGCCGCAAGAAGAGGGCTGTTCGTGATGCTAGGAGGCCTAAGACTCAAGATCAGGCAGGTCCCAGCCATGGAGGCCACATAAACAATTTTGCATCCGTGAGCAGCCCAGGTTCAAGAAGGGATAACAGAGTTCTGGGAACTGTAATTCTCACAGGAGTACAACACCTAGAGGAGGCAGACCTGAGCCCAAGAAGGGCAATGGAGGTGAGATGCAGCGTCCCAAAAAGAACTGTGCTAAGTGTGGCCGTGCTCACAGTGGAAAGTGCAGACAGGGCACTAATGCCTGCTTCGGTTGCAGTAAGAGTGGGCACATGGTTAGAGACTGCCCACAGAATAGAGGTCAGGCTGGAGGTAATGCTCAGGCTAGTCCTAATCCACAGGGTGCAGCAGCAGCCGAGCCTCCTAAAAGTAACAAGTTCTATTCCTTGAAGGGCAGGGAGGAGCAGGAGAAGTCTGCTGATGTGGTCACAGTTATGCTGCAAGTATTCTCAACTTTTGTTTATGCTTTACTTGATCCAGGGTCTATGCTTTCCTTTGTAACTCCTTTGCTTGCTCTCACTTTTGAGATATTGCCTGAAGTTCTGCATGATCCTATAGTGGTTAATACACCTTTAGGAGAAAATGTAAGAACTGATATAGTATACAAGGATTGCCCAATAGTTGTAAGTGGTAAGACTATGTGTGCAGACTTGGTTGAGTTACCCATGCATGATTTTGATGTTATTCTTGGCATGGACTGGCTTCACAGTTGTTATGCTTGTTTGGATTGTCGTAGTAGAGTGGTGAGATTTCGTTTCCCTGATGAAGAGGAGCTAGTCTGGGAGGGGTACAACTCAAGTCGTCCTAATCCCTTGATTGCGAACCTTAAGGCCAATAAAATGATGTCCAAGGGGTTATTGTGTCATCTTGAGATTGTTAATGATTTAGATCATGACATACCTTCCATAGACTCAATGCCCGTAGTGAATGAGTTCCTAGATGTATTTCCTGATGATTTGCCTGGAGTCCCTCCCCCTTGAGATATTGATTTTGGTATCTACTTAGAACCCGATACTAAACCAATTTCAATTCCTCCTTACAGAATGGCTCCAGCTGAACTCAACGATTTGAAGCTGCAGTTAAAATATCTCACTGAGAAGGGTTTCATTCAGCCGAGCATATCCCCTTGGGGCGCTCCAGTGTTGTTTGTGAAAAAGAAGGATGGAACCCTTAGAATGTGTATCGATTATCGGCAGCTCAACAAAGTCACTATAAAAAATATGTATCCACTTCCAAGGATAGATGATTTGTTCGATCAACTCCAAGGGTCTAGTTTCTTCTCTAAAATTGATCTTCGTTCAGGGTATTATCAGCTTAGGGTTAGGGATGGAGATATCCCAAAGACAGCCTTTCGTACCCGTTATGGTCATTATGAGTTCTTAGTCATGTCATTTGGTCTCACTAATGCACTAGCTGCATTTATGGACCTCATGAACCAAGTCGTACGTGAATACCTTGATTCTTTCATCATAGTATTCATTGATGACATCCTCAACTACGCTAGGACCAAGGAAGAGCATGAACAACATTTGAGACTAACCTTGCAGGTACTTAGACAACATTAGCTGTATGCCAAATTCAGCAAGTGTGAATTCTGGCTTAGATCAGTGACCTTGCTGGGTGATGTTGTGTCTGATCAGGGCATGGAGGTGGATCCCAGGAAGAATGAGGCTGTGAAGAACCGGCCAAAGCCTCTTACTCCCACTGACATCCGTAGCTTTCTGGGATTGGTTGGTTACTACCGCAGGTTCGTGGAGGGCTTTTCTTCCATTGCTGACCCATTTACAACTTTGACTAAGAAGAAAGCCAAGTTTGAATGGACGGAGACTTGTGATAAAAGTTTTAAGGAGCTCAAGACCAAACTCACTTCAGCCCCGATGCTTACTTTGCCTAAGTGTGGTGAGAATTACACTGTTTATTGTGATGCATCTAAGGTTGGTTTGGGTTGTGTTCTTATGCAGGTTGGTAAGGTGATAGCCTATGCGTCCAGACAGCTCAACGTTCATGAGAAGAATTATCCCACTCATGACCTAGAGTTAGCAGCTGTGGTGTTTGCACTGAAGCTATGGAGGCACTACTTGTATGGAGTGCATGTGGATGTGTTCACAGACCACAAGAGTCTCCAGTACGTGTTCACACAGAGGGAGTTGAATCTACGTCAGCGGAGATGGTTGGAGCTGTTGAAGGATTATGACATGAATGTTCACTACCATCCAGGTAAGGCTAATGTTGTAGCTGATGCTTTGAGCAGGATGAGCATGGGAAGTACAGCCCACGTTGAGGATGAGAAGAAGGAGTTGGCAAAAGATGTACACAGACTGGCCAGACTGGGTGTGCGATTGGTTCACTCTACTAGTGGGGGTGTTTCAGTTCATCCTAGTTCTGAATCATCCTTGGTAGTTGAAGTCAAGCAGGGTCAGCATCTCGATCTAGTGTTAATGGAGCTGAAGGACTCATTGTTGATAAAGATGAATGAGTCTTTTGCTTTGGGAGATGATGGCATACGTAGGTATCAAGACAGGCTGTGTGTACCAGATGTGGATGATTTGCGGACCAGGATTGTTGGAGAGGCCCATGGTTCCAGATATTCCATACATCCAGGTTCCACCAAGATGTATCATGATCTTAAGCAGATTAATTGGTGGGATGTCATGAAGAAGGACATTGCAGAATATGTGGCCAAGTGTCCTAATTGTCAGCAGGTTAAGGCAGAACATCTTAAGCCTGGCGGTCTTACTCACATTATTGAGGTTCCGACTTGGAATTGGGAGGCCATTAATATGGACTTCATGGTTGGTATTCAGAGGACTAGGAGACAGCATGACTCTATATGGGTTATTGTGGACAGGATGATTCAGTCTGCCCACTTTATCCCTGTGAAGTCTACTTACAGAGCCGAGGATTATGCGAGACTCTACATTGATGAGATTGTGAGATGGCATGGGATTCCTTTGTCTATCATTTCATATAGAGGAGCTCAATTTACTTCACATTTCTGGAGATCTTTCCAGAAGAGCTTGGGCACACAGGTAAAGCTTAGTACTGCCTTTCATCCTCAGACAGATGGGCAGGCAGAGCGCACCACTCAGACATTGGAGGACATGTTGAGAGCGTGTGTGATTGACTTCAGGGGTAGCTGCGATGACCATCTGCCTTTGATAGAGTTCTCGTATAATAATAACTATCACTCCAGCATTGGGATGGCACCGTTTGAGGCACTATATGGTAGGAGGTGTAGATCTCCAGTTGGCTTATTCGAGGTTGGAGATTCATCCATTTTGGGTCCGGAGATCATTCATGAGGCCTTAGAGAAGATCAGAGTGATTAGGGACAGGTTGGCTACTGCTTACAGTCGGCAGAAGTCATATGCAGATAACTGAAAATGGCCCTTAGAGTTTGATGTTGGCGACCAAGTCTATCTGAAGATATCACCTATGAAGGGGGTGATGAGGTTTGGCAGGAAGGGGAAGTTGAGTCCGAGGTATGTTAGGCCATACGAGATCCTACAGCGTGTGGGTGAGGTGGCCTATGAGTTGGCATTTCCTGCAGAGCTAGCTTCTGTCCATCCAGTCTTTCATGTATCCATGTTAAAGAAGTGCCTAGGTGATCCAGCATTGATTCTACCTCTGGAAGGTTTGGGGGTCGATGAAGACTTGTCCTATGAGGAGGTACCTGTTGAGATCTTATACAGACAGATCAAGCGGCTGAGGAACAAGGAGATTTCCACAGTGAAGGTATTGTGGAGAATTCATCTTTTTAAGGGTGCTACGTGGGAGGCTGAGGCTGACATAAGATCTCGTTAACCTCATCGTTTCATCTCTTGAGGTTAGACTTCCTACTCTTAAGTCTAAGTTTCCTTATCTCTCCATATTTTGTTGTTATTGCTTGACTGTGCATAGTGATCATGTTATAATCTGACTGGCATTATGCTAGATAGTAGTAGTGTCATTCGATGACGAATGTTCCTAAGGGGGGGATAATGTAACAACCCTAAAAGTGAATAAGATAAGAAATGCTTAATGTGTCAAGAATGCCTACGATTAGACCAGGGTTCACACGGATTGATGCGCGTAGAACCAGACCTCGAAAACCTTGCTACAGCCAAGCCAACTAACTTGGGGATTTAGTTGAGCTTGGAAAGGTTGGGTCCAACCATGTAGGGCTATCAAATACGAAGATTTACTCGAATGAGTCCTTACCGGACTTAAAAATAGAAAATTTTAAGTTTGGAGGGTCTAGGGGTAAAATGGTCTTTTACTAGGCTAAGGGTAATATCATAATTACTCTAAATATATATTTAATTATTTAATTAATAAGGTGGAGGGGTATTTTGGGGAGAGAGTGCCGAAAATGGGCTCTAAGAGTAAAGTCTTGTTCCACCCGGGTTCGAACCTAGGTGGAAGCAATGAATTAAATTGTTTTTATTTAAGTGGGTAAATTAATATAATTAATTAATATTGATGAATTAATGGCTGATTTAAAAAAAAAGAGGGGGAAATCAGATTTTTAGTTATTAATTATTAATTATTAACTTAAATTGACTAAGTCTTGCAAACTATCCTAGTTTTAAGGGGCACTATCTGACACAAACTCTCTCACACGCCTAAACCTCTCTCTCTCTCTCGTCCATGTTGCTTTATTGGCTGCAAAAACAGAAAACAAAACATTATAAAACAATCAAAAGTTCTCTACACTCAAGGAACTTACAAAAAAAAAATATACAAACAAGCAAGCTAACTTAAGAAATGAAAATTTTACATCATCTTCTCGACGGGATCGTGTTGAAGGTTTAGTGGAGGATTTGGGCAGAACTTTGAAGGTGTGGAAAGCAACAACAAGGTATGGGTTTTCTCTCTTGGAATCCTTTCTTCAAGAGAAATTTCTTTCTACAAAATTCAACTTATGAAATTAGGGTTGTACCCTTTATTTTTGAATTCCTTGTCCCTAGTCTCTTTCCGATTTCAATCTAAATTAGGTTAGAAATCATGTTGTTGGTATGGTTGCTGGTAGCTAAGTGTGCAATATGATGTTCTTTGTGATTTTGTGTTTAGAAATAGCAAGCATGTTGAATGATGTCAACAGAAAATGAAGTGGTGCAATGTGTAAAATGTTTGTTGTTGTTCTACGTTTTGAAGTCTTAAAATGGCTTGTTTGATGATTGGAATTATTGTGCATAAGGTGTGTGAATTGTGATATTTAAATGAAGTGTAACGTGGCTTATCTTATGTGGAAAAATCTAAGCTAAAACAACAATGAATCTACACCTAAAAATGCGTTAAACAAAATGTGAAAATACCACAAAACGAACGTATCAATGTTGTTAAATAAAGGCTAGAAAATTTAATAAAATTTCCAGCACTTGGTGATGGAGTTTTCGGCCAAACTACTTGAAGTTTGAGAAGTTTAAAAATAAATTTAAAACATGTGAGGTCAGTGGGGATTGAACCCAAGACCTCACTACATGAAAGCTGGAAAAAAAATGAGAGGTGTGGGATTCGAACCCACAACTTCTCGGCCAAAGAAGAGAGTAAAAGGGAAATTTTAAATTAATAAAAATAATGGGAGGAGTGGTATTCGAACCCACCACCTCTTGGCTGAAGGAGGAGACAAAGAGAGAAATTAAAAAGAAAATAAAGTGAGGCTGTGGGGGCTCGATCGCACAACCTCACAGCCAACGCTTAAATAGTTAACTTTTAAATGAAAATAAAATAAGGAGGCTGTGGGGGTTCGAACCCACAACCTCTCAGTTCCAAGCGAAATAAAGAAAGAAATAAAGAGAGGTTGTGGGGGTTTGATCCCACAACCTCCTGGTTAATGCGAAATGAACAGGAAAAATAACTAGGAAAATAAAAGAGGGCTGTAGGGGTTCGAACCCACAACCCCTCGGCCAAGGGAGAGATTTTCTAAAGAAAAGGAACTAAAAAGAAATGTTGATGTTGGGGCGCGATCTAGGGTCCTAATGTCATGAGGACTAAAAATAAAATCAAGGAAAAATGTAAGTGTTGTCCAAGGGATTCGAACTTGGGTTCCATTGCCCAAATTTCCGTATTGATACATAAATCATACGTGAATTAAATGTTCGAGAATAATGCCATCTACTTATATAGAAATGCAAATCTTGGCATACATACAAGATGCATAAGTCTTGTACTACATAATCTTAGGAAGATATGAGTCACTTAACGAACTATGAATGAAGTCTCATGGCTTGTATGTATATACCCATAAGTCTAGCATATGTTTAAATATAAGTGAACCTAAGATGTATGTAATGAAATGATGTAACACTAGAAGGGTTAAGTACGAGTGTAAAACACAATAAATGGCCAAGTGCATTGGAATATGATGAAATGATTATTATGTAATGAAATGATGAAACCCTAGAAGGGTTAAGTAACTGTGTGAAACACACAAATGGCCAAGTTCATTGGCATATGATGAAATGAACATTCACGTAAAATGGGGCGAGTAATTATGAAGAGCAATTGTGCTAATGTTAATGAATGTGGTGACAACATCAACAATCTCAAATGAGCCTAAGTAATTGTTACCAAAACGTACTCACCTATGAGAGTGTAAAGTTAATGAAGAGACCAGTCTCTATAAACACTCTAATGAAATTATTGAGATTAACACACTTAATACTAATGATGAAATGAGAAATCATCTATTGAGCTATAATGTCCTCATACTAGAAGCCAGCTTCCATGACGTATGAGTTGAATGTAATGGAACTTTATAGTGAGCACCGATAGACTAGTTATGAGAGGTGATGCCTTCTTTCGGAAAGGGCGGAGGTTCACGTAACTCTCATGAGATTAGACTGTCTGGCTTGCCGGGTATGGGTCTCCTTATATCTCCTGGTCTTCGAACCTATACTGCCAATATAGGGATCTGGCGGGGTTAAATTCCCATGTACGCTAGCATGTTTTGGGTCACCTTGGCCGGTGATTCCACCTATTTTCGGTGTGGGGGAGACACTAGATTTCATGATGCTCACGTGATCTATGTCTGTTAAAGTTAAAGTTCCCAATGAATGAATGAGGCCAACCTCAAATGATGCACATAATGAAATGAATGATACCAAAGGTGTTAGGATAGGATAATCAAGAGGTGAGCTAGACTCAAGTAATGACACTAGGTTATTCTTGATCATTGCACAGCAAACCCGATGAAAGTCTTAAAGTACATCCTAGGTATAGCTGGTGTTCACACTAGCCTATAAATGAAATGAAATTAAGTACGTATCAATGAATGAAGCAGACTCGGTGTTTGATAATGAAGACTCCCTAGTTGAGGTCCCATATGTTGAGCCCTCATTTTGGAAAGTCTTAATGTCAAGTCCATGATTCCAAGGTCTCATGGCATATGAATGAATGTTATAAAATATGTTATGTGCTATATGCTATGTGATATATGTTACGTGTAAGATGTTATGTGCTGTGTGCAATATGAAAGTTGGACTTTCCTAATCCAACTTTGGAAAGTTCACTAACTTTCCTAATCCCAATTTGGCAAGTCCACTGACTTGACTTTCCATAATCATGTTGTTAGGAAAGAGCTATTCTTCCTCATGCATGTCCTTGGTGTGTGCTTGCATTTACCCATACTTAGTACAAGTGTGTACTAATCCCATACAACTCTACATTTTTAGGTTCAGGTACAGGTGGACGCTAGAGCTTACAAGTTGACGTTGCAGCTATCCGGACGTGGAGCTTTCATCCGGACTTGGTAGGCCTTCATGCTTTCGAGGATGTCTACCGTTACTATCTATCTTAGATGTAGGCTTTATCTAGTGGAGCATGTTCCACTAGTGTTTCTTTCCGTTTTTATTTCAGACATTGTATTGGTGCCACTTTGGCAATTATACATTTATTACAGTATTGAACTATTTCTTTCATTTGATCATATCTATATTAGATGGTTGATTTGTGAACGCCCATAATGTTAAGTTTAAAATGTTTAGCATGAAATAAGAAAAGCAAAAGTTCAAATTTTTCGCTAAAATTAACCTAGATAAAGTAAGAATGACGTATGTAGGCTTGTCTACTACCTCAGAGAGGTCAACGACGCCGATCTCGTCTGGGGTCTAGATTCCAGTCGTGACAACGGATCTCCTTATATATCCTAGTCTTTGAACCTATGCAGCCATCATAGGGATCAAGCAGGGTTCAATCCCCTATATACGCTAGCATATTTTTGGTTTCACTGTGGCCGGTAATTCCACCTCTTTTCCGTGTGGGGTAGACACATGATTTCATAGAGCTCACATGATCTATGTCGGTTAAATTTAATGTTCCCAAAGAAATAATGAGGCCAGCCTCATGTAATGCACACAATGAAATGAACGATACCAAAGATTTTTGGGTAGGATAATCAAGAGGTGAAGTAGACTTATGTAATGACACTAGGTCATTCTTAGTCATTGCACAGTGAACCCAATGAGAGTCTTAAACTACATCCTAGGTATAGCTGGTGTTTACACTAGGCTATGAATGAAATAAAATAAAGTACCTATGAATGAATGAAGCAGACTCAGTGTTTGCTAAAGAAGGCTCCCTAGTTGAGGTCCCATATGTTAAGCCCTCATTTTGGGAAGTCCTAATGTTAAGTCCATCATTCCAAGGTCTCATGGCAAATGAACGAATGAAATGAAATATGATATGTGCTATATGAAATATGTTATGTGCTACATGCAATATGTTATTTGCTGTGTGCAATATGATACGTATGATAATGCATGTTACACTCATGGCATGACTTTCCTAATCCGATTTTGGCAAGTCCACTGACTTGACTTTCTATAACTCATATCGTTAAGAGAGAGCTATTATAAATCATGCATGTCCATGGTGTGGGCTTGAATATACCCATACTTAGTACAAGTGTGTACTAATTCCATACATTTATCTACTTTTAGGTGCAGGTGCAGCTGGACGTTAGAGCTTACGAGTCGACGCAGAATTTATCCGGACGTGGAGCTTCCATCCAGATTTGGTAGGCCCTCATGCTTTCGAGGATGCTTACTGGCTTATTCTAGCGTAGACGTAGGCATGATCTAGTGGAGTATGTTCCACTAGCGTTTCTTTCATATTTACTTTCAGACATTGTATTGGTGCCATTTTGGCAACTCTATATTTATTACTATATCTTTCATTTTATTATCTTGATTTAGATGGTGGTTGTGGACGCTTATGAGTTTACATAGATTGTATTGTGCGAGATCAATGTTTTCCAATAAAAAGTTTAAGTAAACAAAAGTTCAAATTTTCCGCTAAAATGAACCTAGATGAAGTAACGACGATGTATGTAGGCTCGTCTGCAACCTCTGAGAGGTCAACGACGCCGATCTCGTCTGGGGTATAGATTTTGGTTGTGACAAAGTTTGTATCACTGCCAGGTTTAAATTCCAAGGATAATAAGTTCACATCAACCACATTGAGTAGTTTCTAAGTCATGGTAGTGAAGTGCACCACTATCCTGAATTTGAGACTGCATGATGCATAGAAAAAAAAATCCCATCTTTTAATCTTATCATGCTTTCCTTAATGTCTGATTTCTTGTTGTTATGAGCGTATCTAACATCGATTCTTATTTTTCAGAAAATGAACACAAGGAGGAACGCTGGTCGGGGAAGAAGAAGAACAGCTGCTGGGGGCAACCAAGTTCCACCCCAGGCTCCAGCTGCAGGAGTGGCCATGCCAATTAACCCAGCTGGGTTAACTGATGCTGAGGTGCGGACAGGTTTGGCACAGATGGCTCAAGCCATCACTGTGCAGGCTCAGGCTATGATGGCCCAGCCCAACATACAGGAGGTTCAGCGACAGAACCCAACAGCCCACAACATGGCGAACAGGTTACCAGACTTTACGAGGATGAATCCTCCAATCTTTACAGGATCTAAGACAGCAGAGGATCCTCAGGAGTTTGTGGAGAATGTCCAGAAGATTGTGGTGGTGATGGGGGCCACAGAGATTGAGAAAGCTGAGCTATCCTCGTACCATTTGAAGGATGTTGCACATGCTTGGTGCAAGATGTGGCAGGATAGTAGGGCATTGGGCGGAGGTCCGATCACATGGGAGCTGTTTAAGATAACTTTTCTGGAGAGGTTCTTCCCAGAGAGATGAGATAGGCTAAGGTTAAGGAGTTTATCAACCTTAAGCAGTGCTCCATGACTGTCTGGGAGTATTCCCTGAAATTTGTTAAATTGTCCAGGTATGCCACTTCTCTTGTGTCGAACAGCAGGGATGAGATGAGCAGGTTCCTTATAGGTATCTCGGAGGAATTGGAGGAGGAATGTCAGGTTGCGATGCTTCATGATAGCATGGACTTGTCCAGGCTGATGGTGCATGTCCAGCAGGTTGAGGACAGCAGAAAGAAGAGGAGAGTCCGTGAGGTCAGGAGACCTAACCCTTCTGACCAGACAGGTTCTAGCAGAGGTGGTGGCAGGAGCACTTATGGAGTTCATGATAAGTCCAGGTTTAAGAAGGGACTCTCCCACCAAGGGGAGTCAAGTTCATCCAACGGTCGCTATGATAGGGATTCCGAGTCCAGAGTTAAGATAAACAATGAAGTAGATACACCTCAGGAGAGGCCACCTTGTAGAAAGTGTGGCAAACATCATGGAGGAGAGTGTATGATGGTCTCTAACGCTTGTTACAGTTGTGGCAACCCGGGTCACATGGTGAAGGATTGTCCGAATAGGAGAAGTGAAGAACAAGGGAAGGAGAGAGTTCAGCCTAATGGTCCAAGTGAAGAGGCTCCAAGGAGTCAATGATTATTCGCACTCAAGTCTAGGGGTGTAGGGGAAGACACTTCTGGTGATGTCTCGGGTGCGTAGCCTTAATTAGTCTTTCATGTGTTTCACTGTGTATGGTTTTATGTACTAGTATGAAGTTAATATGTTTGAGTCATCATGTGGTTGTTGATTTGTGTAACTTATGTGTTTACTTATGTTGTATGCTCTAATGAGACTAGTTTAGGAAAGAGTTCCTTAGTCTATTAATGTGAAGATGTTAGTAGGTTTCAAGGATATGCACCATCATGCTAATATGTGAATCAGATATTCACCAATGAAGAGTATTGAATTGCCTATGTATGCATATGTTCAATAGATGACTGGCTTGTTGCTAGTAATTAGAAGTGTCATTCGGGAACGAATGTTCTTAAAGGGGTATAATGTAACCCTAAAATGGCTATGCTAAGTAATGCTTAATGTATCTAGAACGCCTACAATTAGACTGGGTTCACACGGATTGATGCGCGTAGAACCAGACCTCAGAACCTATGCACTAGCCTAGACAACCAACTTGGTGAGTTAGTTGAGATAGGAAAGGTCAGAACCAACCATGTAGGGCAACCGAATTGAATAGATTCACCCGGATGAATCTTACCGGACTTTAAAAGGGGTAATCTTATGTTTGGAGGGTCTAGGGGTAAAATGGTCTTTTCTAGGCTAAGGGTAGTATTGTGTACCCTAAATAATTAATTAATTTATTAATTAATATGGTTAAGGGGAAATTTGGATAGAGGTGGCCAAAATTGACCCTTTAAGCAAAATCTTTCTCCACCCGGGTTCAAGCCTTGGTGGAAGCAATGATTTAATTGATTTATTGTATTTAGTGAATTAGTTAAATTAATTAATATTTAATGTTTCTGATTTAATTAAAGGAAAATCAGAATTTTAATAATAATAAAAAAAAATATTAATAAATAATGAGGAGTCCTAGTTTAACTAAGTCTCCACCTAACTCTCCTCACGTCTAACAACAGCCACCACAATCCTGTTGCAAGCAGGCTACTTTGGCAGCCAGCTCGCCCAAGTTCGGGTCCTCCCCAAGGACTCTTCCGATGGTCCTTGGGGTTTCATGACTGTACTTTTTGACCCTATATACTAAATTTTACCTATTCAAAGTCTTTTTAAAAGTTTTGGACTTCATATGACCTTCCAAAACCTTCGCCAAACATAGGGACGTGAACTAGTTAAATTCGCTAGTTTCCGGACATTAAGTCTTTTCTTTAATGCGATGGCTCCAATACTTCTCAAACAAGTTATTTACACTATTTTAGGTCTAAAATCATCATTATACTACATATGAGGCTCTAGTATGGGTCATGGAAATTACAGGGAGTTAAAATATCCCCCCTTAGGAACATTTGTTCCCGAATGACACCTTAAACCTTCTATTGGGAAAAAGGAGTAGACTCAAGACTAGTAGCTAACCAACCAGCAATATCATAATGAGTCACAACTCATATGAGGAATTTCAAATGATTTCAACATATAATCATAGCATTAACACAAAGGAACTTAATTCACAACTCATGACACATAAGAGGCTCATCATTTACATCACATAAGGAGGAACTACCTTCTCCATTTCAATATGAGCTCAACATGAACAATTTTAAAGAGTTGACATGCTAACATATGTCATTAAGACCAACATTATGCATATAAGAACAAGAACACATCATATAGACTCATACCATGCATTTCATCACAACAAGTAGACAATACTACAATGTCATGCATAAGGAACATAAACATAGTCACATGCATTAGAACACCTTCGCAGGACTTCACTCAAGAGACAATTATGCAATGCATAGGTGAAGTCCCATACACCCACCTACACTAATCAACTACCCTTAGGTTATCCTACTTAGGGTCCTTACTTTACTTTCATTGTCCAGTTTACTTTAGGGAAACTATAGCCTTAAACGACCCTAAGACCATGGGTGCTAAACATGGAATTTGGGTGATCATCACAACTAGAATAGAAAACTAGACATGACTTCACATTTGGGTGACCATCACCAACAGACATTCATAATATAATTTGCCTACAAGGTCATGATCACCTCACATATGTATTGAAAATAAAGTAAACACCGCCAACATAAGTGGACCATACCACACAATGCCATACAAGGCTTCATCAATTATCAATACTATAATTGAGAAACAAGGATCACCATTACTATTTTTGAGCTACGACTCCCATCGACCGGGCATCTATTGAACGACTTGGCGTCAACTTAGCTCGTTGATTGACACTGCCAAGGCAGTCACTCGACAACCTTTGGGTCCTCCTCGAGGGATTCTCGCGGGGCCCTTGGGGTAAATATATACCTTAAAATTTCAAGGACCTTCCACATAATTTTAACCCAAAACAAACATGTTAAACATATCCAAACATGCACGACTTACTCAATACATTCATGCACGTCTCATGGGCTCACTTTCGAACATCTTGGACGTTCTTGGACGTTTGACCTCCAAACTTTATGAAACCTAATATACTGCCTATAAACACCATTATAACTCATATAAGGACCTCATAAGTTCATGAAATGCAAATATAAGCACATATAGACACATGAGGCACATACGTGACTAGTCGTCGAACGTCTTAGTTGTCCCTTGACATTTGACTTCTAATTCACCTAAATATGTAGCCACTGCCTCAATACCACATTACAAAACATTTTAGGACCTTATACCCTTACGACGAACATATTATGCTCTAGACACCCTAACTCATTTTGGGGTCTTACAGTTTTAGACCTTATTCGAGCAGGGAATAGGCCTACGGTGCAATTAGGGGCCTATGATAGCAAGTTAGAGTGAAATAAAGGATTTTCATCTAGGGATCATTTGGTTATGGGCACCCTTGGTCGGCCAAAGGGATGGGCGAGTTGCCCATTTGATCCCCACCTCACCTTGTGGACTGCCCAACTAGTGAGCCTACTGGAAAATTTGGCAAGACAAGGGTGCACTTGGAGAGTTGGATATTGTAATTGGTAAGTCACCAAGTGCACTTGGCGAGCCCAAGGTTTCAAAGAGCAAGCTAAAACGGGCAACGTCAAAAAATTTAGTTTAAACTTTAAGGGTCCCTAGTTCTTTTCACAAGTTAAGTCCTTATTGATCTATTCCTTTCCTAGAAACTACATAACCTGTTTAAGGACTTAAATCCTTCAATTAATTCACTCTAAAAAGAATAAAAAAGAAAACCCATCTTCTCTATATTGTCTCTAACTCAAGGAAAAAGAAGAAGAATCAAAAGCTAAGGTTTATATTCAAGGTGGTTTATTCATCAAATTTCTTGGAGAATCTTAGTAAATGTATGGTGATCCTTAATCTAAGGTTAGATTTCACCCTAGAGTCAATTTCAAAGAAGTTTTCAAAGTTTCAACTTCATGAAAAAACTACGTTTTTAGTGAATCTCATGGATTCTTTCACCAAATGATTTCAAAAAGCTAGTAATGGCATATTATGATTGTATTAGTGTTTAATTGATTATTTATGATTAAAATACTCTATGAACCCACGAATTCTTCCAATTCCTAAATTTTGCCTTTATGAAGTGGGTAAGTTGATAATGAATGTATGTGAATAGAATTTTCCTAAATTGCCTTAGATTGTTGAAGTATATCACTACCCATTCCTTAATCATCGTTAATTAATGGTGTGTTGGTGATTTGTGATTTATGTCCTTGAAGGAATGTTGTGATCAACTACTTGATGGATTAGAATTGTGAATTAGATGTTGATCGGAGTGTGTAGTAATAATCTCTATATCCCTTCCCAGTGAATAAATGTGGGGTTTGAGATGGATCATCATCAGTAAGTTGAGGTAGAGTGTCTATAAACAATATCAATATATCTTTGAGCTATCTAATGAATGAATGTTGGGATGGGATAGATACTCATCTATGAACTGAGGCGGGGTATCTAATAGCAATCCTATGAGATGGATATTCATCCATGAGTTGAGGCGGGGTATCTAGTAACAAAATATTTTCCCTTATTAATGAATTAAAGAATGAATTACTCTATGGAAATGTATGCTAAGAACCCAGATGATATTGAATGGGATGGGTACTCATCCATGCGAAGAGGTAGGGTACCCAGTCACAATCTCTTGGGGTGGATGCCCATACATGAGTAAAGGTGGGTTATCTAGTAGCAACCTTATTATCCCATAACTATGTTCCTACATTGGATAGCTAGTGGATCCACTTAAGCTAAATACCGATCTACCTGAGGCAAGTTGACCACTTTTTACGGTTTGGGGTTTTATGACACCAGATTCCACGACCTAACTCTTATGGTCTTTGTCACTGAAACGCTTATTAATATCATGTGAGCTGTGCATTATGGTTTCTTGAGAAGCTCTATGAAGTATAGGTGGTAGTATGGTATGCCATCCATGCATTGCGCGAGTAGGTTTTAGAGGGGTATAATGAGCTCTCTAAGGTCTTAATGATCAGTGAAAAAATGTGTCCTTAATGAATGAAAGTGCTTTAAATGAAGCTATTAAAGAATGCTGACTCTTATATGCTTATTTGTAAAGATTCATGTTATACATGGTTGTATTATAGGTTACTTCCTTGTTATGAATTATTGTATATGAATGTGCCTTGTTTATGGTGGCTTTAAAGGAGTACTTAGTGTGAATAGAAGTATGACATTGTACTCATATTTTGCACAAGTATGACTTAGATTCTCCTTAGATGATGTTCCTCATGTGATGATATGAAGTATGTAATGTTTATTCTCCTTGTGAATGCATTTCCTAAATGGGAAAAGGTTGAACAGTAAGTTAAAATTTTGTGACCCATATGTGGTACATAGTGTGGATGTGGTATGGGACACTATACATACATTGCACAATGTATAGCCTGAGGGTTACTTGGGGTGAAGGTTTAATGTGAATATAATGACTTATGTATTGATTTTGTTCAAATGTGAAGATATGACTTGTATGTGTGGATATTATGCCTATTATTATTAAGTTTATGATGTTTTATCAAAATGGCACATGCATGATTTATAACAAAAAAATGTCACGCCCCGAGATCTCCCTTAGACGTGACACGACGTATAGGCCTTTCACCTCAATTCAACAAATGAGACTCCTATTCTCTTTAGGACTTTGCTCTCAAAGCCTTAACCGATCAAGTTCATCACATTAAGTTTACCCTAAAGCTCTAGATATTAGGATCACAACCTTACTCTCAAGTTTTCTTTATTAATCTCTTCTTTATATCCAAACTTGAAGCTCAATTTTACATGTCAAAATCAATCATATTCATCATCACTAATTCAATTCATAGTTATAGGATCCTAACTTTGATCAATTTATATACAAGACATTGATTTACGAAGATCACATTGAACCTTGAACTTTGCCTGTAATGACATCAACCCACAAACATGACATTCATTAATTTAGATTAGCGTTCATCACAAACGTCACATAAAATCAAAATATAATCATCAAACAAAGCTGAATATATCATAATTAGGTGATATACAGTAGATTGGAATCACACCCAAACCCTACCCACAATGCAATCACAACCCTAGCTAGAATTGGGTTTTTGAGTTCACATAGGTGGAAGAACCCATGGAGCAATAAGCTTCAAATACCTTCAATCAATTCCCTAAACAAATCTTCAAATCAATAGAGAATCTACCTAAAGGCTTCCCCTCTTCTCTATCTTCTTCTTCCCTCCTAGAGATAGAATATTTGGGGACTAATTTTTGTTCTTTAGGTGAATGAGTTAATTTGACTATTTTATGGGTCTATTAACTATTTATAAGTGGTTATTTAACTACTAAACCGACCCATCTTAGACCCTAATAAAATAACTAAATAATCCCAAACCCCCAACATAAAACTAAAAGTCACAAAACTGGCAGCATTCACGAGACCTCATCCACGGACCGTGGATGGGTCTACTAGGTGTGATATTGATGTGTGGTTGGTAAGGATCCTTGAAGTTTAAGGCCTGTGTAGGCCTTGACCCACTCCCATGATCCACATGGTTTAGACCAGTTTACTGGTCGTGATTTGCCATCTGTGAACCAAGCTTCTTTGACAACTTTTTTGTTAGTGTTAGGGTCCTCTTCAAGGACCCTTTGGGTGGTCCTTGGGGATTCGTACCTTGAAATTTAACCTCTAAACATTATATTCTATGTACGTCAACCATTTATCTTGATTTTAACCCTAATACAGCACTCTAAAACTTTTACCAAAGACTCTATCACTCACTAGTTCATCTCACCAAATTTTGGGGTGTTACAAAAATGTCCCTTTCAAAGCATATTTTTACAAGGTCATCATACTTAGTACATTTCTTTGTTCTAACGCATATTTCTTTATGTTTTAATACAAGTTTAGGTTCCGACATGTGATATCTCTCTCTTGTTGGATTAGAGTTCTTCCAAGGCATCTTTTGGTATATCCTCATAGATCGAAGACAAGGACTTTTATTGTTTCCTTTTTCCATGTAATAGACATTTTAGTAGTCTCTTCGATTGTAAAGGGCCGTGTCTCTATTATGTTTGAGATTGTGTTTTAGATGGACATGTTGAGAATATACACTTCTGCATTTTTGTTTTCAAAGAGTTTTAAATGACTATTTTGCATTTGTATGGTTTTAAATAAAGTTTTAATTTTGCATTATTTTAACTATTTCATGTTATGAATGCCAAGACGCTTGTACGAGACCCTTTTGGGTCAAGTACACCGTGTCACATCTAGGGGATGTTGTCGGGGCGTGGCAAACTTGGTATCAAAGCATAACATTTTGGAATTGTTTTTAGGAATGATGTCTCATATGCCACGTCTAGTAGAGTCTTGTTCATTGGTGTGAGTAGCGACATATCTGTGAGCGAGAGTCTATAAGACGTTAGAAAGTTACACTTCTTTCAATACTCTTGAAGTCGTTCCTTAGAGTTTATGTATTTAAGTATATTTTTCCTAATCTTCCTCTTGTGTTTATAGGATATGAATATTAAGAAATAAACCTAGAAGGAGAGTGGAAGAGGAAGATGTGGATGAGCAAATCCCTTCCCAAAATCCTCAAGATCTTCAAGGTGGACAAGCTCCACGAGGCAACCATGTTCTCATTGAGGCACCATATATGACCAATGGAGAAATTAGGTCAAATTTTTTAACCTTGGACCAAGCCATGATGGACTAAGTTAATAGGGATGTGGGTTCTCGAGTGAATGCTTGTGAGAGTACCATGGATTCTAGATTGAGGGACTTTGTGAGGATGAATTCTCTAGTTTTCCAAGGTTCTAAGGTGGGATAGGATAACCAAGAGTTTTGTATGAGGGGTATAAGATTTCAGATTATATGGGAGTTACTTCGATTGAAAAAGCGTAACTTGCAGCCTATTAATTGAAGGATGTTGCTGAAATTTTGTTCACTCAATGGAAAAGCTATAGGCTGGTAGAAGCGGGTCCTATAAAATCAGAGGAGTTTAAGAAAGCCTTCCTTGGTAAGTAGTTGCACCATACGAAGAGGAATGTTAAGGTAGAGTAGTTTATAAACCTTAGGCAAGGTTTTATGAGTGTGGAGGAGTATTCCTTTAAGTTTACCATATTGTCTTAGTATACTCCATCTTTGTTGTCCAACCCTAATAATAAGATGAGTAGGTTTGCGACTCGTTTATTCGACCTAGTCCATCTTTTGAATTTCACATTATCAGTGTATAAATGTTGGTTTCTTATATTGAATGTCATTATTTAAAGTTATTTAATAATTCAATATTTGAGTAACGTTTCAATCATTTACATATTCAGTTGGGGTAGACAAAGCACAAAGCTTGGCTAAGGTTCAGTGTACCGTCATAGTCCTAGAACGACATGCCCCTGTAGGATTATAAGTCCCCTTAGTTCGATTTCAAATTTATTGACCACGCCAGTCATGACTTTGTACCCCTCGCACGGTATATTAGATCCTCCTGATGGAGCATATACATCAATCTCCACGTGTAGCTCATGTGGTTTTATGTAAGTTAATAGTGTTAGACAATTGAAATTTTTTTCCAGCTTATTATTATTTTTACTGTTTTTACTTATTTCAGTTTAGTGCTTCCTTTTTTTTTAAGCTAGACTTAGTCAACTTTAGTTACTGAACTTTCTGAAGTTAGTGTCCCCATTTATGGTGTTAGTGTCCCCTTTTATGGTAGTTAGCGACACATGTTCTTATTTAGTTTTAATGTTTATGCTTTTTCCTTGTATAAATTTAGACTTTCTGCAAATTAATATGTACAAGGAATTTCATAAGTTCACTCTAATTTTATTTTTCAAATCAGTTTATTGAGTTCTAACAGTGGTATCAGAGCCTCTAGTTGATCTTACATCACAAAAAAAGTTTTAACCTACAACATAAATGGTATCCAACAACCTATCTTAAATCCACCATTCACTTTCATAGGTGAAAATTACAAAATCTGGTCTATGAAGATGCAAGCTTTTTTGGAAGCCTATGAACTTTGCGAAATTGTCACGGAAGATAAACCACTTGCTTCTCTACCAGCAAATCATACCTTGGCTCAAATCAAATCCAACAACGAAGAGAAGGCAAAGAAATCTAAAGACAAGTCGCTTATGAAGAATGTTGTGGCAGATTCTGTGTTTTACAGAATCATGGCTTGCAAAACTGCAAAAGAGGCTTTGGATAAGTTGAAATAAGAATATCAAGGCAGATATAGAACACGTCAAATGCAAGTGTTGAACCTGAAAAGAGAGTCGAAACTGCAAAAGAGGCTTTGGATAAGTTGAAATAAGAATATCAAGGCAGCGATAGAACACGTCAAATGCAAGTGTTGAATCTGAAAAGAGAGTTTGAGTCTTTGAATATGCAGGATAATGAAACTATCAGTAAGTATGCTGATCGAATCTCCTTAATTGTTAATAACATTAGACTTCTTGGTGAAGAATTTACAGACAAACGAATTGTGGAGAAAGTTCTTGTGACTCTTCCTGAGAGGTTTGAATCTAACATTTCCTCTCTTGAAGAATCCAAGGACCTGGGAAAATATTCATTAGGTGAACTAATGAGTGCTCTTAAGGCACAAGAGCAAAGGAGGACTATGAGACGGGAAAACTTCAGTGAAGGAGCTTTCTCTGTACAAAAGCAAAAAGGAAAGCAACAATTCAACCAAAAGAATAAGGGCAAGCATGATGGTGGAAACAATAGTGGAAATATGACGCACAAGTTCCCTCCTTGCAAACATTGTAAAAGAAATACACATCTAGAGAAGTACTGTTGGTGGAGAGTCGATGCTAGATGCATCAATTGTAAGAAGATGGGACACATATTCAAGGTCTGAAAATCAAGAGCAAAGGCCTATGGTGGTTTACAAGCACAAGTAGCAGAAGCTGCAGATGCACATGAGGAGCAACTCTTTGCACTTTCATACTTTTCAATCAATGAATCCTCTAATTCATGGCTTCTTAATAGTGGTTGCACACATCACTTGTGCAATGATGTTGAACTATTTAAGTTCCTCGATGATACTTACAAATCTAAAGTAAAAGTGTGAAACTGTGAGACAAAAGAAGTCAAAGGCAGAGGTACAATATCTATCTCAACAATATAAGGTATCAAAACTATTTCTGATGTTTTGTACACACCTGATATTAGTCAAAATTTGTTGAGTGTTGGACAGATGCTTGAAAATAATTATCCTCTGCATTTTAAGAATCGTGAATGTGTTGTTTTTTACCCTTCTGAAGTAGAATTATTTTATGTCATGATGAGCAACAAAATGTTTTTAGTTGATTGGGAGAAAATAACTGAGTAGGATTACACCATTACTTCACAAACATGTACAAACCTATGGCACAAAAGGTTTGGTCACTTCAATATGAGAAGCATCGCGGAGATGAAAACGAAGGAGCTAGTGGAAAATATGCCTGAATTTCTTTCTAATGCTCAAGTTTGTGAAACTTGCCAATAGGGAAAGCAAAAAAATTTGCCATTTCAAGAAAATCAAGTATGGAGAGCTAACCAAAAACTTTAGCTCATTTATATGGACGTTTGCGGCCAAATCAAAACAGATTCACTGAGTGGTAACAAATACTTTCTTCTCTTTATTGATGACTACACCAGAATGTGTTGGGTTTATTTCATAAGACTTAAGAGTGAAGTCTTTGATGTTTTTAAACAATTTAAAGCTTTAGAAGAAAATCAATGTAATCTTAATATTAAGGCTTTAAGGTCTGACAGTGGAGGAGAATATACTTCTTCTCAATTTGTGGAGTTTTATAATAGCACAGGTATTGAATGCCAATTGACATTACCGTACACTCTACAACAAAATGGCGTGTCTGAAAGGAAGAACAGGACAGTAATGGAGATGGCCAGATGTCTTTTGCTCGAAAAAAAGATCCCAAATCAGTTTTGGGCTGAGGCAGTCAATACCTCTGTATATTTGATGAACACACTGCCTACTAAGGCCTTGCAGGACATGACTCCATATGAAGCTTGGTGTGGGAACACACCATCAGTACACCATCTCATAATCTTTGGGTGTATATGTTATTATCGAGTTCCAGAAATAAAGAGGAGTAAGCTGGACAACAAGGCTCATAAAGACATATTTATGGGTTATAGTTCATCCAAAGGTTACAGGATTTTTTGTTTGAAATCAGACAAACTAATTCTCAGCCGAGAAGTGAAGTTTGATAAAGCAGCTGGTTGGGATTGGAAAAGTCAGAAGACCTCTTATTCTGATTTATTTTCAATAGAGCAGACTCAGCTTTCAGAAGATGAACTAATGGATGATGTACCAGTGAGTGGAACTCGATCCTTAAAAGATGTCTATCAGCAGTGTAACTTTGTTACCTCTGAATCAACAAGCTATGATGAAGCAAAATACTCTCAAGCATGGAGGAGAGCTATGCAAGATGAACTAGACATGATCGAGAAGAACGGAACCTGGCAGCTTGTTGACAGACCTAGAAATAGCAAGGTGATTGGTGTAAAATGGATTTTCAAGACAAAACTCAATCCCGATGGAACAATTTACAAACATAAGTCTAGATTGGTAGTGAAGGGATACACACAACAATATGGTACGGATTACCAGGAAACATGTGCTCCTGTAGCAAGGTATGACACAATAAAGCTTATTCTTGCATTTGCATCTCATAGTTCCTGGAAGATTCATCATCTTGATGTAAAATTGGCTTTCTTGAATGGTTTGCTTGCTGAAAAGATCTATGGAGAGCAACCTGATGGTTTATCAACTCCCGGAAAAGAGGATCAAGTCTATATCTCAACGAAGGCCTTGTATGGCCTAAACCACGCCCCAAGATCATGGTATGAGAGGATGGACAATCATCTCATCCAACATGGCTTTAGTAGAAGTCAAAGTGAAGATACTTTGTATGTGAAAGTCACTGCTGCACGTGCGTCCTTAATTGTCTCAATTTATGTGGATGACATGCTTGTGACAGGAAGCAAAATTGAACTAATCCAAAGGTTCTAGGATGAAATGGAGAAAATATTTGAAATGACTGATCTTGGAGTCATGAAGTACTTTCTTGGAATGGAAGTGTTGCCGTCTAGTGATGGAATTTTCATATGCCAGCAGAAATACATATCGGATATTCTAAACATGTTCAAAATGCAAGACTACAAACCTGTGAGTACTCCAATATCTACTGGTGTGAAGCTTGGCAAGTATGAGGATTCCAAAAAAGTGGAAGATAGCATGTATAGATGCTTAATTGGTTGTCTTCTATATCTAACCACAAGAAGACCTGACATTCTATTTGTTGTTAGTTTGCTCTCTACGTTCATGCATTCGCCTAGAGACACAAAACAGCGGTTAAAAGAGTGTTAAGGTATATTAAAGGAACCAACATGTTTGGATTTTTCTCCCCAATATCTGCCAAAGTAACTATGAACGTAATCGGGTACTCTGATAGTGATTGGGTGGTGGGGTTGATGATTCCAGAAGCACCTCTAGATATCTTTTCTGTTTGGGGACAAGTTGTTGTAGTTGGAGCTCTAGAAAACAAGAAACTACAACTCAATCAACAGCGGAAGTTGACTACATAGCTGATGCATCTGCTGTGAATCAAGCTATTTGGCAAAGGAATATGATGAAGGACTTAGGCCATGAACAAAAAGAAGCTACCAAGATCATGTGTGACAACAGTTCATCAGTTTCAATCTCCAAAAATCCAGTGTTTCATGGTTGAACTATGCACATCAAGATCCAGTTTCATTTTATTAGAGAAGTCTAACAATCTAATGAAGTGTTGCTTGTTCATTGTTCATCTGAGAACCAGCTAGCTGACATTTTCACCAAGTCATTGCCAAAGGAAAGGTTTGAAAATCTAAGGAAAAGAATTGGTGTTTGCCACAAAAATGTCAAAGAGGAGTGTTAGACAATTGACATTTTTTCTAGCCTATTATTATTTTTACTATTTTTACTTATTTTAGTTTAGTGCTTTCTATTTTCTAGCTAGACTTAGTGAACTTTAGTTACTCAACTTTCTGAAGTTAGTGGCCCAATTTATGGCTGTTAGTGGGCCCTTTTATGGTAGCTAGTGACACATGTTCTTATTTAGTTTTAATGTTTATGTTTCTACCTTGTATAAATTCAGACTTTTTGAAAATTAATATATACAAGGAATTTCATACGTTCACTATAATTTTATTTCAAATCAGTTTCTTGAGTCTTTTTGTTCTAACAAATAGTAGCTCCCACAGTCAGATTTGACAAAAAATTCAGTTTGTATCTCAGCATTCAATTAAGCATGTCATTTTCATGATTAGTACTTGGTCATTCCATTCAGTTTTACTTTTTACTTATGCTTCAGTATGTACCTTCCTTCAATGTTTATTTCATTGCTCAATTATGTTTTGTTCAGCTTAGTATATGTGTTTTGCATGCTTAGTATATTCTAAGTACAGAAACATACTATGCGATACATCCTTTCATGATGTATGTTTAGTTACTCATCATTTAAACCACGCTTATATCGATTCTCGGTCAGTATTCAACAACTTTAGTAGTGAGTCCTCATTTTGCAAGGAAAATTGTCATGACCCGGGGTTAGCCCTTAGAAGTAACATGGAGTACTTGTCCCCGAAGGGTTCTGATATATTTACTCCGAATAATCATAACATAAGATAAAAGAAGAGTAGGGGAAAGTTTAAAACTTTTACGATTGAAGTGCTTTTCATAAAGTCAAGCGAAGAATTTCTATTCCTTTGTTTCAAGCAATCTAATGCATCTTTAGAAATAAACTGTTGGGACACATCCTATATGATGGTCTCAAAACATAAAGAAATGATATAAGAAAATTCTAGGCTTGTTCTCAAAGCTATGAGGACTTACCAATTCTTCAACTCTTCTATTACCTTAGCAATCTATCTTACAAGCAACTCAATTTACGAAACCCTACATTTGATTAGAATGTAGACAATATGTGTTAGTACAAAATGTACCAAGTATGTAAGCTAGCATAACATCATAAGCACATCTCAAAATGGCTATGCAACATAGATATAAGCATTAGAGATAATAACATCTATAGAAGCATAATTATCATATTCATAGCATAATCTCCATCATAAGCATCATATAAACATAAGTCCACATTAGACATGGTACATTAGCATATGAGATACATCTTGTTCATGGAATACTCTTTACTTAGACATTGATGGTTACATACATCAACCTTAATTCTTCCATATTACAAGAGAACTACTTCACAAGCCACCTCCAAGTACGATCATCCAAGCTAAGTACCTCTCTTTGGATAGTCATTGGCATAGTCCACATTCATGGTAAAGAGTTTGGTTTTCATGTCATAAGAGCGCTATACTAATAATTAGAGACAAGATACAATTGTGCAATGCTTGTATGACATCCCATACTACCACACACAATAAGCATGTCCTTGGAGTCACTCTATTCATTATTACTATTCATAGGTGATGTCATTCTAGACCTAATTCATATTGATAAGGAACTATCATCTTATGTGAATATAATTTTGGTAGGCAACTATAGCAACAATCCAAGATAATTCTATACTAATGTGTTGGAACCCTTCATAGATAGCCTTAAGTCACACTATTGCAATGTATGGATAGCATCCCATAGTACTACCCACACTAAGTACTCCTTTTAACATTCATGTATGTGCACTAGTTCGGGATTAATCCCTCTATTCTGTTTTCCTCTATTCAAGGCTACCAAGTAATAACCCCCTAATAGGCTAGACTATGCTATTACCTTACTAACATGAATAGGTTAAGGTAAATAACTACCTTGGAAGACAAACTATCATTCAAGTCCAAGCTACTCTAAGAAAGGTACAAGTGTCCTATCCTAGGTACCATGAAATTGTCCTATACCAACTAAGTCATGCTACCCTTACAAGTATATTATGATACAGATTCAAGATATCCTTAGGAGAGTATGATTCACAATCCTATGTTATCCTTAGGAGAGTATGAGTCCTCAATCCAAAGATACCATCACTAAGATAACTCAAGCTTTAGGAGAGTATGTATCCTCAATTTTAAGCTACAATGAAATGGTATTCGCCAAACCATGTCATGCTACCATGAAAGCATCCAAACAATGCTAGTTAAAGCTACCCATAGGAGAGTATAAATCATCATTCTGAGGCTACCATGACTACTCCTAACTCTTGCTACCATGACATGCATTATACAATGTCTAAGTAATTCTATCCCTGAGGAGAGTATACATCCTCCATCCCAAGCTATCAACCTTGATCTTATCCTACTAAGCCAACCTATACATGAAGGGAAAATAAGTCACAACTTCAAGGTATTCTAGAATAACAAACTTTGATTCATTTTAGGTTATTAAGAAAACGCAGAATCTTCTATGTGAGAGAACCTTAGATATCCTAGAATATTCATGCCTAAGTGTGTAGAATATAAAAAATACACCACAAGATCACATCATATTGAACTTGCCTCCAAATCCCTAACATTGATGCTACAAGCACTACTTTTAAGCTTAACTTTATTCTATTACCGTTCATGTCTAAATTACAAGATATTTTGTCACATTCTTCACTACTTAGTGAGTGTAGTCATTATTTATTTATTATAGTTCAATTCTAACTTTACAAGTCAATATCAATCATATTCAATCAATCTAGTTCAATTCATATTTGCATAATCCTAACTTTTATTAATTCACCTAAAATAACATCAACCCACAAACATCACATTAATCAATTTAGATTAGGGTTTACCATAGAAATCACATGAGATCATCATAATATCACTAAAAATCTAAATCAATCATAATTTGGTGTTATCTACTCACCCACAATGAAAGCACAACCCTAGATGATTAAGCTATGCATACCTCTTGTCAAATCCCTAATAAATGCTTGAATGAATGGAGAAACACTTCCCTCTTCTTTTCTCCTCCTCTTCTTCTTCTTCTCCTCCTTTTTGTTCTTCTTTTTCACCTCTAGAGAGAGAATATTTGGAGAGTAATTTGGGAGTTCGTAGATGAATGAGTTAAAATGACTAGATTAGGGGTATATAAGTATTTATAGGTGTCTTAATACTAACTAACCGACCTTCATTAACCCCAAACTAATTACTAACTTAACCCCTAAACACTCAACTAAAAACTAAAAGTTGAAAACTGCCAGGGACCTGTGGATCCCCACCCATGTACCCTGGGTGGGTTGACGGCTCGTTCGGTACCTTTGTGGATTTAATCTGAGGCTTATCATGGCAGGACTCTTTCATTCTTTGGCATACAACCCCCACATATGGAGAGTGGGTCTACCTACGACCAGTAGGTGTCCAATTGTAGGTGCTGCCAAATATTGCAAGTTTGGCACTGCTATGAAGGTCCTCGCCAAGGACCCCTTGGGTGGTCCTTGGGGGTCGTACCTTGATTCCCTAACCTATTCTAAGTGTGGAATTTATTTTTACGAGTTGTAAACCTCATACTATACTCCAAACCTCTTCGGTTAGGCTCTAGAACTTACTAGTTCAACTTGCTAGTTTTTTAGGGTGTTACAACAAAAGGCATGCTTTTATTTTACTCTTTATATTCAGTTTTCAGTTTTGTTAGAGTTAGTTGGGGCATGTCCAGCAACTCAACTCAATTATAGGCTTTTCAGACATAGTAATAGAATTATGTATGGTCGGTGAGTTTATCTTTCAGTTGTTGTTAAATTCGTAGTATGTTATATACATTCAGATCAGTTGGGTATTTTTCGTTTTTAGTTATCTACTATTTAGCTTCCTCATAGATTATGTTTTATTTAGTTATTTTCAGTATGCTTATGATATTCCAGACTCAGGGTTAGCTTGTGATCACTCGGGATCCTAAATCTCATGTTATGTCAAGGGGGTAACCTCGAGGCGTTACAGTTTTTGATGTGCCCATGCTTCATATTGAGTTAGATCTAAAACAGCTTTTGTTGGAGAGATATTAAAGAAGGCTAGAAGCTTACTTACTCAAGACAACTTCTATCTCTCTAAGATTATTCTACAGGAAAATATTTTGTACTTTGCTTTCCGAACATGCACCATTCACATAAGTCAAGATAACCCACTTTTGGTAAAGAAACTACCATGTTTTCTCTACTTAACAGTTTCAACCCATTGACGTTCAAGCTGTATCACAGATAAGTTTAGAATTACCCTATGTTTGTTGGCTATGGTACCTCAGTCTTCTACTGGTGCTTGTTTGTCATCACTGAGTTGAACACTTTTTTCGACTCATAAGGATCTTTAAATAGAGACTTTGTACCAGATATATGATTCGAGCATCCACTATAAAATAATTCAAACACCATTAGAATGTTCAATAATTGGAGAATGATCCATGAATTAGGAATAATGCCTTTAAATCGTTCTTGAGATTTTCCCATAGTTTTTGTGCATGGCCTTCGTTGGGGTCTGGAATCAATTCTCCACCAAGTCCCGTATCTCTTGAGACTTAAAAAGAGTCTTCGTCTTAATGCTCCAAAAATTCTACTTTGCCTGTTTGAAGATTGGAAGATGTTGAGAGTTCGAATTAGAGTTTACTTCCATTTTCCATCTCGCTTAGGTTTTATTAATAAAATTTGATGAGGTTCACTCTCTCATGTTACTTTTATTCCTAGAGGAATGAAACTGGAAGTAGAGATGAATAAGAAGGACTCATTGTGGTTCACTTCTTTTGATTCCGAATTGTTCTTACACAAAACTGTTAGATCAAGAGATGCAATGCAAATAAGACTAGCTCTCAAAGACAGTTTTTGGGTACTGCTCAATCTTTTTCTATTATTGCGAGAAGAACGCTTACTGAAATATATAGGCTTACAGTTAACTGAGTAAGCTAAAATTAAGCAACTAAGTAATAATAGAAAACATGGAAAAAGTGGTAAACATGACCCACTACAATAAGAAGATAATGCATTGACTAGGAAAAAAACAGAAACCCACTAATCCAAAAAAGTAAATTCACAAACTAATTTTGTGCAACAGAACTATATTGAAGAATTAGTCAACATACTTGACAATGATTTTTCAAACAAGACAATATACAGAGCTCCAACACATGATCTTTGTTTCTGTGGCAATAGAAAGACTCTGTGATCTGTTACAGTTCCTCCACATCACTTGACGTAAGAAAAAAGTACCTACATTTGTAGAAATAGCAAGGATAAGGAATTTGGTCATAGTTTTTGGTCAAAAACATCCTTAAATTATACCCCAGAATTGAACTACACCGTTTTTCTATCATATTAAAAAAACACTTTCTATAATACCAATAATGATTATGTTCATAAACTAACTGTTAAGCCTACATACCCTCCGTTCTGTTTTCCCTCATCCTTCTCTTAGCTAAGTGATAGATAATTCTTATTTAAAGTTGATGGACTACTATGGAGGTTTCCACCCTCAACTCCACAACAGCAACAACTCTATCAGGAAGTATGTTCTTCTTTGAATTAACCATGACAACGAGTAGTATTCCAAGAAAATATTTCATAGTTCTATATGATTTCTAATTAGATAAAATTATATAGTTTTCCCTTCATTTCAAGAAAAGTGAAAGAACTTCCAGCGTGAAGCTTATTCTACTTTATCTGATCTAATCAACTTTACTTTCAAAGATTAGTTAAATTGACTCTTGTGAAGTGAAATGTGACACATGAACTAAGACACCAGAAGTGTTAGAAATCATAATTTATATTTAACATTTTTTTGTTTGTAAAACTGTAGTTTTTAAAATACTAATGAATTAATCAAAAAATTATAATTCCTTCCCGGTAAAAGATTTCAGAGATACCACATGTTCATGCATCATGAATTCAAACTTTACTTACATGAAAGGGGATTATTAAGGTCATGAGTGCATGTAAGTTTTAAAAGAAGAAATGCTAATGTATGCACCACAAATTTGGCAATATAACTATCAAATATGAACGAAGAGAAGGACGAGAAGGTACAAAAGTTGATTTAATTTGTTAGTTTCTCGATAGATCTAACAAAAGGATGAATCCTGCTACTTTTAGGATAATTGAAGAAATTCTTTTACCACAATGATAAACTGAGTTTTGGGTGTAGTTGAGGGATAATTTTGAACTCAGAAAGGTCACAATAGTATAGTATAATTACATCAGATTATGATTTTCTCTTAGAGGATGTCAATTCATATTCAAAGTATCCTCTTTCCTCATTTCCATCGTCACCCCCTTCTATTTTATTGGGCAAGAATGGAGCATGTTTGAAGTAAAAAAAAGTCTGAATTTTTTATCACATGACAAAATGGAGTTTGGGAAAGATAAATCAAGGCATCAAGATGATATTATTTATTCTAATGATCTCAGAATAGTCCCTGACAAAATAACATTCATTATTTTGTACTACTAATTTCCACTACCCCAACACGAGAAACAAAAAAGGAAAAAACTACCTTTATAATTGTGGTTTCCAGGAATGTTTATGTGCACATCGATTAATTCATGAAGTACTTTCTACCTCCCCACAAACAAATGTAATAGGTAATATTGATCATCAATCTTTGACTGATGGAATCACCTAGTTTTTTAAAACACCCAGAAATCTGACTGAGACTTTCAGTAGAAAACTAAGAATAATTTGGTGAACCACGGCATTGACAATGAGAAAGAGAGGGATGAGAATATAAGCCAAATGATGTTCCAAATGGAGTTTTTATAAAAACAAGCTCTACAAAAGGTTTGTGAACCCAATGTGGTTAGAGGAGTATGTAGACTTGAGGAAGTTTCTCACCCGAGTGTTTTAAAAGATGGTGGGAATCAATGATGGAACTTGCACAAGGAAGAAGAGCAGAGAAAATACTATCAATATAGGACTCAAAAAAATGACCCTTGTAAAAAAGAAGAGAGTCATGAAGAATATCACACGCAATCAAGTGATAGCCCATGATCAAAGAGTTGTTCGAGTAACTTAAGAGTGGATGAGTTCTTGTCATATTTCCTAGATAAGGTTGAAGGATCTGATGACATGCTTAAGGATATGAAGGGTGATTTGTCATCATTACACACAGATGCAATCAAAGAACTTGAGGTTCAACTGAGCCGACTTACAGAACAATTGCAACCCAAGATTTTTAAAGGGGTGATAGTGAGTGTGCAACAACTTTGAGGGACGACTATGACAAAGATTTTTTGCGGTTGTGACTCGAAGTTGGAAGATAGCAGTTGGAAATGTGAAGCATAATAGCTGGATGAACGCTCATGAGGATAAGAAAGATGGTGATGAAGAACAGAGGCCCATTCAATCGCCGGGAAGTTAGATACTCAAATAGAAGGAGGAAAGTATTAATCAAAGTCATACAGAAGAGTTACAGAAATCTAGAGAAAATGCTAAATCAACTCCAAAGATAGTGCCATCTCTTCCAAAAATATCTTCTCCATTTCCTCAACGGCTCCAAAAAAAATAAGGATGAAAACTTTAAGAAATTCTTGTTCGTCTTTAAGACACTTTCTATAAATCTTCCTTTAGTTGAAGCATTATTGGATATGCTGGGGTATGCAAAATTCATGAAGGTTTTGTTCCCTAAGAAAATAAATATAAACTTAAAAATAATCGAAGTTTCTCATAATTGTAGTGCCATTATGACTAGCGAGATGATTACAAAGAAAGAGGATTTGGGGGCATTCACTATACCATCCATTATTGGTATGCTTCAATGTGCTAAAGCTTTATGTAACTTGGGGGAAAGTATAAATTTGATTCCTAATGCAATCATTAAACAACATGGGTAAGGTGGACCAAAAGCCACAACAATGCAGATTCTTTTGGCGGACCAGTCTATCAAACACCCTATTGGAATACTCTATGCTATATTAGTGAAGGTTGATCGCTTTATCTTTCCGGCAGGGTTTTTTATTCTTGATTTTGATATTGATGCTGAAGTTCCTATTATTTTGGGTAGACAACTTTTAGCAACCGGAAGAGAGATAGTGGATGTTGAAATTGGGAATCTAAAGTTCTGACTAAACGAAGATGATGTAACATTCAATATGTCCAAATCAACAAAACAACCAAGTGATATTCATGTAGTTTCAAAGATTCATGTGATTGTTGAAGTAGTTACTAGTGTGAGAAAATTTATGTGCATGAGTGAACCTCTTGAGGCCGATATTTCAAATTATGACTAGACTGAATTACAAGGGTATGATCAAGTGGTAGTTGCTCAATCGGGAAAATGTTAATACTCAAGGAAGCCATTGAAGCTAGACATTTATATATAGAATTGGGATAATCCTCCCGCCAAACCATCCAAGGAGGAACCTCCAAAGCTTAAGTTGAAAGTGCTCCCCGCTCATCTTCTATATGCATTCTTGTTGGAAAATAACGCCATGCCCGTTATCATTGCAACTGACTTTTCTTGAGTGGCAAGTGAACTTTCTTCTTGAGGTGTTGAGAAGGTACATCAAGGCTATAGGATGGACTATTATTGATATTGTATGTATTCCACTTGGAATTTGCAATCACAAGATTCAACATAATAGTAAGTGAGAGCCAAATGTCGAACATTAAAGAAGATTCAACCCACAAATGCAAGAATTGGTATGAAAAGATATAATCAAGTGGCTATACTCACATGCCATTTACCCTATTACGGATAACAAATGGGTGGTGAGTACGGTACAATGTGAACCCAATAAAGGAGGCATCAAGGTAGTCCGTAATGATAAATTGGAATTTGGTTCTATGACACCGGTCACTTGATGGAGAGTATGCATGGACTATAAAAAGCTAAATTCATAGACTGAGAAAGATCATTTTCGCATGCCTTTTATGGATCAAACGCTTGATTGTCTTTCAGAGAGCAAATGGTATTGTTTCATGGATTGCTATTCTGGGTATAACCAAATTTTGATTGTACTAGAATATTAATTGAAAACCACATTCACATGTACCTATAGAACTTTTGCATTCAAAAGAATGCCTTTTGGGTTGTGTAATGCCTTGAAAAAGTTTCAGCATTGCATGTTGTCTATTCTCGTGACATGGTGGAAGATTCAACGGAAGTCTTCATGGATGACTTCTCAATTGTGAGAGATTCTTTTGAAACATGTTTGGCACACCTTGGAGAGGCCCTTCAACGATGTGTGGAAATAATTTTAGTCCTAAACTAGGAGAAATTCCACTTCATTGTTAGGGAAGGTATATTTATGGGTCAACAGGTTTCCTAATAGGGTTGGAGATCGACTAGGCAAAAATTGAGGTAATTCAGAAGCTACCTCCACCAATATCTTTAAAGAGTATTCATAGTTTTTGGGGGCTTGCCAGGTTCTATCTCAGATTCGTCAAAGACTTCCAAAAAATTGCACACACATTGTGCAAGCTATTAGAGAAGGAGGTGAAATTTATATTTGATGAAACATATATGACATTCTTTAATTGTTTGAAAGAGAAGTTAATCTTTAACCTGATGATAATTAGCCATGATTGGTCTAAACCATTTTGATGTGATATGTGACACAAGTTGTACTGCGGTGGTGTTTTGTTACGGAAAAAATGCAACAAACTATTCTATCCAATTTACTTTGCTAGCAAAACATTGAATTGTTCTGAATGTAGCTACATATTTATTGAGAGAGAATTACTTGTAGTGGTCTATGCATTTGAGAAATGTCAGGCATACTTGCTAGGCATTAAAGTGGTAGTTCACACTGATCATGCAGCTATGTGGTACTTAATGGCAAAGAAAGTTGTTAAACTGAGGTTGATAAGATGGGTGTTGTTAGCGGAAGAATTCAACTTTGAAGTCAAGGATTGAAGAGGTTGTAAGAATTAGGTGGCTGATCACCCATCTAGGTTGGAGGGCAAGGAGAAAGATGATATTGAGTTAGACATAAATGACTTTTTGCCAGATGAGTAGGTATTTGTGTCCACTATTACGCAAACTCCTTGGTAGACTGATTTTTCTAACTATGTAGTATGTGGACTAATCCTGGAAGACCTGGACTTATATCAACAAAAACAGTTCTTGTTTAATGTTATGAACTATTTCAGGGATGAACAAAATCTATTCAGAGAATGGGGAGACTATATTTTTTTGTGATGTGTGCCGGAAGAGGAAGTCAATGAAGTTCTCAATGCTTTTTATGCTTCGCCGGTTAGTGATCATCATCGCGGTGTGCTAATGGACGTTGAAATACATCAAGGTGACTACTATTGGACATCCATCTACAAGGATGACCATGAACATGTCAAGAGATGTATAGAATGCCAAAAGCAAGACAAGGTATCCGTTAGACATAAATTACCTCTTAATCCTTTTCTAGCAGATGAATTATTCAATGTCTAGGGAATATATTTTGTGGGCCCATCTTTGAGCTCATTTGGAAACAAGTGTGGCGCTATATTATGTTTCAAATGGGTGGAAGATTTCACACTACCTAACAGTGTAGGGAAGAGTGTTTTCCAATTCCTAAAGTGCGATATATTTTCAAGATTTGGCACCCCATATGCTAATATTAGTGATGGAGACTCACATTTTTGTAACGGGCTATTTGCATCCTTATTGAGTAAATACAGAGTAAAATATAAAATGGCAATGCCATATCATCCACAAACGAGCATCCAAGTTGATGTTTCGAATCGGTAGATTAAAGTAACTTGGCTAAAGTTGTGAATGCAAATAGTATGGATTGGTATCCAAAACTAGATTATCTCCTTTGGGCATATAACACTTCTTACAAAACACCAGTTGGTATTTCTCCATATAAGCTGGTTTTTGGGAAATATTATCACATGCCGATTGAACTTGAACACAAAGCACTATAGGTATTAAAGACATTAAATCTGAATTGGGCGAATGCTCCGAATGGGAGAGTAGGTCAGATGAATGAATGGAAAATATAGATTGAGGGAATATGAAACTTCAGATCTCTACAAGGAGAAAATGAAGAAATGGCATGACTCTAAGATCCTTAGAAGAGAATATCGAATCGGAGACTTTGTGTTGATTTACAATTCTCGATTGAGATTCATTCGGGCAAGCTTAAGATGAAGATGTTAGGTCCAATTAAGTGATAAAAATGTTAGTTAATGGAGCTATTGAAGGTAAAGGGAGGGTCCAGCTTTTACGGGGGATAAGCAGTGTATGTAGCTTTATTTTGGCGAGTTTCATCAGATTTCAGTTATTGAAGTATTGTATTTGGAAGATGCTTGAGAGAATTTCCACGTCATGTCATGATGTTAAATAAGACGATTTTTGGGAGGAAAACCATGCTTTAATTTTTTCTTGAATAATGTATTTCTTAGAGCTATATGTGATTCTCTGATGGGTATGTCCATTTCGGCAAGCCGACAAAAGTAATGTCAATCGCAACTTCACTCACCTTCTTTTACATGGGGAGGGGGCTGCAATTATGGAAAATTTGGTGCAGTATCAAGATCAGTCGGTGATACGTCGAGGAGGTTAGGCATGCTTGACTTTCACAACCCTTTGACCTACCTTGAAAACATAGTGTTCTGGCATATCGGGCGACGAGCTAAGGACACTAGGATATGCGTCAAAGCTGTTTGGTGAAACCAAATTTCACCGCCTTTTTCCAAACTGGAGAGCCAGTATTATTGATATTTTGGTGAATTACATTCGATTAGGTGATCCACCAAATCGTTCGGCGCTTTCCATATCACTATACCGAATGGACACTCAATGAAGAATCCTCTTGGTCAAGTCCTTTCTATTCTGCGTTATTGCATTTCTACCTTGTTTGTTTAATTCTTTTATATTGAGGATAATGTTGGATGTTTTTTGTTGGATGGAATCTTGTTAATAATACCACCGCTAGATGTGTTTGATTGAAGCTATTCTTTTGCATTTTGGAGTGTCAGATTGGGTAAATATTGATAACTTTAATAGTGCTTTAATAGTGTTCTTCATGAAATGACATGAATTTGCAGCTACAATGAGGCAAACTAAGTTATATAGGCAATATGTGAGCATTTAACATCTTTGTTTTAAATAGACGATTGTCGATTAAGTCTTTCTGATGAACATTACACTCTAGCTGTAAAGTGGGGAGTCTTCTTTGATAATTGTATCAAATGCCTTGTGTGGTGAGGTTGTCTTGAATATTGTTTTTAATTACACCTAGCATTGGGCCCGTTTGTCCAATTGATTGATTGAATCCAACGATTGAAATAATCTTTGGCAAATGTTTTGAAGTGTGAACCAAATTGATAATATACATTTTTGTGACCACCTTGTGACAAGTGTAAACCTTTCTTGGCAACTTTTCAACCTATACTTTTCTTTGAAAGAAACTTGGAACAACTTTGACCTCTTTTTCCAATTACCCATAAACTTCATGAAGTATTGGTTCGTTTGAATAGAAAACTAAGGCGAAACAACTATGTTGGGGGTGTGGTGAAAAGGAGGAAAGTCAAGAAGTGTAAAAATATACCCTTTATGAATTATTTTGAAAAACATACCAAAAAAATGAAAAAATGAATGAAATTAAATGAGGTGTTGTGAAATAAAGGGTTTGAAAGAAGAAAAATAAATGGGGTATCTGTTAAGTCATGTGTTAGTTTAATGATGAGGTGCTTTATGATCATGTTTGACTGACAAAGAGAAGGATAAGAAGTAATTTTTAGTGAATACTTTATAAAGGTAGAAGGCACTAAGCCTAAATTACCATACCTTTAAACTCAACCGCATCACAAGCCTTAAAATGACTTTTGTGATCTTGAGTGAGCTGAAATGAATAATGATTGGAAAATAAGGACAAGCCTAGTGGTGCAGTTATCCATGTGTTAGTTTTTGTGAGCATGAGAATTGTATATGATTCCAGAGTCTTAATTGGTTGATAAATTTTGTGTGAATATGGAATCATACTTGTTGTCAGGGCAATTGAATACATTTGTGGAGCTTGAATTTACATCTAAATAAAGCATTGTGAGGTTCAGTATACTTGATAATGGTGAGTCACAATTTGAAACATAGAGTGCACAATTGAGCATTGTAAGTATAGTTAAACCTTTTGTATGCATTTGTGTAGAGTCTTGAGCAGAACAGTTCGCAGACATCCTTGTTGAACTAATTTATCTTGAATTTTACTTGAGGACAATCAAAAGTTTAAGTTGGGAGGTTGATTTTTTTAATATTTCCATTCATATAGAGCGTTGTTTCATATTTTTAGTATCCTCTATTCCATATTTGTGCTCTAAACATATAGTAATGTATTGATTTGTCGCTTGGGAAACAAAAAAGAAATGTAAGACCAACAAAGTGGAAGGTCACCGACTTAACTCGGCAATCCGCCAAGTAGCCTCTTCACTTGCCAAAAGTTATAGTCTGCCACGCCTTATATGATAGAAATTGAGCTAGGGATAGGACCTATCACAAAAGCGCCGATTGGATAGGCGAAGAGGAGTTAATATGTTTAAATTTAAAGAACACTCAATGAGGATGCAAACAAACTGGAGATCAAAAGGAGAAAATGTCGATTTTTGATATCGATCAGCCCCTACATAAGCCGCCTAATGTCATAGTGCACATTAGATGAAAACTCGAGACAAGAAAATGATGGATATGGGAGATTGGAAAATCTCCGACCTGTCGATGAAACACAACTTACCTCGTCGATTTTCCCAAAGAACAAAGTGTGAATCTGTATAAAGTTATCTTTTGAAAAGAGAGAAGGTATCAAAACATTGGGAAACTCATACCCAGAACGATAAACCTTTTCTTGTTTAGTTTAGAAGCACTTTTCAAGTAGATTTTGAATTGGGTTTTGTAACTACAACTAAAATTCATCATTTTATTGGTTTGGAGATAAATAGCCGGTCATGGATTATGTAATAGATATTGAATTCTTACTTTATATGTGAATAGCTAAAAACCCATTCTTGGGGGTGTGACCATGTGGCTAATTTACTAATTTAGTAAATGGGTGTTAGGAATTATTGATGTTTTTGCTATTTTAAAGTGTGTTTAATTTATAGTTGTTGTTAAACTAATGAATTGGAATGTTTGTTTCAATTTTACTTAGAGTTTTATGGTATCTTCAGAGAGAGGTGTAATACCAAGGATATAAATTAACATTTTTAGTATTTGGGTTATTGTGGGTTAAGCTCGATAGAGTGAATCTAAGCTCAAGTCTTCCTATATAGCTCGAGAGAGTAAATAAACTGAGGTTTTGGTTTATTTATAGAGTTAATCTTGTAGAGGTTCGAGAGTACTCACCGGAATTGTAGAAAGCTATTGCATCTAAATTCCAGCCTTCCCTCTAAGATCTAATAATCTATAGTAATTTCTAATCTCCCAGTTATCAAAATTAATAGTTAGTCCGTCATGCCGCAAATTATCACTTAACTACTTGATTCTCTCTTTCTGTTTGTTATTGTTTTAGTTGATAATTTACAATGTTCTCCCCCGCAGTCTTAGAGCATTTGACTAGGTTTTCAGTATATACTTTGGTATTCAATTTAGCATGTCAAATTCATGATTAGTACTTGGTCATTACATTCAGTTTAGCTCTCGCTTATCTTTTGAGTACATACGGTTTGTATTCCTCAGTTATGTTTTTATCAACTTTTAAATATATTTATTAATCTTCGTGTCTATATCATGCATGCTAAAATAAAAGTACTGATGCATACTCTTCAATACATCTTTTAGTGGTGTAGGTAGAGATACTTATCATTTAGACCAAGCTTTGATCAACTCTCGGTCAATATTCAGCAGTTTCATTGGTGAGTCCTCATTTTCCGTGGAAAATAGACATGCTTTAATTTTATTCTTTAAATTTCAATATCACTTTTGTTAAAGTAAGCTGGGGAGCATATCGCAGCAAGTCAAATCAGTTAGAGGCTTTTTAAACATAGTAGTAGAATCAACTTTGATTGTTGAGTTAATCTTTCAGTTAACACTAAACTCCTAGTATGTTTGAAATATTGAGATTTGTTGGGTTTCTGTGCATTTCAGATAGTCACTATTTTAACTTTCACATAGTTAATGCTTATTTAGTTATCTTTCAGTATGCTTAAGATACGCCACACACATGATTGGCTTGGGTTCACTTGTGATCCTAGGTTCCGTGTTACGTAAAAGGGGTAGCCTCGGGGTGTGACAACACTCCTTTTCTTCCCACAGTTCAGCCCCCTCACATTCCAAGATACAATGTTTATGTTCATTGATCAATGATGGCCAAATACCTCTCTTTACTTCTCGATCCATTGTTTTGAATCTTAAAATCTAGATGTAGGTTCTTTAGTTCGAATTTCCCTTTCTTCTTGCATGTAGATTGGTCACTCTGTTTCCACTTTCTTTCTTGCTTATTACCATCAATCTTCTTCAATAATTCCTTCGTCCTATCCTCACATCCTTTGAAATTAACTCCAAATTCTGAGCTAGATTTGAATATATATTGTTGTATCCAATATGAGGTGCTCAATGTGCTGTTGTGTTATTTTTGGGAATTGCATACCCAGTGGGACAACATCCTCTCCATCTCTACTTGTATTCTGCTCTGCCAATGGTTTTAACATTATTGTTTTACTTCTTCACCAATTCTTCCTTATCTTTTTCGGGCATATATCCCATATGTCTCACAACTTCTGATTCACCCTCGTCCCTATTCCTATAACAACTTGGAAAATGAAAGGATGAACTAGAGCCTTGACGTTTGACTTATTTGAGCGAGGAATAACCCTAGTATGCTAGCAAGGACCTAGACTACGAAGATAGGGTAGAAGAAATCATGTTATTGGTGGGCCTTTTGGCGATGGGAAGCCTTGGTCGCCCAATGGGTTGGGTGAGTCAGCCAATGACTCCCCATCTCGCCGAGTGGAGTTCCCATATAGTAATCCTAAAGGAGAATTGGGAGAATCAAGTGTGCTTTTGGCGAGTCGCCTAGTGCACTTGGCAAGCCCAAGGTTCCAAAAGGCGAACTAGGTGCATGATCGCCAAACATCTTGATTTGTCACCCTTATCCCCTCCAATAACCCAATGGTAAACTGTAACGACCTGCTTAGTCGTTTTGAGCAGCAGATTTTATTTCTGGGAAAAACTGTCTGAGACGACGGATCCCACGACAGACCGTCATGGGCACGACGGACCGTCGAGGGTGTCTCATTCCAAAACACTTGGATTCTTATATTTGAGTGCTGAAATCGACTCTCTGAACTCTGTGACGGACCTGCAGGACGGACCGTCACAGACACGACGGACCATTGTGAGGTTCAGTTTCAAAACACTTCAACTCTTGAGAATTGGGTACTGGGAGCAATTCTCTGTCCGTCGTGACGGAAGTGCAGGACGGACCGTCGTAGGCACGATGGACCATCTCAGACTTATCAAGGAAATTGAGTCTCTGAAGGTTGTGACGAACCTGCAGGACGGACCGTCGCAGGCACGACGGGCCATCACAGGTTGCGTAATCCCAGTCTGGGTCGGATTTCTGGGTAAGTTTTAAAAGGGCGTTTTGGACTATTCCTGCTATAATTATGAATTTCGTGGGTTAAGATTAATAACTCAAATTCTTGGGGGTGTAAAGGAGATAACCTTGAGTTAATTAGTGGGTTAATTCCTCATCTTTTATACTTAATTATATGCTAATTAGGGAAAAAGAAAGAGGGTTTTGAAGAAGAAAAATAGAAAGAACAAGGAGAGAGAGGAACGATCGATAGAGAGAGACAAACGAAGAGGAAACAAAAAGCTTTGAGAGATTGCTTGCTTGATCACGAATCCTCGGTGAAGGTAGGTTAAGGTTTTGATACTATTCGTAGTAAACTCTTAATAGCGAATGATATGTATTGGTAGTATTGTAAACCCTTCTATATGCTTAATTGTATGCTTGCATGAATGTGATTATGTGATTGTGATAAAATAAGCATAATGAAGCTTTTGAATCCAAAATCTTGAAGAAACCCTAATTCACCTTGTTATTGATGATGCCTTGGTATAAAAGAAGGCTTGATGAACTAAGTAATGAGATTGATGATGCCTTGGTATAAGAGAACGCTTGATGAATTGATAGAATGATGTTAGTGGATCGGAGTGTCACGAACCGACACGTAGAAGTAGGGGATCGGAGTGTCACGTACCGACACATAGTATTAGGGGATCGGGTGTCACGAACCGACACGTAAAATTAGGGGATCGGAGTGTCACGTACCGACACATAGTATTAGGGGATCGGGTGTCACGAACCGACACGTAGAATTAGGGGATCGGAGTGTCACGTACCGACACATCGTTAGTAGGGGATCGGAGTGTCACGTTCCGACACATAGTATTAGGGGATCGGGTGTCACGAACCGACACGTAGAATTAGGGGATCGGAGTGTCACGTTCCGACACATAGTATTAGGGGATCGGGTGTCACGAACCGACACGTAGAATTAGGGGATCGGAGTGTCACATTCCGACACATAGTATTAGGGGATCGGGTGTCACGAACCGACACGTAGAATTAGGGGATCGGAGTGTCACGTACCGACACATAGTAGTAGGGGATCGGAGTGTCACGTACCGACACAAGAGGAAGAAAGATAATGAATCTTGAGAGATGTTAATATACTCAATGTAATGAACCTAATTTCCCAAATGAGTGTGGTATTGAGGCTTGAGTCCTCATGGATGAACTTGGTAGTACTTATTGATGATTATAGTACTTGTTGCTACATGTTGAGTATTGTAGTTGATTTATGATATGAACTGATATATACTGTTTTCTATTTTGAGTTGGCCGATGATACCTACTCAGTACTTGTGTTTTGTACTGACCCCCTACTTGTTGTTTCTTTCTTTGTTATTTGGGGAATGCAGCAAACGTACCGTCGTCTTCAACTCAGCAGCGATTCTAGCCAGTCTTCATTACACCGGATTTCAGGGTGAGCTAATGCTTCTAGCTTGGACTGGATCTTCTCTTCAATGTCTTGATGCCTTGAACTTCCGGCATGGACTAGCCTTTTATTTATTTTAGCTTCTTAGATACTTTTAGATTAGTAACTTGAGGATAGATGTTCTTGTGATGATGACTTCCAGATTTTGGGGATAATGAGTTATAAATTTTAGAAGTTATTTAATTGTTTTCGTTAATGAGTTTTAAGTCTTCCGCTTTGTATTTTGTTCAATATGTTGGGGTTTTAGATTGGTTGGTTCGCTCACATAGTAGGATAAGTGTGGGTGCCACTCGCGGCTCGATTTTGGGTCGTGACAAACTTGGTATCAGAGCATTAGGTTCGTTGGTCTCATCACACAAGAACGAGTCTAGTAGAGTCTTAAGGAACGGTAGGGGGACGCCTTTACTTTTCTTTGAGAGGCTATAAGACTTTAGGAAAATTCCATTTTTCTTTCTTTCTTTCGTGCTATTACTTGGATCCAATTGGTATCTAGGTGATACAAATTGGTATCTGACCATCTTCACTCTATTTCACAGCTGGTTAGAACTAGAGCAACGACTGCACCAACACCAACACCGGCAAGACAAGAAACGTCTGAGCCAGCCACTGGGGCTGTAGCTCGGAGAGGAACAGTGGCGAGAGGCCGTGGAAGAGGTCGTGGGAGGACGTCCTCTAGAGGAAGAGGACAAGCACCTAGCCCACCTGGTACTAGGGCGGTGACTCCTCCACCGACGGAGGAAATGGTAAGAGAGGGTGAGGAAGGGGAGAATGAACAAGCACAGAATGAGGAATTGCCACCCCAACCTACCCCAGAGATGATCAATCAGGTTCTTGCTTATCTTAGCGGGTTATCTGATCAGGGTCAGACACCTCCAGTGTTTTCTGCACCAGCACCTCAGGTTCCGGAGGTACAACATGCGGCCACTATGGCTCCCCGCATGGATACTTCATTGGAAATAGGCACGTTTCCTCGTCTGACTACAGGGCCTATAATGACAAATGATCAGCATGAACTTTTCAGTAAGTTCTTGAAATTGAAACCTCCAGTCTTCAAGGGTGCTGAATCTGAGGATGCTTACGATTTTCTGGTTGACTGTCATGAGCTACTACACAGGATGGGTATAGTAGAACGGTTTGGTGTTGAGTTCGTGAGTTATCAGTTTCAAGGGAACGCCAAAATGTGGTGGCGGTCACATGTTGAGTGTCAACCAACAGAGGCACCACCTATGACTTGGGCATCATTCTCTAGTTTGTTTATGGAGAAGTATATTCCCCGGACTTTGAGGGATAGGAAAAGGGATGAGTTCTTGAGCCTAGAGCAAGGTAGGATGTCGGTTACTGCATATGAGGCTAAGTTTCGTGCATTATCCAGGTATGCCACCCAACTTTGTTTCAGTCCACAAGAACGGATTCGCCGTTTTGTGAAGGGGTTGAGGTCAGAGTTGCGGGTTTTAGCCTTACAGGTAGCGGCTACGGCAAAATCCTTTCAAGAAGTGGTAGACTTCGTGATAGAGGTGGAAGGAGTGAAGCCAGATGACTTCACCATGGCATCGACATCAAAAAGTTTTCGAAAGGGAGGTGAGTTTAATGGTTCTTACTCTAGAGGACAGGGTTCAGGAGGCTACTCAGTCCGACCAATTCAGTCTTCACTACAGACTGTAGTTGGGGGTCCACCTCAGACCGGTCAACACTTCTCTGAGAGACCTATGCTTGAATCCAGAGAGTGTTATGGATGTGGGGAGACTGGATATATTAGGAGGAATTGTCCAAAACAGAGTTATAGACCCCCAATAGCTAGAGGTAGAGGTGGTCATGGTAGAGGCCGTTATTCTGGAGGACGTGGTGGCCGAGGTAATGGTGGTCACCAAAACGGCCGAGGTGATAGACAAACTGGAGATAGGGCCCATTGTTACGCTTTCCCTCGGAGATCTGAAGCGGAGGCGTCTGATGCTGTTATCACAGGTAATCTTTTGGTTTGTGATTACATGGCTTCTGTATTATTTGATCCTGGCTCCACGTTTTCATATGTATCTTCCTCATTTGCTACTGGTCTAAATTTACATTGTGAATCGCTTGACATGCCTATTCGTGTTTCTACTCCGGTGGGTGAGTCTGTGATAGTTGAAAAGGTATATAGGTCATGCTTGGTGACTTTTGTGGGGAGCAATACTTATGTAGACTTGGTCATCTTAGAAATGGTTGATTTTGATGTAATTCTTGGTATGACTTGGCTTTCTCCGAATTTTGCGATCTTGGATTGTAATGCTAAAACTGTGACGTTAGCCAAGCCTGGGACAGATCCGTTAGTGTGGGAGGGGGACTACACTTCCACTCCGGTTCGTATCATCTCCTTTCTTCGTGCTAAAAGAATGATTAGTAAGGGGTGCTTAGCTTTCTTGGCACATCTCAAGGATGACACTACCCAAGTACCTTCAATTGAGTCGGTTTCGGTAGTCCGTGAGTTTCTGGATGTGTTCCCTGCAGATCTTCCTGGTATGCCACCGGATAGAGATATTGATTTCTGCATTGATCTGGAACCGGGTACTCGCCCCATTTCTATACCCCCTTATAGGATGGCCCCAGCGGAGTTAAGGGAGTTAAAGGCCCAACTTCAAGAGTTGTTAAATAAAGGTTTCATTAGACCAAATGCATCCCCTTGGGGTGCTCCGGTGTTATTTGTGAAGAAGAAGGATGGGAGTTTTCGGATGTGCATAGACTACCGACAGTTGAATAGGGTAACTATTAAGAACAAGTATCCCATTCCTCGCATTGATGACTTGTTCGATCAGTTACAAGGTGCTTGTGTCTTCTCTAAGATTGAATTGAGATCCGGTTATCATCAATTGAAAATACGAGCAACAGATGTACCAAAGACTGCTTTTCGAACTAGGTATGGGCATTACGAATTTGTAGTGATGTCTTTTGGTCTTACGAATGCCCCTGCTGTGTTCATGAGCTTGATGAACGGGATTTTTAAGCCATATCTGGATCTCTTTGTGATCGTATTTATCGATGATATACTGATATACTCAAAGAGTAAGAAGGAACATGAGGAGCATTTGAGAATGGTGTTGGAAGTATTGAGGGAGAAGAAGCTTTATGCCAAATTCTCCAAGTGTGAGTTTTGGCTAGATTCAGTGTCCTTCTTAGGGCACGTGGTTTCTAAGGATGGAGTGATGGTGGATCCTTCTAAGATTGAAACAGTGAGGAATTGGGTAAGACCTACTAATGGGTCAGAAATAAGGAGCTTTGTTGGGTTAGCTAGCTATTACCGTCGATTTATCAAGGGATTCTCTTCCATTGCTTCCCAATTAACGAATTTGACTAAGCAGAATGTTCCATTTGTGTGGTCGGATGAATGTGAGGAAAGCTTTCAGAAACTCAAGACCTTGTTAACTACTGCACCAATTCTTACCTTGCCGGTAGAGGGTAAGAACTTCATCGTTTATTGTGATGCATCCTATTCTGGTTTGGGTGCAGTGCTAATGCAAGAGAAGAATGTGATTGCTTATGCTTCGAGGCAATTAAAGGTGCATGAACGTAACTATCCGACCCATAATTTGGAGTTGGCTGCGGTAGTGTTTGCATTAAAGCAATGGAGGCACTATCTGTATGGGGTTAAGTGCGAAGTCTATACGGATCATCGTAGCCTACATTATGTCTTTACTCAGAAAGATTTGAATTTGAGACAGAGGAGATGGATGGAACTACTGAAGGACTACGATATCACTATTCTGTATCATCCGGGAAAAGCTAATGTTGTGGCCGATGCTTTAAGTAGAAAGGCAGGAAGCATGGGAAGTCTAGCTCATTTGCAAGTTTCTAGACGCCCATTGGCTAGAGAAGTCAAAAACTTGGCTAACGACCTTATGAGACTGGAAATACTAGAGAAAGGAGGATTTTTGGCCAGTGTGGAGGCAAGATCTTCTTTTCTTGACAAGATCAAGGGAAAACAGTTTGATGATGAGAAGCTAAGCCGAATTCGGGATACGGTGTTGCGAGGAGAGTCTAAAGAGGCAATAATTGATGAGGAAGGTGTCTTGAGGATTAAGGGAAGGGTATGTGTGCCTCGTGTTGATGATTTGATCCACACTATCCTTACAGAGGCTCATAGTTCCGGATATTCTATACATCCTGGTGCAACCAAGATGTACCGTGACCTAAAGCAACACTTTTGGTGGAGTAGAATGAAGCGCGACATTGTTGATTTTGTTGCCAAATGTCCAAATTGCCAACAAGTAAAGTATGAACACCAGAGGCCCGGAGGAATACTTCAGAGAATGCCCATTCCTGAATGGAAGTGGGAGAGAATTGCAATGGACTTCGTGGTTGGTCTTCCAAAGACATTGGGTAAGTTTGACTCTATTTGGGTAATTGTGGACAGATTAACTAAGTCTGCTCACTTCATTCCGGTCAAGGTGACCTACAATGCAGAGAAGTTAGCCAAAATCTACATCTCAGAAATTGTTCGATTGCATGGAGTTCCACTCTCCATTATATCAGATAGAGGTACGCAGTTTACTTCTAAGTTTTGGAGAACATTGCACGCGGAATTAGGTACTAGGTTGGACCTTAGTACTCTGCTTTAACCTCAGACCGATGGTCAGTCTGAGCGAACGATTCAGGTTGGAGGGATATGCCTCGCGCAGTGTTTGATTGAATTGGGTGGTCATTGGGATAACTTCTTACCCTTAGCGAGTTTTCATACAATAATAGCTATCACTCAGTATTGACATGGCCCCATTTGAAGCATTGTATGGGAGGAGATGTAGGTCTCCCATTGGTTGGTTTGACGCATTTGAAGTTAGACCTTGGGGTACTGATCTGTTGAGGGATTCATTGGAGAAGGTGAAATCTATTCAAGAAAAGCTTTTTAGCAGCTCAAAGTAGGCAAAAGGAATATGCAGATCGAAAGGTTAGAGACTTGGAGTTCATGGATGGTGAACAAGTCTTGCTGAAGGTTTCCCCATGAAGGGGTGATGCGTTTGGAAAAGGGGTAACTAAGTCCAGGTATATTGGACCATTTTGAAGTACTGAAGCAGGAGGGGAGGTGGCTTCTGAAATTATCCTTGACCCTCCAGGGCTTGGCAGAGTGCTCCGGTATTTCAATGTGGTCCCTATGTTGAAAAGATACCATGGGGATGAAAACTACATCATTCGTTGGGATTCGGTTCTGCTTGATGAAAATTTGTCTTATGAGGAGGAACCTGTTGCTATTTTAGATAGAGAAATTCGCAAGTTGAGATCAAGGGAGATTGCATCCATCAAAGTTCAATGGAAGAATCGACCAGTTGAAGAGGCCACTTGGGAGAAGGAGGCTGATATGCAAGAAAAATATCCGCATCTGTTCACATATTCAGGTACTCCTTCTCGTCCTTGTTTTTCTTCTTTTGATCGTTCGAGGACGAACGATGGGTAAATTGGTATCTATTGTAACGACCTGCTTAGTCGTTTTGAGCAGCAGATTTTATTTCTGGGAAAAACTGTCTGAGACGACGGATCCCACGATGGACCGTCATGGGCACGACAGACCGTCGAGGGTGTCTCGTTCCAAAACACTTGGATTCTTATATTTGAGTGCTGAAATCGACTCTCTGAACTCTGTGACGGACCTGCAGGACGGACCGTCACAGACACGACGGACCGTTGTGAGGTTCAGTTTCAAAACACTTCAACTCTTGAGAATTGGGTACTGGGAGCAATTCTCTGTCCGTCGTGACGGAAGTGCAGGACGGACCGTCGTAGGCACGATGGACCGTCTCAGACTCATCAAGGAAATTGAGTCTCTGAAGGTTGTGACGAACCTGCAGGACGTACCGTCGCAGGCACGACGGGCCGTTAGAGGTTGCGTAATCACAGTCTGGGTCGGATTTCTGGGTAAGTGTTAAAGGGGCATTTTGGACTATTCCTGCTATAATTATGAATTTCGTGGGTTAAGATTAATAACTCAAATTCTTGGGGGTGTAAAGGAGATAACCTTGAGTTAATTAGTGGGTTAATTCCTCATCTTTTATACTTAATTATATGCTAATTAGGGAAAAAGAAAGAGGGTTTTGAAGAAGAAAAATAGAAAGAACAAGGAGAGAGAGGAACGATCGATAGAGAGAGACAAACGAAGAGGAAACAAAAAGCTTTGAGAGATTGCTTGCTTGATCACGAATCCTCGGTGAAGGTAGGTTAAGGTTTTGATACTATTCGTAGTAAACTCTTAATAGCGAATGATATGTATTGGTAGTATTGTAAACCCTTCTATATGCTTAATTGTATGCTTGCATGAATGTGATTATGATAAAATAAGCATAATGAAGCTTTTGAATCCAAAATCTTGAAGAAACCCTAATTCACCTTGTTATTGATGATGCCTTGGTATAAAAGAAGGCTTGATGAACTAAAGTAATGAGATTGATGATGCCTTGGTATAAGAGAACGCTTGATGAATTGATAGAATGATGTTAGTGGATCGGAGTGTCACGAACCGACACGTAGAATTAGGGGATCGGAGTGTCACGTACCGACACATAGTATTAGGGGATCGGGTGTCACGAACCGACACGTAGAATTAGGGGATCGGAGTGTCACGTACCGATACATAGTATTAGGGGATCGGGTGTCACGAACCGACACGTAGAATTAGGGGATCGGAGTGTCACGTACCGACACATAGTAGTAGGGGTTCGTGAATCTTGAGAGATGTTTATATACTCAATGTAATGAACCTAATTTCCCAAATGAGTGTGGTATTGAGGCTTGAGTCCTCATGGATGAACTTGGTAGTACTTATTGATGATTATAGTACTTGTTGCTACATGTTGAGTATTGTAGTTGATTTATGATATGAACTGATATATACTGTTTTCTATTTTGAGTTGGCCGATGATACCTACTCAGTACTTGTGTTTGTACTGACCCCCTACTTGTTGTTTCTTTCTTTGTTATTTGGGAATGCAGCAAACGTACCGTCGTCTTCAACTCAGCAGCAATTCTAGCCAGTCTTCACTACACCGGATTTCAGGGTGAGCTAATGCTTCTAGCTTGGACTGGATCTTCTCTTCAATGTCTTGATGCCTTGAATTTCCGGCATGGACTAGCCTTTTATTTATTTGAGCTTCTTAGATACTTTTAGATTAGTAACTTGAGGATAGATGTTCTTGTGATGATGACTTCCAGATTTTGGGGATAATGAGTTATAAATTTTAGAAGTTATTTAATTGATTTCGTTAATGAGTTTTAAGTCTTCCGCTTTGTATTTTTGTTCAATATGTTGGGGTTTTAGATTGGTTGGTTCTCTCACATAGTAGGATAAGTGTGGGTGCCACTCGCGGCTCGATTTTGGGTCGTGACATAAACTCTTTTAGCAAGCTTAATGGAACAAAGGGCAAGCCAAGGGTGCACTTGGCGAGCCCATTTGTAACTGAAATTTAAGTTACAAGCTGTAACTTCAGCTTCAAATGATGATACCTCTTATATCAAGACGTTTTAGGTGGGACATTTCCTATCTAATTAAAGGTATCTGAGTTCTCTTTTCAACGTCACCATGGTTGCCCAATTCCGATCTCGAGGTAAAACATTATGCCCGAAATAGTGAAACATTGACTATTCTTGGAGATTACTGTTAAAATGTGTGAAACCAAGATACATTAGGGGATTCTCCTAGTGACTTTGGTGAGTTAAGAGGTGTCAAATGGCGGTCTACAACATAGGGAAGGTAAGTTTTTAAGTTTTAAGTTGGGTTCTTTATATAGTCTTTAAAAAACGTGAACCAAGACTTTCCCACTCTTTTCCTAACAAGTATTAATACTTTTTATGAACTAATTCTTTAATTTAAGTCACTCCTATTATAATTTAGAGAAACACAGCCCCTCTAAAATATTTATCTCACTAGAATTCCTCCATTAGAGAAGAAGAAGAGAGCCATTGGAGATAGGGTTTGACGATATCAATGTGGTTCTTCCTCAAACTTCTTGGAGATTCTTATTAAAGGTGTGGTGGTCCTTCTTCTAGGGTTATTTTTCACCCTAGAATAAATTTCAAAGATGTTGTCAAGGTTTTCAATTTTTCACCAAAAACATAAAATTCACTTTAACTCATGGGTTCTTGTATCAAACGTTTTCAAATGATAAACTATGATTATATTGATGTTTAGTTGATGATTTAAGATAGAAAATCTATGAACCCGTGATTTATCTAAATTCCTAAATTTGTCCTTATGAAGTGGCTTTGTTGATTATGAATGAACCATGATGGATTCATGTGTAGGATGATTTAGATTATTGATTTGTATCATTATCTATGTCTAATCATGGTAAAGTGTTGGTGAATAGAGGAAATGTGATTATAGCCTTGAATGGGGAGAATTTGACCTAATTTCATGTTAATGAAGAATTAATATATAATTGTCATAGATTGATGTGTGATCCACTTATGGTTGAGTTGTTTACTTACTTTGTACATTATGATTATGGCCTTGAAAGCATACGGTGTGGGAGTAAAGCATAATCATAAGATTGTATTGAGGAACGTGATATACATCATGTGTGTGATCTAAAGGATAGAATGATGAGCTAATATAGAATGTGAAAATATTTTGATTTAAATAATACTCTCAATAAATATTCTTTAATTGATAGGCTTATGCATCCTGTTTTTGTATAAATAAATGTAAAGGTATATGCGTCTTGAATCGGTAGGCTAGTACATCTTCTTCTAGACTAATGAATGTATCTTGAATTAACTGTCTAAATGAATCAATGTATGTCTAGGATTGGTAGACCTAAAAATCGCGATCTTTTTATAAATGACTAAAGGCATTATAGACTATGTCTTGGACCGGTAGACCTAAGCTTGGTGCCCCTTTATGATGAGTCTAGAAGACTATGTGAATGATGAACCTTGTATCGGTAGGCCCAATATAGGGTGCACCCTTCTTGTAAAGTCAATGAGATATCCTTAATGAACCTTGATCGGTAGACCTATTGGTTGTGGCCCTTCCTGGTAGAAGTAATATGAGTAAGTAGACCTAATGTTAGTGCCCTATTTAGTATACAAATGTGAATGAGACTTCTCAATGGGAACTGAGGCTATGTACCTTGTGGATATGGTTAAGATGGTGGCTCTACCCAAGTATGAGGCTAGAGCACAATGAACGTCTTTGGATATCCCCTAAACCATGTGCCTACATGTGATGTGTACTAGTTCTACCCTTGGCAAGTAGAACACCTATTTACGAAGTGGGCAAATAACATTGAACACCATGTCTAGCTTGCATGGTCTATATCGGTTAATGCATATTCCCATCATGTGGGATGTGCACTCTAGTTAGTTGATAGGTGCTACAACGTGTAGGTAGTAGTATGGGATGCTATCTACATATGGAACCTGTAGGATTTGAAGGTGCTTGAGTGAGGTTGCTAAGTCTTCATGACTAATGTGAAGGTCCTTTAAATGAAGCTAATAATGAATGTTGACTTATTGTCTGCATAATGTAATACATTTTTCTCCAACATTTATGAAATGGGTTACTTAGCATGTTCTGTTGAAAAGGAAAGGTTCTTGTCTAAACGTAGCCTTGAGGAACACTTAGGTGTGGCATGAAGAGGTAGTGTGGGTTTTCACATACATAAGGGTGTCTTAGGGTAACTTTAGATAGAGGTCCTAACATGATGGAATGATCTACTTAATGTATGTGCCCTTGTATTGCATGTTGGAACTAGTTGAAGTATGAACACTTAAGGTGAAAAGGGTAAAGGTGATGACTTAAATGAGATATTGAGACTTGCGTGTTGGTTGTGACTTATATTATGCCTTTATTGTTCAAATCTTCATGAATCTTTACAAGCTGGCATAAAATCATGAATTTCAACAAAATGTCTCTTCTTAGCATGTTTTTCCATGGTCATCATACTTAGTTCTTAATTGAGATAACAACATCTTCCTCATATTTTAACTACTAAGGGTAGGTTCATAGGTCTATTTGGTTTCTCTAGTTCAATACTTGGGTCTCTATTCTCCAAGACATGGTACGTCCTCTTGGATTCCAGGACAAATAAATTCTTATGTTTCCTTTTTATGTAATAGAATCTTAGTAGTTTATTTTGATTCTAAAGAGTCGTGTCCCTATGAAGTTTATGCTTTGTCTAAGATGACTATGTTGAGACTTTGTATAGCTTCGTTTAACAAAAGTGTTTTCTATTGTTGACTTTATTGAGGAAATTTTTAATTCCGCACTACTTCATTGCCTATGTGATGAATCAATGATGAGAGGATTGTATGAGACCCCATGGGGGTCATGTACGCCTTGTTACGACTCAGGGGTTCTCTCGTGTTGTGACAATTCCATGGCGTAATCTGCCTTTCTATTTTATTTTCATTCCTTTGATTGGATGATATCTTAATGTTAATTATATCTACCAAAAGGGTTTTTAGAACTTGGGCTTGGCCTTTTCCATAGAAATTGGGTCCAAAAGAATTGGGCCCAAATTTCTATGACCTAGTTTTTGTGTGCTATACATGTTATATTCTCCTCATTTAAATCTCGAGCCCACTATCATGAGACACCCCTCACTTGAAGGATCATTCATCTTTTACGCTGGTAGTGAATTCTTAGTTATCTACAAAAGTTGATATTGGGTATTAAGCGCCGATTACTTTCTCTTCTCTTCTCTCCTCTCCATTGATACTTTAACGGTGACTGCAACTTCACACCACACCAGAATGATGTAACTGAAAGAATCACAAGTTATCTGTAGGAAACTCTTCGTCATCGTCCAGAACTTTTATTCTATCCAAATGAAGATGATTTTTGAGAGCTCCTCAGTCATGATATAACATCCACATAGGTTATCGATCTGTTAAAAAACCTTCTGAGACCATAGATTCATAGGTAAACCTAACATTCTATTCGTTAGCCAATATCTCCTTACCTCTGTAAACCAAAAGTCCGTTGTTGGCGTCCACGATTCAAGCTCTGGCTTCATCTTCTCCCAGATCCATTAACATGTTAAGAAATGCTCCCCTACTAGTCTTGTTGGATGTTCGAACATCAAAATGCTCTTCGCTCATGGAATACAGTTTGACTTCTATTGCCCACTTCCAAGATTACCTGCACATCTTCTTACAACATTCAAGTTAGGAATTTGGTTTACTTTTCACTGGTATTTGCCTACTATGCATGTGTTCAAGAGTTTTTTTTTTGTTATTTTATTCTTGTGATCCTTACTCTGTTTGTTATGCTATGTATGAGGCCTTATCCGTTGCCTCCATCACTTGTCTGTCATGCAAGAAATCTTCTTTTTAGGACTTATGGAGTTGTTTGTTAACCTTTACTACTATTCCCTGTGTTTTGTCTGGTTCATAAACAAACCCAACAATTTTGTGACCTATATTCTTCCAACCTCCTTTAAGAGTAGATTCCCGAGTAATTATGACTGATTTGTTTAAACCCTGTAATGTTATAAAACTAATGTATCTCCTGCTCCCATTGCATTTAAGTGAGGAATAGAACTCTACAAAGTTGTGCTTCATGATCCACCTCTTAACCGTCCTCCCCTAATGTATGGAGGCTTCATATTTTCTCTTTTAGATTTAATAAATCCCAAAATTTACGTTTATAGTCTTGGATTGATGAATATGTGAATTTAAGTAGTGATCATGATATCTCCTACTACAAAAGGAATATAATACAATAATTTTCTTTTCTTGTTAGGCAACAACTAAACAATGGAGAGGAAGTAAGAATGAAACCCCCACCCACCCATATTTTCCTTTTACTTCTTCTATGTTTTATCCTCAACAATACAAAAGGTCGCACCAGGCTGGAGAGTCATCCAAGAAGTGCCACTATACGATGGATCCCTGTCTGGAATCTCTATAGATGGTGCGTGTGGATTATTCTCTAAGAAATAGTTTTAATAGACAAACGTTTATAACATCTAATTATATGACTCAAATTTCAGTCAAAACATGTAGTTAATGTAACTTTGTCAAATTAGCCAAAGTAAAGTACAAAGGCCCTCCTTTGTTAAAACCCCGGTTCTTATTCTCCTTCTTCTTTTACTACTACGTAAATAGCTAATACCCTTATACTATTATGTACAGAATAAAAAGAAACAATTCAAGTTGAGCATAACATGTAACGTCGAAGTTGATCATGGTAAAGGACCATTGGTAAATGATGAATTATTGTGGCAAACTGAGTCTAATGATAATTCTTTTATTGTTGCCATTTGTCGTGATAATTCCATCAGTTGTATCATTTGTTCTCTAGGTCGGATTATAGTCCCATGTCATTTATTCGACCTCGAGCAACGAATGAGACAAGTGATGGTATTGTCACACCCAATAGGATCAATAAAAAAATTATCAATGGACTCATTTGGCGAAAAAGAATTATCATTTAACAATGGCCCTTTTCCATGCTCAACTTCAAATTTACATGCCATGCTCAACTTTCATTGTTTCTTTTTCTTTTTGTACCTAGTAGTAGGTATTAATTATTTATGTGGTAGTAGTGATGGAAGAAGAATCAATTTTTTAGAAAGGTGGGCCTTTGGATTTCACTTTGGATGATTTGACAATGTCGCTTTAACAAAATGTTTCTTCTCAGATTTGAGTCACTAAAACATGTTCTAAGCACTTACCACCATTTTATAGAGAGTAAACCACATAGAGCTCCGTCGATGTGGGGTACTTATCAGATGACTGTCCAGCAGGTACGACCTTATGTGGGGAAGGAAACCAAGGAAAACAAACTTATGCCACAACAGTCACCACGACAAATCAATCAGCAAATTTTCCTAAACACACTAGACAATCAGTAGTTACTAGGATCACTACTCATAATGGGATTCCATAACTATCATTGATGGAAAAATATTACTTTGGTGTCATGGAGGAGGAATGTAGGTTTAAAATCATCGAGAAATTCATAAAACTGAGATCCTAAATTGATTGAATAAGGTAAATTTTTAAGGAATTATTCCCAATCATGAACTCAGTAAAAATTGATGTGTACGATAATCACAATGTGTTCTTAGAATTCACAAATGAAGATCATTTAAACTTGATTGAGATGGAGGGTCTTCAATTGTGGCTACAAAAGTTGACCCCGGTTTTTGAAATCGGAATAGGACATCACTATTTCACTAGTGTGGGTTCCTCTACAAGATTTTCTCTTCCATATGCATTCATGGTATTATGTTTTACAAATCTTAGTTGTATAAGAAAACTAGAACGAGAATGTCTAAGGTTCGAACTGAAATAGACTTGTTCAAATCAAATTTGGACAATATCTGGATAGGTCTAGAGAATGAGGAATCACCTATAAGGGGGTACTATCAAATGTCTTGAATACGAACATGCCCAAGTATTCTCAGCATCGTATACAGTTGGATAACAATGTAATGAACTAGAGGATACTAGAAAAATAGGATCTATGAACCTAAAGAGGAGGATATTAAAATGAACGAAACAATAAATATGACTCAAGGGGGAGTAAATGCTAGCAGGGGGAAACTGATGAAACATGAGAACAATAAGAGAATGGAAAGGAATGGTGGAAAGGCAATCAGAATCTGCAAGATAAGGAAGTGGAAACACCGAACTATGGTTACACACAAAACTATGAGACATTGATGATGGCTGAGAGACAGTATGATCAGAAAGCAAAATAAAATGAAAATAATTTCTCCGAAAGAGAAATCAAGGTCATGTTCAAAGAAACAGTCTCTAGCATAAAAAAAGAAAGAAAAAACAAATAAATAAACAGGATCACGACAAGGAAGTGGAAAGAACCATCTAAAAATATTTTCAGTAAAAAGCAAGATTATCACACATACCTAGATTCTTCTTCAATTAAATCCTCACTTGCACCCAGTATAGCACTAGTATGTACCCTACCAAAAGCATAGAGGTTTATATTACAATTGAAAAAATACATATTAGATTAGGATAATGATTAAAAGTTAAAACATCTATACATATTACCGTTACTAATTAAATCAAATACCATATAGTATTATCGTGTTTAAGAATTACTTGAGGAAACCTCAAAGATAGAATTATATAGAGGGGCAAACCAGTTTTCCACCTGTGAAAATTTCAGAAAAACAAAGACCAACAATAACATAAACACTAAAGAAGATACTTATCATGTTTCTCACACTAGCGAATCTGAGGAATATCTACCACTCTATATTCATCCCTTTGTTCAGGAAATCCTTCAAGAAAATTTCCTGAGCCTTATTCTATATTCAGCAAACAAGTTGCTCATGGATGCATTTTTAAATTTGTGGATTCATGTAAGACATTGTTCTCCAACCCTGAACCATATATAGGCGGTGTGGTCCTATACAGTTTGAGTTTTGTAAACTTTTGCTAGGGTTTGTTGGTGTTCATGATGTTAAAAATGTTTTGACATTGCAGAATGATGATAAGGTTAGTTCTTGAAATTTTTGAGAAAGGAAATATAAGATTCAACCAAGTTTCCTTTGGTCATTGATGTGGGATATTGCAAAAGGCTTAGTCATATATAGCTAGTAAAGTTATTCAAAAATAGTATAGACCATACCTATCCAATCACTATTGACTTTTTTGACAAAATATATTTCACAAAGCAAAGACTACCATTTCTATACAAACTAAATATATTATTTTCAAAAGGAACCATCAAAGAAAAGACTATCTACAACTATTTCATTTTCCAACACTCTTTCTTGACATTTTTCTCGGATACTACCAACTTAGCCTTTAGAACATCAAATTTCCCCTTACGAAGAGACTTGGTCATGATATATACAATAAGCTATTATGAGCTGCAATAAACAAGTTGAACTTCACCATCCTTCTCTTCTTGCCTGATAGCGTGAAACATTATATTTATATGCTTGCTACGACCATATCACACTGGATTTTTGGCCAAAGATATTACTGACTTGTTTTCAACTTTAATGATAGTACTTTTAGTGTCATTTTTCTCCAAATCATGTAGAATCTTTCTATAGAATAGAGCCTCATTAGTTTCACCTGAAATGGCAATGTATTCTACTTCTAAAGAAGATCGAGCTACCACCTCTTGCTTCTTTGAATTCCATGAGAACATGCCTGAATCAAGTGTAAAAGCATATCCAAAAGTGTTTTTTACATCAGCAGTGCTTCCTTCCAGATACCATCTAAATAAGACGTCAGTTTCCCTTGATCATCCGTTTTAAACAAAATACTATAATCAACGGTTCCCTTGACATACCTCAACATTCACTTAGCGACACCAAGATGAACTTGACTTGGAGCATGCATAAATCTAGACAGAAGAGTTCCTGTGAACATGAGATCATTTCTTGTTGCTGTTAAATAAAAGGAGCAACCTATTAGACTAAAAACTGTTGGATCATCCCTACCACCTCCTTCAAAACTTGAAATTTTTTAAATGTTAACAAGTGGGGTCGGTAGAAGCTTGTACCTCGCCATGTTGAACCTTTTAAAGAATATCACATAAATATTTTCTGTGACAAACCAAGATTTCATCAGTAGCTTAATTAATCTCCATTATGAGAAAGTAATTATTTTAACCCAAATCTCACATTCCAAACATTGACTCAATTTCTCACTTGAACAACTTTACCTTAGCTTCATTGCTTCTTGTTACGAGAATTTCATCAACATAGAGTGACACCTCAACCACATGTCCTTCTTTAATCTTTTCCACACATAAATGGGTGTCATTTTCACTTTTTTTTGAATCCTCAAAAAATGAGATCATCATGAATCTTATTGTACCGTGCTCGAGGAGCCTACAATAATAATTACGATGACTTATGAAGTTTGTAGACTTTGTCCTCCAACCCTACAACATGAAAGCCTTCTTGTTTATCAACATAAATATCCTCCCGCAATAGTCCATTTGAGAATCCCTATTTCACGTCCAAATTGTACAACTTACAATTTGTTTGAGCTACCAAAGTAAATAGAAACCTTATTATATCATTCCATGAAACACGTGCAAATGTGTCTCCATAATCTAGAACTGCAACTTGCATGTAACCTTTCGTTGCAAGCCTTTTTTTGTATTTATAAACTAAACCATCTTGATTAAGTTTTTCTTATAATCCCACATCATGCCTATTACATTTCTTCCTTTGGGTTTATCAATCAGCTTGAAAGTACCATTCTTATCTATTGTCCGAATTTCCTCCTTCATTGCTTCAATACAAACTTTATGTCTTGATACTTCTTGAAAGTTAGTTTATTTCTTGTGAAACCCACATTTGCAAGTGTTGAATGAAGACTTGTGACAACTTTTGATTTTCTTAACCTCACATATTCATAAACCTTCATTTGTGCAACATTTGGATTAGGTCCAAACGGAGGAGGATCATATTTACTTTCAATTGTATCCCATTTAGTAAGAGCTTTGAGTTAAGCCTTCATCGTTATCACCCATATGTGATAATTATATCCTTTAAACATATAAGGGCTTGCACCTTTGAATTTGTTGAATGCCATGTTACTACTTCTCAACTCTCACCTTAGAAGAGCTGCAGAAAAACATAGTTTATTGCCTTCACAAATCCCTCATGAAGAATGCCTCTGATACCAATGTTATTATTTGGATCTTTGTTAAAGAAATATAAGTTTCAAAAAAAATTCCTTTTGTCATTAATGTGGCATAATTAAATAGGCTTAGAGACATGTAGCTATATAAGCTTTTCAAAAGTTAGTAGATACCATATATACCTATCCAACAAGTATTGACTTTCTCAAAATATATATTTGATACGCTCAAATTACACTTCCCTAAAGAAGTATAAGCGGTCGTATCAAGTAAAGAACCCAAATGTTAGGTTGGGGTCGATCCCACGAGTAAAATGATTTACACTTAACTTTAATCTACGATTACTTTTATTTAGTCAAATCCTTTCCGAAAACAAACAATTAAAAGGGGGGTTTTGTGTAACAAAAGTACTTAATTAAGCTTAGGTAAACAAATAGCAAGTTCAAATATTTGATGTTTATCAAGTAATGAGAGAAACTAGGGTGTAAGTGTTCTCCATAGGTTCATAACGCAGTAACCCTAGCTATAAAAACTCTTTCCTAGTATCTTGCATGCATAGTGGTAAGTTATGTATCCCTAATTCCTAGGTCCGGCTACTAGTGAATTTCACTCCGTACCTTGGTCCGGCTACGTATGAATACTTTACTAAACCTTACCTTTTACCTCATATTAAGCATCATATTCAATGTATGGCTAAGTTACTACTTCGCACCAATTGAAACTAGCCTATCAAATAATGTATACTAAATCTACGTTGATAATTCTTTTCTTATTATCTACCTCCTTGGTCTGGCAAGTGGCAACAAGGCGAGTTGTACCGTTGGCCACCGTTAAAAAGACTTTTAAACGAAAGAATTATCAATACATGCAAGACACTATTCTAGAATTGTTATTTTAGCTAGTTCTACTTTGTTAATTACCCATGGTTCCCACAACCCTAGTTGTGGATTTATTTTACCCATGTTAAGAATTACACAATTTATATTGATTAGACAAGAATTCAGAATCACTTGAATTAATCAAAATATTGTAAGAATTGATTTCGGAAAGTGAAGTATTTTCCAAAATCAAAAATTCAACAACCAACAATCAAATCTGAAAATGACCAAAAAGTCTAACCCCAAAAACGAGGTTTTTGGTCCTATTTTTAATAAAAGAATCCTAAAAATAAAGGGAAACCTAAATAAGGAAAATCTTTCCAAAAACGCATCCCGCGTCAATGACCTAACCGACGGACTCTCGAGGCAACGACGGATCTTCGACGTCTCCGTCGGTCCATACTTCAATTCTATTTTCAGCTTCTTTTTTCTCCAACTCTGTGTTACCATCGACGGACCAAGACAAGGTCCATTGACAGGACGATGGTCCATCGATGTCCTTGGTTACTCCAAACTAAGAATCTTTTCAAATCGGTTACTGGGGCTACATTTTGTTTACACCAACGAATCACCAGGATAGTCCGTCGATGAGACGACGGACCGTCATCCCTTCTGTAGCCCCACACTTGGTCAAAATTCCCTGATCTTTCCTTGGCAGCATACGATCTTCATGGCGACGGTTGCCACCTACGAACCGTCGATGGGTCGACGGACCTTCTATGGCTCCGTAGGTCATCTTTTCTGCAATTTTCAGCACATCTTCAGCGTTTTCATTCTGGACAGTTTTTCCTGCAAACACGAAGAAAAATACGTTAAAACTACTACAAAAAAGGCCTTAGACACACACTAAACTTAAGGAAAAAGGATTGAAAGTACCGTAAAACCAGGGTACATCAACACCCTCAACTTAAATTTGTTGTTTGTTCTCAAGCGACGCACTATGACTCACCACAACACCTTTGTACAGAAGTATCTTCATTTAAGCTTTCCCAATCATCTGGCTATCAATCCCAATTATTTTCATGCATCATATCACTATTAGACTCGCTCATGTGGATCAGACCATGACACAGACTCACCACGCACCGACACCTCTCCTCTTTTATCGCTCACCCAGGTGCCAACTTTCCAGTATTGCAACTAGTGTACTTACTTCAAAAACATTATCCTCCATTTTCACAAAGTGATTTCAGTTTGAGTATAAGGATTATTTTTCAACACTCACTCTCAAAACAACTTCTCACCTCATTGATACTTGTCGCCATAGGCTTGCCATTATTTTCACTGTTTTAAGTTCACCATATTAGACTCTTAGGATCACGATAGGACTTTCTTAGCTTGTAACGTAGGCTCAGGGTTAGGTAGGGTACATTTGGATGCATTTTAGGGACTTCTTTCCCTCCTTGACATAACGGCTAAGCGTCCTACCTTTTCGTCATTTACTCCGCCCTATTCTTGATTTTCTTATATTCTTTTGCCTTGCTTTTATCCTTTCTTTCTCCTTTTGTGTAAATGACTCTTATTTTTATTATATATATATATATTTAAAATTTTCAAAGTTCTACTTGATTTTAACTTTGCTTGAGTCACTTTTCTTTTCTTCTTTTTCTCTCTTTATTCTTTCAACCCCACTTTCCGGAGCATTCCTCATAACAGCAACCCTCAACTCATGGCTTTGCCATGAGTCAAGGTACACAATACCCAAGGTTGGGTCAGGGCCAAGAAAAGGTTGTTTTATGCATTATCCACCCTAAACTTATGCTTTTGGCATAAGCTAAGGTGCACATGTCCAAGGAGGGACCAGGGCCAACACATTGTTCCCAGAAAAGATAAATTTGGGTAAAAAAAAAAAGTCCATTTTAGGCTCAAATAATTTGGATCAAGAAGGGATTAATTTCATTTGGTTTTCTTTTATCTAGGCTAATGATTTGCTGTCTTTGAACAAGGGCCTATGATCCTTTCCTAATTGTCTATCACAAATTACTTTTAGCAGAACTAACCGGGCAAGTTCTAGCTCAATACCAACGGTGGAATATTCAACTTTCCTCACACTCACTTAAAACCTCATTACCCTACCAGATTATCAGACACCTAGTTCGAGCTTTAGATTTAGGGTCATGCAGTGTTGTATCTCTATGTCATGCTTAGAGCCACACATTCATCATTCACTATGCCTAATCATGCATGCATTTTCTCTAAATCAGGATATCATTTTATTTATCCATCATGCTTCAGATGTCATATCTATACTATGTACAAGAGATACTAATGTGCCGGTTCAACATTTAAATAGCCAGTCTCTTGGGGAAAAAGAACACAGGCAAGATAACCCCAAGAGAGGATCGTGAGTTGGGTTGTTCAGACTTCACCCTAGCACTCACTTTCCATTTACCCCACACCCAACAAAAGAGCATGCAATTGTCCCCAATGGATAAAAAAAATTATAAAATAGAGTGGTAGGTGAAGCAAATCTGAGGCGCATAGCGCCGATGATCAACAAAGTGGCCAGTCCAGTTCCCCGGAACACGCTCCCTCTGTAGTAAGGACACCATCAGTAGTGTCCGCAGCAATAACAACACACTCATTGGTGCTCCTCTCAACATTAGTAATCTTTGAGCTAGATGCCCCAGCAACCACCGCCTGCGCCCTCATCTGCCGGACCTCCTCATCAATCAGCGAGACTCTCCTCGCAGCCTCCAACTCAAGATGCTCTCTCTTCCTAGATCGAGTCGCATAATCCTCTCTAGATCGGTGCCTCTTGGTCTTCTCACGTGGCTGAGGTGATGGCGCAGCAGTGGTGGAGAACAGTGCAGCCATCACCGTATCCTCAACAGGCTCCGTAGCTGGGTCCTCAGACTCGGGCACCCGGGCCTCCAGTATGGCATCCATATATGCTCTCAGACTCGCTACAACAGACTGGAGAGTAATCAAATCTATAGTAGGGGCTGGCCGGGCGAGAACCCTCTACTCAAATGCGTCAAGGCGCTGGTGGACCTCCATAATCTGCCTCTCAGTCCGCTGGGCCATCTTCTTCTCGATGCGATCCTCTGCCTCAGCAATAGACTTTTGCATCCAAGGCTGGATGTGATGCAGAAGTGTGGCCATTTGGGCCTCTAACTTCCGGACCCTAGCAAGAGGGACCAGTGCTGCAGATGGAGTAGATCGGGAGGAGCTCGGAGCGGTGCTAGTACCCGGGATAGACTCAACCGAGGTGGTGTCGATAGGCTCTCATGTAGACTGATCATCCCCTTGGGCCTGCTCTACCGTGGCTGACAGGTTCTTACCTAGCGGCTGCATCTCTGCACTGGGCCCTCTATTGGGAGCTAGCTCATTGGCCTCATCCCAGATGAGACCGATATCCACTATGCCAGTCGGGGTCTTGAGCACATCAACGTGCCACACGGCCACTCCAGTAGACCTGCACAACTTGAAAATCATGCAAGGGAATGGGTAAGTAGTGATGGCATTAAATGCCCTCTCATGAATGACCGCCTGCAACAGCCACACGAAGTCCACCTCGAACCCAGCAACCATGGCATCTATCAGCACTGATCTATCACATGTAACAATATTATCAGCAGTAGTGGGGGAGAGGCAGTAACGGACCAATAGCCATAAGAATTTGGTCGTGAATGTGAGGTTGGCCTTCTTTATTCCTCCTTTGGTCTCCAACACCCAATCAACACCCTCGCCATCCACGGAGATGTTCTGGGCTATCCATCTCTTGGTGGTCTCTCTCCGCACTCTCTCACGCTAGAAATGGTCGTCCTTGATCAGCTTCCACCAATAGTCAAATTCGGGAGTGAGGGGGGGCCTGGTGGCATCAGTGTCAGCACCATATAAAAATCTGCGAATGGCGGGCAAAGAGATATCCACCCTCTTGCCACAGACACGAATATGCTCAAGTGGTGCATGTTTGGTGGGGTTAGCCCGCTTGTCCAAACTAGCCCTCAGAGTCGCCACATAAGCGGCGTAGAACTCTCGCACCATCTCCTCACTGTAACGGCCTAAACTCCTAGCCGTCCACTCTAACCGATGGTGGGTGAAAATGTCATGTATGGCTGGAGTCGTGGGAAGACTCCTGGTAAGAACTCGCCGCTCAACTGTCAGAGTCCGAGTCATGACCCCCTTATCGTTGAGCAGCTTTTCATCCCGGTATATCTGATATTGGCCCTCAACACACCACCGGTTGGGATTATCAGCAACTGGTGCGGGGACGTCGGTCAGGGGTGTTGGAGTAGAATCCGTACTGTCAACCTCTTCAGACGAGGCAGAATGGACCGATGTAGCTGGAGCAGTGGCCCATGTGAAGATGAAGCCTCCGCAGAGCCATAGGCTCCCCTCAGAAACTGCAGCATACCCAAACGGTGTGCCGGTCAGTGTGCGCTCCTCATGAGACTGGGAGGCAGCGACTACGCCGGACACCACCCTCTTGGGCGTGCCCCGAGAGGTCCTAGAAGTACGTGACGGTGTCTGGGTGCCTGGGGGCATGTATTCAGGGTCGCGTTCATCGTCGGACGACCCAATCACCAATCGGCGGGAAGGGGCGACATACTTGGAACGTTCTTGAGAGTAGACTAAGTCTTTCTCTGGTGCCATGTGTACCTGCAAGGAGGGGTTATTAGCACCAGTAGAAGCATGCAACACACTCAAAAGAATCAAACACAGAAGGGAAAACACAAACAGAGTGGTGGTGCAGAACTGACTAACTGACACCATCAACGGTCCGTCGATGAAACGATGGTCCGTCAGTGGGGATCCGTCGGTGGACACTTAGAGAATTTATTTTGAAAAGTTTCAGAACAAAGGTTCTGATAGAGACGATGAACCTGCTGGACGGACCGTCGACTGAATGACGGTTCGTCAGTAGGGGTCCGTCGATGGACCCTTAGATTTTTTTTTTGGATTCTTAAAAAAAATAGTTCCTGTTAAGGACGACGGACCTGCAGGACGGACCGTCGACTGAACGACGGTCCGTCAGTGGGAGTCCGTTGTTGGACCCTTAGAAAAGTTTTGAGAAACTTTAGAAATAAGGGTTTTTATAGAGTCTACGGCCATGCATGACGGTTCATCGATTAGTTGACGGACCGTCGTCTACCCCCATAGGTAGACACTTAGACAAATTTCAAGAAACCCTGAGAGAACAGGGTTCTGTTACCGATGACGGTCATGCAGGATGGTCCGTCGATGGGTCGATGGACCGTCGTCTACCCTCGTGGGTAGACAGTTAGACAAACAGGGAAGATGTTCTTGACGGACCCCAATGACGGTCCTTCGATTGACCGATGGTCCGTCGACGGGGTCTCGTTCTGTCTTTCAGAGATAGAATCTTGGCAGCCATTGTTACCCCCAAAGAACAATTTCAGAGCAATCTAAGAAACATTAAGTTCCTCTAGCATTTAACAAAGTATTTCATCATTTCTAGGGCATGAATTATCGTAGTTTTAAACATAGATTCTCACAGACTATCAAACTCTAAGTCGGAAACAACAACACTCAAGACACAACAATTATTAGACAATACACCCCCATCTCATTCAATTTCATTGTTCTAAGGGACTAGGAATTGAGTTTGAAGATTTTAAGCATGCAACGGTGTCCCAAATTCAAGACCCACTATCGTATTCCAGAAATTTAGCATGTAAAGTAACGAGAGTAAATAGAAAAGATCAGAAAGACATACATGTATACTGTAGTGTAGGGAATGAGGGGATGAATTCTTGCAAGTATGAAACACCAAAGAGCGACCTTGAACACCGACCGGGCAGAAGACAAACGAAGATGGAAGATTGGGGAAGAGAAGGGATTTGGGAAACTGATGGAGATTTGGGGAAGAGGGAATCTGACTAATAGAAATGGGAGTTAATGGGTGAGGAAGTGGGGAAGTTGAAGGAAAATGGGGATGGAAACGGTTTGGGGAGGGTATTTGAAAGGGTGGGTAACTGAAAAGTTTAAAATTTTAATATATAGCCGGTCGGGTTGGGTCGGGTTAGTGGGTCAGAGGAATCGACGATTCCCCATCGACGGACCGTAAGTCAGTCGACGGTCCATCGACTTCTCCGTCGAATGTGCTCTAACTTAGAAAAATTAAAGAAACAAACCTGGGATCTACGGACCCTACCGACGGTTCGTCTAAAGGACAACGGTCCGTCGATCAGTGCACCAGACCAATTTTCTGCAGATTTTTGGGGATTTGGTCCCTGCACATTGAACACCCAATAAGCTAATCATTTTGTATTTTCTGGATTCTTTTTAGACACGGGCTCTAGTTTACTCTGTAGCCAACACTTCTAAAAGAAATAAAGGAAAATTAAAACGTGACATTAAGTTAGAAAAATAGAAATAATGCAACTACGCCTATAAAATCATGAAAAACCTATTGTTGGCTAGAGGATACATATTGGGTTGGCTCCCAATCAGCGTTTGATTTAACATCGCGGCACGACGCAAGACTCTTGATTACTCAGATTTCATCAAGATGGTATGCCTCGATCACTTCATTCGCCTTTTCAGCATCCTCAAGGTAGATTTTGATTCGTTGCCCGTTCACCTTGAACCTTACACCCTCCTTATTCTCCAACTCAACCGCTCCATGAGGGAAAACTTGGGTGATCAAGAATGGACCAATCCATTTGGACTTGAGTTTGCGCGGAAACAAGCGCAACCTAGAGTTTAATAAAAGCACCAAATCCCCAACCACAAAATTGAGCTTCTCAATCTTTTGGTCATGGTACTTCTTCATCTTTTCTTTGTAGAGGGCTGAACTTTCATATGACTTTAAGTGAAATTCATCAAGATAATTCAACCTATTTAACCTCTGTTCCACAGCCTAATTCCAATCCATTTTCAGTTTCTTCAATGCCCACATGGCCTTATGCTCTAACTCAACCGACAAGTGACAAGCTTTCCCATATACAAGTTGGTATGGGGACATACCTATGGGGGTCTTGTATGCTGTCCGGTAGGCCCAAAGAGCATCATCAAGCCTCTTTGACCAATCTGTTCTATTCGCATACACCGTTTTTGCCTGAATCTGCTTGATTTCTCCGTTTGACACCTCAACAATCCCACAAGTCTGAGGATGGTATGGCGTGGCTACATTGTGGCGAACCCCATATTTCTCCAACAATTCTTTGAACAAGTTGTTGCAAAAGTGGGATCCCCCATCACTAATAATGGCCCTTGGGGTGTCAAATCTAGAAAATATGTTCTTTTTCAAGAACGTGGTGACACTCTTCCCTTCATTATTTGCAAGTGTTATGGCTTTCACCCATTTCGACACATAATCAACCGCCACAAGAATGTACTTCATCCCATGAGAACTCACAAAAGGGCCCATAAAGTCAATGCCCCACACATCAAACAATTCGATCACAAGAATTGGATTTAACGGGAGCTCTTGCCTTCTAGAAATACCGCCATCTCTTTGTCACCTGTCACATGCCTTGGCGAACTCATGTGCATCTTGGTGGATGGTTGGCCAATAGTAGCCACATTGCAAGATTTTATGGGCTATCCGGATACCACTATGATGCCCACCCAAAGGCGAGGAGTGGCATGCCTCCGAATCTCTCAACATCTCAACTTCCGATACACAACGCCGAATAAGCCCATCGCACAACTCCTATAAAGATATGGCTCATCCCAAAAGAACTTTTTCACATCATGCATGAACTTTTTCCTTTGATGAAAGGACAAGTCCGATGGGACGATACTAGCCAAATAATTCGCAAAATTGCGAACTATGGAATCAAGTCTTGAGAAGCAGCCAATACATGCTCATCAAGGAAAGTATCATCAATTTAAGCTTTTTCACCTAACTCTCACATTGCTTTATATTCTAATCGGGACAAGTGATCGGCCACTTGATTTTCGGTCCCTTTTCTATCTTTCACTTCAAATTCAAATTCTTGCAATAGTAAAACCCAAAGAATCAACCTCGGTTTGGCATCCTTATTTGCCATCAAATATCTCAAGGCAGAATGATCAGTATGCACTATAACTATAACTCTAGCGCAAAGCAAATAGGAGCGAAATTTCTCAAAAGCAAAGACCACCGCAAGGAGCTCTTGTTCAGTCACGGTGTAGTTCTTTTGGGCTTCATTAAGGGCTTTACTAGCATAGTAAATGGGGTGAAGGATTTTATCCCTTCTTTGTCCCAATACCAAACCTAGTGCAAACCCACTATCATCACACATAACCTCAAATGGCTTGCTCCAATCAGGAGAAATAATGATGGGCACATATACCAACTTCTCTTTCAACTCTCCAAATGTCTTCGAACAAGATTCATCCAAATAAAATTTACACTCTTTCTCAAGCAGCTTGCAGAAAGGATGTGCAATTTTTGAGAAATCTTTGATAAACCTCCGGTAAAAACTCGCATGCCCAAGAAAACTCCTCACACCTTTTATAGAGATGGGTGGAGGAAGTCTCTCTATAACCTCGACTTTAGCTCGATCAACCTTTATACCCTTCTCAGAGATGCGGTGGCCCAATACAATACCCTCTTTCACCATAAACTGACATTTTTTCGAGTTTAGCACAAGGTTGCACTCTTCACATCTTTTGAGAACTTCAGATAAGTGACTCAAACAATGATCAAACGAATCACCAACAACAGAAAAATCATCCATGAATACCTCAATGGTGTACTCCACCATATCGGAAAATATGGACATCATACATCTCTGAAAGGTAGCTGGTGGATTACACAACCCAAAGGGCATCCTCTTGAACGCGAAAGTTCCATAAGGGCAAGTAAAAGTGGTTTTCACTTGATCTTCCGCTGAGATAGAGATTTTATTGTAACCCGAATAGCCATCAAGAAAACAGTACCACCCTTTGCCTGCAAGTCTATCCAACATCTGATCCATGAAGGGCATAGGAAAATGGTCTTTCTCAGTCCATGCATTTAGTTTTCGGTAATCCATACACACTCTCCATCCGGTCACCAGCCTCATTGGAACAAGCTCATTTTTTTCATTGGGGACCACAGTCATTCCCCCTTTCTTAGGCACACACTGAGCAGGGCATGCCCAACTACTATCAGCGATCGTTTATATGACTCCGGCATCCAACCACTTAATAATTTCCTTCTTCACTACCTCTTGCATAGGTGGATTCAGGCGTCTCTGGTGCTCAATACTTGGCTTATGATTGGGTATGAGTTGGATTTTATGTGAAACAATACCGGGAGGGATCCCAATAATATCCGCAATAGTCCACCCAATAGCTATCTTGAACCTCTTCAACACTTCAACCAAACACTCTACTTGTTGCACCTTCAAATATGACGAAATAATTACCGGTAAAGTATTATCTTTCCCCAAGAATACATAACTCAGATGAGGTGGTAGAGCCTTAAGCTCTAATTTTGGAGCCCCCTCAATAGATGGTTTCGTAGGTGGAGACTGGCAATACATCATATCTAACTCCAATTTCTTGGGTTTGAATCGAACATTACCTCGATCAAGTGCCCCAACCAATGACCCATACTCTGCAATACCATCACTCTCAAAGTTCATAATCACTGCTGCTAGTGCCTCAACACCAAGACGTTCTTCTATTTGGACCTCTGACGAACTCTCAACTCTGTAGGATATCTCATATACCAATTGGAGCTCACCACTCTGCCTGATGGACCAATAAATATTGAAAGTCACTTCTTTATTATTTAACCAAAACTTCATCTGCCCTTTCTCCATGTCAACCAAGGTGCTACCGGTAGCAAGAAATGGCCTCCCAAGAATAATAGGCACCTTAAAATCCATCTCACAGTCAAGAGTCACAAAATCGGCCAGAAATATGAATGACTCCACGTTCACTAACACATCGTGAAGTATCCTAATAGGCCTCTTCACTGTTTGATCGGCCATCAGTAGCCGCATCGTAGTGGGCTTTGGATCACCCAAACCCAACTTTTTGTAGATTGATAGAGGCATGAGATTTATGCTTGCCCCAAGATCACATAATGCTTTAGCGAAATGTAACATCCCGATTGTACATGGAATAGTGAAAGCACCCGGATCTTCTTTATTTTGCACTAGAGACCTTGTAGCAATAGCACCACAGTGTTGCATCCTATCATCATCCTCAAAACTAACCGATCTCTTCTTAGTGACCATATCTTTGATGAACTTGGCGTAACCGGGCATTTGTTCAAGAGCTTCTCTCAAAGGAACATTGATGGAAAGTTGTTTCAACATATTAATAAAATGCCGGTATTTACCATCCTCGGTCTTTTTCACCAACCTTTGCGGGAATGGTGGTGGTGGTCTTGGAATGGGAGCCACCGTTTGGTGCTTCTCTGCTTCTTTTCCCGCTTCATCTACCAACTCACCACTAGCTTCTACTACCTCATCTTCTCTTCTCATCTTATTTTCTACGCTAGACGGCATAGATGAATCTGTGGTTTGCTTACCACCTCAAGTAATGACTGCCATACAATGGCCATCATTCTTCGGATTTTGAACAGTGTTGCTAGGAAGAGTACCCGGTTGACGAGGGTTCAAAGTAGACGACAATTGGGCCATTTGCATCTCAAGATGCTTGATTGAGACTGCATGTGCATACACTTTTTGCCCAATGTTAGCCAAATCACCTCTCAATACCTTGGTTTGCTCATCACTTGCGTCAATCCTCCTCATCATCTTTTGCAACATGTCTTCAACTCGCGCCATACTACCTCCACCATCCCTAGGAGCAACTTCCCAATTTTGAGGTGGAACATAGGTCAAACTTCGATCGTTTCTGTTTCCATAGTTACTCCGATTGAAGTTGTTGTCGCGGTTGTAGTTTCCTTCACGAACATAGTGACCCTCTCGGTTGTATTTTCCATAGTTCTGACCTTGATTTCCTTGACCTTGGCGCCAATTCTCCTGATTAGAGCTTGGGTGTTCGATCAGAAACCCCCCGTCTACTCATTCACTGCATAAGAATCTTCCTCATAGTAAAACTTATCTATCGGCGGTGGTGGCTTAGTCAAATAATTCACCGCATTCAGTTTCTCTGCAACCCCGGTGACATGTTTCAACACTAACCCAAGATCAGTTCTCATTTGATCCATTTCTTCACGAATATCATCTGCGGCTGGGTTGTGTGTAGATTGCACCGCAAAAGTGTTTCTCCCAGTATCCGACTTCCTAGTGCTCCAAGCTTTATTATTTCGGGAGATTTTCTCTAACTTCTCAGCGATCTCTGCATAAGTACACTCCCCATAAGAACCACCTATAATCATATCCAACACCGCTTTATTATTATCATATTGCCCTAGATAGAAATACTCTTTCAGCGACTCATCATCAAACGGTGATTTGGGACACTTCTGAAGAAAGAGGTGAACCTATCCCAAGAACTGCTTATCGACTCCCCTGGGAGTGCCACAAAGTTTTTCACTCTATCTTTGTGGTTGAGCTTCTTCGAAACTGGATAGTAACGAGCTAAGAACACATCTCTCAATTGGTTCAATGTATAGATTGAGTTCTAAGAAAGCTCAGTAAACCATATAGCAGCCTCTCCCGTAAGTGAGAGAGGGAACACTCTTAGCCCAATGACGTCCATGTCCAAGTCAGGACTCCCTACACAACTCTTATACACCGACCTCAGTTTGGCGATGTGAGCATATGGATCCTCAGATGGTAGCCCCGAAAAAAGACCTCTAGCTGTGACCATCTGCATTAAGCTACTAGTTACCACGAAAGTATAACCATGTGGTAGAGGAGGTAGGACAAGTGGCCCGTCAGAGTCAGTGATGTTAACATTTCCCTTATAGTACTCTTGAGGGTGTGGGGCAGGAGGTTGCCTTCTTGGATTACCTTTACCAGGGTTATCAACCATCACTTGATTATGAGCATCAATCGGTGGGGGAGATTGAGCATTGATCTCATCCTCGATATAAGAAGGATTGTTTTGAATGTTCATTTTACGAAGTGTACAGTTTAATTCTGGATCAAGCGGAATTATTGGTTCTCCTCGACTCCGTGTACCTAGCATACACTAAAGCTAGACCTGTGAGAGACAAAAAGAAAAAGAAAAAGTAAAATCAGGAAATTATTGACTAAAATTCGGTAATGTGCTTAAAGTTAATCTAAAAGCCACTATTCGCGGTAGAGGCGCCAAAATTTAATACGTTCAAATTACACTTCCCTAATGAAATATAAGCGGTCGTATCAAGTAAAGAACCCAAATGTTTGGTTGGGGTCGATCCCACGAGGAAAATGATTTAGACTTAACTTTAATCTACTATTACTTTTATTTAGTCAAATCCTTTCCGAAAACAAACAATTAATAGGGAGGTTTTGTGTAACAAAAGTACTTAATTAAGCTTAGGTAAGCAAATAGCAAGTTCAAATATTTGATGTTTATCAAGTAATGAGAGAAACTAGGGTGTAAGTGTTCTCCATAGGTTCATAACGCACTAACCCTAGCTATAACAACTCTTTCCTAGTATCTTGCATGCAAAGTGGTAAGTTATGTATCCCTAATTCCTTGGCCCGGCAACTAGTGAATTTCACTCCGCACCTTGGTCCGGCTAGGTGTGTATACTTTACTAAACCTTACCTTTTACCTCATATTAAACATCATATTCAATGTATGGCTAAGTTACTACTTCGCACCAATTGAAACTAGCCTATCAGATAGTGTATACTAAATCTACGTTGATAATTCTTTTCTTATTATCTACCTCCTTGGTCTGGCAAGTAGCAACAAGGCGGGTTCTAACATTGGCCACCGTTAAAAAGACTTCTAAACGAAAGAATTATCAATATATGCAAGACAATATTCTAGAATTGTTATTTTAGCTAGTTCTACTTTGTTAATTACCCATGGTTCCCACAACCCTAGTTGTGGATTTAGTTACCCATGTTAAGAATTACACAATTCATATTTATTAGACAAGAATTCATGTACTTACTTTAACAAGTTTGAAGAAAATCTAGAAAAACGTGTCTCGCGTCGACGACCTGACCAACGGACCGTCGAGGCAACGACGGATCGTCGACGCCTTCGTCGGTCCATACTTCAACTCTATTTTCAGCTGCTTTCTTCTCCAACTCTCTGTTTCCATCGACGGACCAAGACGACGGTCCGTTGACAGGACTACGGTCCGTCGATGGCCTTCGTTGCTCGACACTTAGAATCTTTTCAAATCGGGTACTGGGGCTACATTCTGTTAACACCAACGGATCACCAGAATAGTCCATCGATGAGATGACGAACCGTCATCCCTTTCGTAGACCCACACTTGGTCAGAATTCCCCGATCTTTCCTTGGCAGCATAACATCTTCATGGCGACGGTTGCCACCTACGGACCGTCGATGGGTCCGTAGGTCATCTTTTCTGCAATTTTCAGCACATCTTCAACGTTTTCATTCTGGATAGTTTTTCCTGCAAACACAAAGAAAAATACATTAAAACTACTACAAAAAAGGCCTTAGACACACACTAAACTTAAGAAAAAAGAATTGAAAGTACCGTAAAACCACGGTACATCAATATTCCATAAAACAAGTACTATCTTTCCTTTACAAGCTCGGCATAATATTACAAAAATGAACTATTAAATAAACGACAATATAAAAATATCTCATTTTGTAACATCGGTTTTAAACTCAACAATCTATCTAGGCTGAGCTTTTAAGGCTAACTACTAATTCAAAAACTAGTTTGTGTCTAAATCATAGATTTATAGTAATTATGAAGCTTGGAACTTTTTAGTTAAAGCTAGTGATGATGTAGAGCATAAAATTCCATGGAATATAAATTGTGGTTGTTGTAATATGTGGTTGTACAATTTGTGTGAGAAACTCTCCCTTGGAAAACTATATCTTGATTCTACGAATAATGCTATGCATTCTACCAAGATATTGATATTCTTAAATTGTGTTATATTGAAACTAACTCAATATATTCTTTACTCTAAAATCTATGCTTTACAAAGAAAATAGAGGTTAGAAAGAAAGCCTTCTGAAACTACAATGACAACACAACTATTACACATGTAAGCTGATGAATGACTTGAATTTGTTTATTCAGGATCTTTGCAACTTCAAGAACAACACATACATTAATGATATGATAGTCGTCTGATAAAGATGCCAAAATTACCCCAAAGAATGTCACAGATAAATCGGAGGAATATCTCCAAATATTTATAAACTTCTCTGTTCCTGCAACTATAGTATAAGTTTATGTATTTCCTTATGTAACTACTAAACAAGATACTCATGGATGTAATTGTCAATTTATAGATTCATGTTAGACAATTTTTGCCAACCCTATAATCGTATATAAGCAGTCTGTTCCTATATTTTTCAAGTTTTGTATGTTTCTTAAGAGGGGCAGTGTGTGTTGATTATACTTTTAATATATTTTTTCTAGAGTAGTTTAGCTACATTGATGGAGTAGTTTGCCCATGATTTATAGTGTGTGTTATGATTTAAGGATGTTTTTCCTTTTGTTCTTGAGTTGACGACAAGGTTATTAGATGCTTTATAATTGAGTTTGCAATTAGTTCAGTTTATATAGTTATCAGATAGTGATGTCTGTGAGTTTATCAAGTTTATGCATCCGGTAAAGTTTGTAATAAATTGTCAAGAAAAATTTGGTAGTTCGGTCAGTTTCTCTTCCTTGATGCAAGGTGAAGTGGGAAATTAAAGATTTGTTATTCAAGTAATGCATCGTGTTTTTGGTGACTTGCTGGAAAATTGGAGTTATGTCTAAAGAAACTAGAAAGTCAGATGGGTTTAGTAAATGATGAAAGAGGTGAGCCTATTGTACGTTGTTGTTTCTAGTATAATAATTCTAAAGGAGTTAAAAAGCATTTCAGTGTACTATCTTTGAAATACAGAGATGTAGTCCTTGTAATTATATTTGATTGAAATAGTAACTATATTTGAAACCATAACGTCCTTCGATTTAATTTGTAAATGTCTATCATTAGCAACTATAATCAAAGACTCCAAAAACTTCGCCGGCAACAAAAAATAATTCACCAATTTCACTTCAAGCTCAATTTTCTTTTATCCTTTCACCTTTAAAAACTTTACCTTTGAAAAATCTATTTGCCACAAAAGATTCAATAGCTTCATGTTTCCATTGCATGATCACTTAACTACATAATTTTAATTAATTATTAATTAATTAAAAAATAATTAACAATAGCTAAAAATTAATATACAAACATCATTAAAGAGTATATAAATTTTGGGACAATTCTTGACAATATTTAAACTCTTTATTGATGTAAGTATATTAATTTGTACCTTTTAAATATTTTAATTTTGTTTAGGTTTTGTTAATTATTTGTGAAGTAATTAATGATTAATTAAAATTATGCATTTTGGTGACTATGCAATGGAAGCAGGAAGATATTGAAACTTCGTGGCAATGGAAAAATCTGAGAATAGCCAAATAGAATTTTCAAAGCTAAAGCTCTTAAAGGTGAAAGGATACAAGAGACTTGAACTTGGATAGAAATTGTTGAATTTTTAATTTGGTGCGGGTGAAGTTTCTTGAGTGTTTGATTATAGTTTCAAAGGATAGACATTACAAATTAAATCGAAGGATGTTGTTACAGTTTCAAAGATAGTTACTTTTTCTACCTACAATCATTATAAGGACAAAAGCATTTCAGTGTACTATCTACACTTCTTTGGAATGCTTTCTAACTTTTCCAGATAGAATTAAAAGATACCAAGACCAACAATGTACAATCGACTCACCTCTTTCTTTGTGAACCAAACTCGACTGACATTCCAGTTTGTTTAGAAACAACTCCAATTTTTCCATCAAGTCATAAAAAACATGATGCACGCCCTCAATCTCAAATCTTTCATTTTCCTGCACAACCTTGCATCAAGGAAGGGAAATTGATCGTATTGCCAAATACTTATTTATTCCGTATTGCACACACTACTGAATACATAAACATAATAAAACACGCACTTCACTATCAAATAATTGTATAAACTCAATTGGTTGCTCACTCAATACTAAAGCATGTGATAACCTTCTTACAAAAGCCTAGGGAAAACATCCTGCAATGTTGACACACTTTAACATCATGGACCTACCACTTCCTCTTCATTTTTATCAAATCCACCTTGCATTAGTGTTTCACTAGACACAACTCATATTTTTCAAAGTTACAAAATACATGATGCACACCTTCAATCTATTTTTTAAATTGTGTGACTCATTTTTTTCCTTCTTCACTCTTACCTTGCTTCAATGAAGGCATACTAATTATACAAACTAATTCTTCTTAAGTTCATATTGCACATTTAACATGATGTATAAACTTGATAAACTCGTTCACATATGTATCTTATAATCCTATAAACTGAACTGCTCGCACCCTCAAATTTAATTGTTTCCAACTCGTGATCATTTGGAAAATATATTGTAATATTAACATATTCCAAACATCATACCACCCCATCATTGCCGATAAACTACTATGAGAAAACGTATACAAAGCATCATGAACACCTAAAACTCTTCTAACAAGTTTAGAAAAACTCTAAAATATAGGAGAATTGCCAAGCCCCAACCTACCTGGCCATGCGGACACATATTATAATGCCTAGATAGAAGAACTCTAAAGAGAAATTTAGAATATGTAATGTAGAAGTTTTAAAAAATAAAAATAATCAACATATCGTAAGTATAGAATGAATACCAAACTTAATTAAATAAATTACTTTTGTAAGAATACATTAAACCCTTCCAAGGAAATATTCTAAACAAGTACATGAACGTCTAAGAGAGTAAAATACTATAAAAGCGATACATCATAGCTCCAACTATCTGATTCATCATATCTTTCAAGTAACTCTTATCACCAAGGATCTGTAATACATCATGACCAATGCTTTTATGCAATTTGATCTAAACAGGAATTGTCCCGGAATTTACACACAAATCTCATGCAAACACCCAGGCCCTTGATAAATTCAGTTAAGCACCCACAAGACTTCAACTAAACGACATTAGATCAATCCTTCTTATCAATTATATCCTAGTCCACCCAGGTTGACAATACACTACAAGCGTTATGAGTTAGACAAACTCAAGGTCACTACACAGACTTAACATTAACAAATAACATGATCAATGACACTAAATAAGAAATAGTTTATTCATCACATCTTTCAAGTAACCCATACAAAAAAGGATCTCTAAGCCATCATTTCCAATGTTTAACATACAATCCCGGTCTACATAGGAGCCATCCTAGCATATAAACACAAATCATGGTCAGTCATGGAAAAACATGATACAATCACATTACGAAGAATTAAACCTTGTTCTCTCATGAAACTACATACAAAAGGTTAATAGAAAATGTACAGGGAATGTTATCCAAGACAACCATTAGTACTTTGTTACCATGTGGTACCCGAGCCAACCATATAGCATTTTACATACCCGAGTTAAATGTTACTATATACCATGCACGGTACCTGAACCATTATTCTTTGTTAAGAGTTGTAATCGATATAACTGTTAGCCTCACAAACACCAATACAATGTCAATGAAATACAAACACACATGCAACAACAAGTAAATAAAACACCTTCATCTCATGAGATAGTGAATAATTCATCACTTAACACAAAGCCCCAATAATTCCCCCAACATAATTTATACCTGTTTTCAGCTTGGAACCTAATTACACACAACTCACTTTCCCTCAACATTCCACCCAAAATCATCACAAGTTTAATATTTGTTAATCAAACTCGTTATCATCATGAACCATAACTAACGTCATACTAAATCATTCAAACTCTATGATCGAAGGCCTACAGATGTAATCTCTAAAAATTTACAAGTTATATAGTTACGGAAGACAAATCTAACTACTCAGTTAACCTATGTTATATGGATGTCAAGCAATACTGAAGAACTCTAAACACATGTTTCTTGCTCCGTAGGGGAGAATCCTCATGGTCGTAAACAATAAATTTGTTGGTATGACCCACCTTGCACTAGAATCCCTCCTTTATCTAGTCCTCAAGATTAGATAATTGTTGTGGAGGATTTTTTAGTAACCTTTTTTTGTTTTACCACTAAAGAGAAATAGAAAAATCAGAAAAATTGCATTTCTGAGTATCTTAAATGCTGACGCCTGTATAGAAGATAGCATGCCGCCATATAGGGAAAGTTTCGACAATGAAAGGTTTACCTAGTCAGATTCTAATTTTAATTTTTTTCATGTCTTCCCTATTTTAAATTTGCACATAGTATGACATGAATTCTCGAGACTCTGCAAGAGATGTCTTTTGAATAACGATGGATCAGGTTGTTACAAGCACACACCCATATACCCCCTATATGGTTTGGGATATATAAATTAACAAATGCAACCGTGAGTTACTTCTTTTCTAATATAAAAGGAAATATATAAGTCTTTGCAAGAGTCATGGAAATAGAAGTGTAAATAAAAACTAGCAGATGTAGTTTCATACGTAATCAATAAATGAGTTTAATTTATTTACCAGCCTCCACATGTGAGAATGGTGCGTGCTTCACATTTTCCCAAAAAGTTGCAGGGTGTCACAATTTTGGATATCACGCTCTGATATCATTTAGGGAAAATGAAGTTTTTTCCCACCACAGAGTAAATAATTCTTCATAAATAATACTTTGAAGGTCAATTGGATTGATCGATGTTAGTTATAATTGGATTCTCTGATGACATAATTCAACTAGTCGATTGAATTAGCTTGATGATTTGAGTTTGTCCACCGTAAAAGATACATACAAAGAATTGAGTAAATTTGACAAATCAATAAAGATGGTTTCCTCTTTTGGCACCCTCACACCGACGGCATAATCATCGAACTTGTGTTAGATGTTGTGTTATGGAGTAACTGATAAGCCATCGGATGTTGGGAGCAGAAAGAGTTGTTTGACTTTGAGATTTGATGTGTTTTAAGGCAATGAGATATATGTTATAGAGTGTATAATTTGGGAGTCAACAAAATTAATTTGTAAAACTAGTGAAGTTTTTCGCCTTCCCTTCCCCCACCCCTCCATGCGTGCAAAATCAAATGAAAATTCTGCCTCCTCCTGAATCGTGTATAAAATTATAATGATTAAAGAATTTAAGGTCTATTATAAATATTATTGTATAAATAGATTCAAATAACACATAATAATCATGTGAAGTTCATATGAAATGACAATTGTGGCCTAAACCTAACCTTTATAAGAGGCTTTACTTCTTTCTTTTTTTTTTTGAAAAAGAAAAGAAATTTCTCATTTGTTTTGAAGTCTTATTTTGTTTCCTTTTTGATCTAAAAGATAGTAATAGTCCTTTTTGATAATACAATTCTTTTACTATTCACAATATACCTATGGAATATTTCTTAAAAGATTGTCTAAGGGTATTCTATTTACATTGTATTTAAATTCATTTGTCTTTTTTATTTTAATTTCGCGTAATATTATTAATATTTTCTAGTTAATGACTTTGAATTATTATATATTATTAAAAGATATTATTTATATAGTTACCCATGCAAAAATTTAAAAGATATAATAATAAGTTAAAACAACAAACGTATTGCTAGAAGTTGATAATGTTATTTTGAAATAAAATCTTACTGCTTGAATTTGCTTACTGCAATGTATGACAAACTAATTAATTTAATTTATTAATTCCCTCGCCCTTGTCTTTTGAGGATAAATCACTTCTGTAAAATAAAAAATTGATTAGAAATTATATTACAAGAAGAAACCCAAAAATATCAAGATATATTTAAATTATATCTTTAAATTGTCCAACTCCAACCATTAATCACATGTATAAAAATAGTTCTATTTCCTATAATTATCTTGCTATTTATTTCCTTATGAAAGTAAATTACTTTTCAAACAAATAAATATAAAACCTGCAATTCATTAAAAAGGGATGAGCCTCAACTATAGACATATCACAACCCAATCAACCGGGCCGTGCGGGCACCCACTCTAACACCTAAGTAGGAGAACCCTCGATTCCCAACGACCTAAAACAATGCATAACATAATGGAATACTGAGCATAAAACATTTTTCAAAAATATTTAAATAAATGCATTAAACAAATTGAGTTAAAACTTCCAAAGTAAATTAATACCCAGGGATCTAGTCGAAACATGCACGGGAGCTTCTAAGATTACGAGGTATAACAAATAACAAGACACAACTCCCACCATGCGGAAGGAAAATTAGAAGTTGTTGGAGAATTTATTCATCTTCACCTAATGAAACATCACCGAACCTGCTTCCAGACTATGCCAAATGGCTTAGCAAGAGCAGTATCAGTACATAACACACGTATTGGTAGGCATAATTGGTCAACCTGACGGTACCCACATAACATAGAACAATGGACTACTATGAACATGCAAGTAAAAAGGTTCGTTCCTCCACCTTTACCATTCTTGGATATCTCAAATTACACTAGCACCCTTACCACTAACCTTTGTCTCAACCGACCAACTCAATAAGTCCTTGATCATAGCTTAACCATTGTAACCTATAGAAGAGCCCACAATATGACAACCAACAATCCGACTAACCAGTCTGGACATACCTGTGCTTTTTTCGCGTCACAACTCAACCATTGACCATATGGTACACTACATTTATGCTACCTCACAATTAACCTCTATTCCCTTTACGAAGATAGGTAGTACCGAGGAGTTTACATCACGTACACTAGTCCCACATGTCAACTAATAAGAATACATGTAACCATCTTACCAACCAATATCACTCTTGGGCCCAACTAACCTCATCGCAATTCCGAATTGTCTTTACTCTTCTAGAATCATTCCACACATATTACACATCTTGGTTACTCAAAACAATACGCCAAGACTATAGGATTCCTCACAATAATTTATCAATTCAGAAGTACGTATTATTCTACAATCTCAATAACATGCAATTAGCAACAAGTCAATGGTCCTCTCATAGGACCGAAACCCAAATAGTTATCATACATGAACGTGGTAGCTCATCCAATGTATATGCCGGCACGTGGACGACGATCACAGTAAGTTATATCGGAACGTGGAAACCGATCCTAGTTAGTTTTGCGGTACGTGGTAACAAATCCTTGTTATCACACCAAAATCATAATCACTAGTACATTCTCTAAAATCATACAATTAAGAGGTGAGTAATGGCATATAGTAATTCATTCATAGAATTTTACTATTAGGGTGATAAAAAATACAACACTCACTACTTTTATGCAATACAATTTAGCAAGTACAAACATACATCACCCAATGCAAAATCACCACCATCACCTATCCTAAATCTAATCCTAGGGTAGGGTTTTCCCTCTTTTGGTAGACCTCTTACGAAAAAGCTAAGACCACAAGGATAATCATCCCTTACTGGGTGCAAAAAGCTATACACATGAATTTTACTAACGATTAACCATATACTATACGCCGAACACAAATTTATAACTACTGAAATAATAAAGCTAGCCTGCATGGGCATCAAGGAGCTGCACATAGTTTTGGACCTCGATTCTTATTTCTGGAGCTCATGATGACGATCTTAACAAAGAACCTGTAATCTATCAACATCTCAACATTAGAAATCTCTCTCTGTCTTGTTTCTTTCAAAGCTTCTAAAATAGGTGTGGTACCAAGATGAAACTTAGTACCGCATTTCATCCCCAAACGGATGGTCAATCATAACGTACCATCCAAATACTAGAAGACATCTTGAGTAATATGTCATTAACTTCAAGTGTAATTGGGATGAAAATATACCGTTGATTGAGTTTTCCTATAATAATAGTTATCAATTAAACATTTCCATTGCTCCACTTGAAACACTTAGGTCTCCGATTGGGTGGTTTGAAGTGGGTGAGTTTTCTCTTATCGATCTCAAAATATTTTATGAGGCCATTGAAAAGGTCTGACTTATTAGAGATGGGTTTAAGACGACCCAAAGTTGGAAAAAGTCTTATGACGACCATAGGAAAAGGGATCTTGAATTTAAGGTTAGTGAATGGGTCTACTTGAAGATTTCCCCATGAAAGGGGTTATGAGGTTCAACCAAACAGAGAAAGTTACTCCCCGGTATGTGGGCCCGTATAACATATTGAAGAGTGTTGGAAAGGTCGCCTATGAGAATAACTTGCCAAATGAGTTGGATGTTGTTCACCGAGTATTCCGTGTTTCAATGCTCAATAATTGCATGGGTGATCAGGTATCCATCCTTTCTTTAGAAGGGTTAGGAGTTGACCTATATCATTAGTCTCATAGAGTCACCTTAGTTTATTTTGTAGAACAAGACATGCTTGACTTTAATGTAATTTTGGGCATGGATTGGTTGCATGCTTGTTATACGTCCATTGATTGTTGAACTCGGGTAGTTAATTTTCTATTCCCAAATGAGTCCATTGTAGAGTGAAAGGGGGGAAACACTGATAGTAGAGGTCAAACTGTGTCATACCTAAAGGCTATAAAGATGGATGCAAAGGGGTGCATGTGTCACATTGTTATGGTCAAAGATGTTGAAATCAAGTTCCCTTCATTAGAGTCGGTCCCCGTAGTGAGGGAATTTCCTGAAGTGTTCCTAATGACTTGCCTTGAATACCTCCCAAACTGGAGATAGATTCAAGCATTTATATTTTTCCAGATACAAACCCTATATCTATCCCACCTTACCGGATGGCTCTGGCCGAGTTGAAATTATTATAAGCGAAACTCAAGGATTTTCTAAAAAAGGGAATTATTCAATGAATCATATCTCAGTAGGGTGATCCAGTATTGTTTATGAAACCGAAAGATGGGTCCCTAAGAATTTGTATCGTCTATCACCAATTGAACAAGGTTACTATAACAAATAAGTACCCACTTCCGAGAACCAATAAATTGTTTGATCAATTGCAAGGTGCTTGCCATTTTTTAAAAATCAAACTTCACTCGGCTTCAATCAACATAGGGTGAGAGATGTTCACATATCTAAAACAACTTTCCGAACTAGGCATGGGCACTACAAATTTATTGTGATGTCTTTTGGTTAAATTAGTGCCCATGAGGAATTTATCGAACTCATAAATAGGGTTTTCCAGAAATATGTAGAAATGTTCGTCATTGTTTTAATCGATGATATCTTTGAATATTCAAGAAGTGAGGATCAGTATATGAGTAGTATTTCGAACCCTCAAGAAGAACCAATAGTTAACAAAGTTTAGTAAATGCGAGTTTTGGTTGAAATCGGTGGCATTCTTAGGTAACATAGTTTCAAGTAAGGGTATAGAGGTTGATCCAAAGATGAAGGACTCCGTCAAGAATTTTCCTACACCATTCTCACCAACCGATATTAGGAGCTATTTAAGTTTGGCCGGCAATTATTGGAGATTTGTTGAAGGATCTCCTCTATTCCTTCTCCTTTAACGACACTAACCCAAAAGAAAGCAAAGTTTGAGTAGACGGAAGCTTTTGAGAAAGGCTTTCATGCATTGAAGAAAAAGATTACCTCCGCCCTGGGTTGACCTTACCATAGGGAAATGAAAGGTTTGTAGTGTATTGTGATGGTTCTTGAGCAGGTTTGGGTTGTGTTCTCGTGCAACATGGTAAGGTGATAGCTTGTGCCTCAAGGCAACTCAAGATCCACGAAAATAATTATCAGACACATTATCTTGAACATGCGGCCATAGTATTTTACTTGAAAATATGGAGACAATATTTTTATAGGGTCCATGTAGATGTGTTCATTGATCACAAAAGTCTCTAGTATGTATTTACTTAAAAAGACTTGAATCTCCGGAAATGTAGGTGGTTAGATCTTAAATGACTATGATATGAGTGTCCTTTACAACCACGGCAAAACTAATGTGGTTGCGGATACATTATGCAAATGTCCATGATTTGTGTGGCCCATGTATTTGATAAGAAGAAAAAGTTAGTATGTGATATGCATAGGTTGGTCCGGTTGGAAGTTCAACTATGGGATTTTTTAAAGGGTGGTTTCATGGGCCAACATAGCTTTGACTCGTCATTAGTAGTTGATGTGAAATGTAAGTAACACCTTGATACCATCTTAACGGAGTTGAAAGAATCTGTGCTTAAGAAATCCATCGAGGCATTCTCCCAAGGGGGAGATGGGGTACTGAGATATCATGGTAGGTTTCATGTTTCGTATGTGGATGACTTAAGAAGAAAACTCTTAGAAGAGTCTCATGGATCGCGATATTCTATTCAATGGAGAGCAACCAAGATGTCCCATGTTCTACGGGAGGTCTATTGGTGGAATGGCTTGCAAAGGGATATAACGTATTTTGTTTCCAAGTCTCCAAATTTTCAGAAAATCAAGACCCAATATTAAAAACCAATAGGTTTGTCTCAAGATATAGGTATTCCCACTTGCAAGTGGGAGGATGTTAATATGAACTTTGTTGTGGGTTTGCCTCGCACCCGAAGGGAACATGATTCCATTTGGGTCATTATTGACAGAATGACCAAATCATCCCACTTTATTTCTGTTAAGGCCTCATATTCGACGGAAGTCTATGACAAGTTGTATATTAAGTATATAGTGAGAATGCATGGAGTTACCTTGTCCATCATTTTGGATAGGGGTACTCAATTCACTTCTCACTTTTTGAAGTCTTTCAAAAATGGACTTGGTACCAAAGTGAAGCTTAGCACCACATTTCATCCCCAAAAGGATGGTCAAGCAGAATGTACCATCCAAGCCCTAGAGGAAATGTTGAGTACATGTGTCATTGACTGCAAGGATAGTTGGGATGATCATCTACAGTAGATAGTGTGTGCCTACAATAATAGTTACCACTCAAGTTTTTCTATTGCTCCGTTTGAAGCACTTTATTGGAGAAGGTGTAGTTCTCTGGTTGAGTGGTTTGAAGTAGGTGAATTTTTATTATTTGTCCCAAAATAGTTTATAAAGCCATTGAAAAAGTTAAACTTATTAGAGATAGGTTAAAGAGGGGCCAAATTTGGGAAAAGTCCTATGCCCACAATAGAAAGAGGGATCTTGAATTTGATGTAGGTGATTGGGTTGACTTGAAAATTTCACCCATGAGGGGGGGGGGGGGGGTAATGAGGTTTGTCCAAAAAAGGAAGCTTAGTCCCCCGTATGTGGGCCCTTATGAGATTATAAATTGTGTTGGAAATTTCCCTTTTCCGTTTAACTTGAATAATGAGTTGGCTCTGGTTCACCCACTATTTCATGTCTCAATGCTAAATAATTGCATAGGTTACCCGATATTTATCCTTCCTATAACGCCCCAAAATGAACTAAGGTGAACTAGAGCCTCATGGTTGTTTCTTGAGTTAATTTTAAGTTAAACGGAGTTAGTTTGGTGTCCTTAGGCAGTGTGCAAAGTTTGGTTAAGTTTGGAGTTCAATCGACCCAAAACGTCCATGACGTTCGGATGGTATGCCTTAGAATGTACTTGTATGTCTTGGCAAGTTTGGATAAGTTTTATGTGTTCGTTTTACTTGAAACATGCGTCGGATGTTCCCTAGACCTAGACAACTTAGTTTAGGGGTTTGACGTCTGGGCACGACCTCACCTAGGACCCCAAGGACTCTAGATGAAGGGTCCCAGGACTTGGGCAAGTCTGCCCATCTGTAGCTCACGACGGCCATGGCGATGGTCCATCGTACTCAGGACGGTCCGTCGTACTCAGGACGGTCTGTCATACTCAGGACGGTCCGTTGTACTCAGGACGGTCCGTCGTACTCAGGACGGTCCGTCGTACTCAGGACGATCCGTCGAGCCAGGGCGTCGTGGGTGACAGAGAGTGAAATTGGGACAGGCTCCATTTAGAAGCCAAGTGTTCCTCGACGGAACCCCGTGACGGTCTGTGGTGGACGTGATGGTCCGTCGAGGAGGTCTCGTCGACGAAGCCTGCCAGTGCATGATTTAAAGGCTGCCAGCTTAGGGTGTTTTATGTAAATACACCCCAAGCCTTATAAGACTCTCTTACACCCTAAACCTAGAGAAGAGACCCCTTTTCTCTTCAAGATCCAACTCTCTCTTTCTCTCAGGAAAACTCTCTCAACTCTCTTGGAAGCTAGAAGTCAAGGAAGGATAGGAGGATGGATTGGGAATTGTTTCTTAATCAAATTCGTGGGTTTCTTTCTCATAAAGGTATGGTATCCATTCTTGAATACCTTTCCATTCAAGAAGCCAACTTCCAAAATGGTTTTCAAAAGGGGTTTTAAACTCAACTTCTTCTAAACTTTGATTTCTATTATGGGTTTTCTTGTAACTAAGTTTTAATGGTTTAAATGTATTTATCTTGGTTTGAATAGATGGTTTTGATGATAAAACTCCATGAAACTCTTGTATATGCATACTTCAACTTTTGGCATGAAAATGGGTTATGTGAGCATGATTTGAGTAAGGTATGAACTTGGGTCTTCTTGTGTATGTCATGTTGGTGTAGCTACTGCCCTAAGGGCCTTCATATGGTGAAATATTGATAAATTGCTTATGGGTAATGATGGTTTGATTTGTTGATGAGTTGCTCTTATTGTATAGTTCTTATTATGAATTCCTATTTGAGTGGTATGGTCCACCTTATGGGTGGCGGTGCAAATTGATGAACTTGATATTACTTAGTATGGTTTGAGTATGTGACCTTGAAGGTCTAATATGTGAAATGAAGATATATTGGAAATGGGTCTTATGTTGTGTTTGATGTAGCTTGAATCGCATGTTTGACCTAGTTTATGTCTAAATGAAGTATATGATCATGAGAAGTATGTAGAGTGTGTAGCTTGATGAATCAATGTTAAAGTATGAGTAGAACTTGATGAAAATGAAATGATGCTTATATGCAAGGTGTGCACATGTACACACACACTCTTCTAAGATTTGTATTATGTCAAGTTGAGCAAAAAGGGGAAATCTTGAGGTGGACACACTTCGTGAGTTGAGATGTAGTGTCTAGTAACAACCTCTCCATTTCCTAGTGAGCTTTCTATGATAGACTTTTATGTTGAGAAATCCGTGTGGAGTTATGCCTAGCACCTAGAGGATATGAAGGGGAGGTGGATCGCACTTCGTTAGTTGAGATGTTGTAATCCAAAGTACCTCTTGAGATGAGTACTCCTCGTTAGTAGAGAGTGAGTTACTTAGTAGCAATCTCCTTATCCTTTAACTATGTGCCCGCATAGGTGTAGCTATTGGAAAAGCCATGTAAACGCTAAGAAGCATGACCTTACTCTAGGCAAGTAAGGATCCCTCATCCGATAGGGGTTAATATCGGGATTCCATGTCTAGCTCTCATGGTCTTTGTCGGTTAAGCTAACTCCCACAAAAGAATTGTTTTGAAACTAATTATCTTGTGTATTGTTGAAATTGTGTATGTATGTCGTGAAGTGCTCAATCCACATTAGTTACCAAGTAGGAGCATTGAGTGGGAGTAGTAGTATGGGATGCTATTCTCACATTGCACTTGGTGTGACCTATACCTACTATGGGAGAAGAGTACCTTCATGAATTCCGTGTGAATGAGTACTATGGTGTAGTGTTATGGAGGATTATTGTGGAGTACTTGAGTAAATGGAATCCATTAGGAGTACCAAGTGGGAGTGGTAGTATGGGATGCTACTCTCACATTGCACTTGGTATGACCTATATTTCCATGACTGTTTTGCATATGTTAGCCAAGGGCGTGGATTTGATTTCTAACGAAGTAAGCCTAAGATTAGGTATTTTTAAGGGTCGCTTTTGGTGGTGCTTTGAAAAGGGAGGTGTAATGAGAGTCCCTTCTTGGCTCACCTAGGGAAAGTCTGTGATAACCTTGGGTTAGGGGCAACTTCAAAGAAAAAGGGGTTTCATATTGAATTGGACCGTGCCTTTCAACTGTAAGGTCTTTCATGGTAAGAATCAAAATGTTTCACTATGATGCTTTATTCAATTTTTATTGCAAGTTTGCAAAGTTAATTGAAATGTTCCTTTTTGTTTACTTTTAAGTTTGGTAAGATAGCCATAAAGTGTTAAATCGTTGATTCTTATGTGGGTTTGCTTCTAGATTCATGAAGGTTATATTTGAATTGCATAAAAGCTATCTTTACTAAAAATGTCCCTTTTTGCATGTTTTTTGCATATGCCATATTAAGTACATTGTTGTAACTAACCCATACTTTTTATACCTTATGAGTACCGGTGGGAACCCTTTGGAGATCGAAGTTTGAAGCTTGGGAATTCTATCTCTCAAGACTTGGGTATGTCCTCATATATTCGAGGACATAGTTTTTATGTTTCTTAGTTTCCTTATTAAGACTTAAAAATGTATTTATTCTATTGTAAAGGGCCGTGTCCCTAAGATTCTAAGTTGTGTCTTTAAGTTGGCTTGTGACGATAAGATTTCCTAGTATTTATGAAAAGACTCTTTTTATTATTATTATCGTGAAAAGTTTTAATTCCGCACTACTTTTCATGCTTTAAGTTATGAATGCTAGTTAGAGGGCTTGTACGAGACCCCAAAGGGGTCAAGTACGCCCGGTGACGATTCGAAGGTTTTCCCTAACTTCTAGGGGGTGCTTTCGGGTCGTGACAAGACTTGGTATCAGAGCATAAGGTTTTGGGAAATAGTTTAAGGTCTGAAAGTCTCACAAGCCACATCTAGTAGTATCTTGTTCATTGGTGTGAGTCACGACACATCCATGGACAAGAGGCTATAGGATGCTAGAAGTTTCACTTTCTTCATTACTCTTGAATCGTGCCATAGAACTTAATTCGATAAGATCTCTCTCTTCTCTCCTTTGCCGGTGGTTTTCTAGATGTGATTGCTTGGAAGGGAGATGTTTCTAAGTTGAGGGAGAGTGAGTTTTGATTATATGGCTAGAAGAGTAAATATGAAGGTAAGATTTAAGAATTGTGATGTGATGTCATTTATGGCTAGGTGTGATTTATGAGATTAGAAGTGTAGAGGTGAGAAACTTTATGGGGATTTAGTTCTAAGCATGGTAAGAATTATAAGGATTTAATAAAGTGCCTTTGAGGACAAATGAGTTATTTTGTGATTATGTTCAATGATGGTAGGAAATGCTTTAAGTGTAAATTTTGAGGAAGTTGAAAGAATGAGGGGATTTTATAGAAGTTAAAGGCAACTCTCTTGTGTGACTAATGTTTCATAGTTGTTCTTGTGATTGGTAGATGTTGTGGTGTAGGCTTACACTAAGATGGAAAGGTGGTATGAATATCTGGTGAGCAAGTTTTGTTCCATGAGATTGAGTTAAGTGGTGCCTAAGTGTTAAATGAGGTGATGTTTAAGAGAGTTTGTATAGGCTTGAATCCAAAAAGGGAAGTGTTATGCTTAACTTGTAAGGTTGATGTTTAGACTTGATGTGCATGA